>JAQHUG010000134.1:5499784-5563291 GCA_028555095.1 Dicrostonyx torquatus
AGTTCAATTCCTGGCAACCACATGGTGGCTCACAACCATCTGTAATGAGTTCTGGTGCCCTCTTCTGGCCTATAGACATACATACAGACAGAATATTGTATACATAATAAATAAATAAATATTTTTTTAAAAAAAAGAGTTGTTTGTAGCCAGGCAGTGGTGGTGCATGCCTTTAATCCCAGCACTTGGGAGGCAGAGACAGGAGTATCTTTGTGAGTTCGAGACCAGCCTGGTCTACAAGAACTAGTTCCAGGACAGGCTCCAAAGCTACGGAGAAACCCTGTCTCGAAAAAAAAAAGAGTTGTTTGTATATTTTTTGTTTGTTTGTTTGAGACAGGGTTTCTCTGTGTAACAGCCCCTGGCTCTCCTGGAACTCACTCTGTAGACCAGGCTGGCCTCGAACTCACAGAGATCTGCCTGCCTCTGCCTCCGAGTACTAGGATTAAAGGGGTATACCACCATCCCACCAACTCTTGGCAAAGAGTTCTTTTTTAATGTTTTGCTATTGAGACAAGGTCTTACTATCTGCTCCAGAATGGCCTCTAACTCAGGATCCTACTGCCTCAGTCTCCCCAGTGCCCAGAGTCCTGCAACTGCCACCACTATGCATTTATCTGCATGTGCATGGGTACACACACATACAGGTACACGTGCATGACCACCTGGAGTGTCAGTCCTCAGACACTCTCCACACTTATTATTATTATTATTTTAAATATATAGGGTTTGTCACTAGCCTGGAACTTGTCAATCTAAGGTGGCAAGCAACAAGCCCTAGGGAGCCCCTGCCTCCACTTTCCCAGCAATGGGATGACAAATGCATGCCTGTGCCACACGTGGGTTTTTGTTTTATTTTCAGTGTGTATTTTATTTATTTGTTTATTATTTATGTATTTGTGTGTGTGTGCGGGTCAAGAGGGTATCCCAAAGAAACCAGTGTTCTTTTTCTACCACATGGATCCTGGGGAACGAATTCAGGTGGTCAGGCATGGCAGCAGGAGCCTTTACCCACTGAGTCATCTTGCCAACCCTCACATCTGTTTTTTTAAAACAAGTTCTAGAGATCAAAGTCAGGTCCTCCAGCTTCCTAAGCAAGTGCTTCACCAACTAACCTGTCTTCCTAGCCCCTTGCTGTTATCTTGAGACAAGATTTCACTGTTTAACTCTGTTTGGCCTCTCAGTCACAGAGATTCTCCTGCCTCGGCCTCCTGAGTGCTGAAATTACAGGCATGAGTCACCAAAAGACCCTGTAAAGTCCAGTGTAGTGGTGCACATCTGTGATCCAGCAAAGGGAAGGCCGAGCTCAAGGTTAGCATGGGCTACAGAGCATAACCAGGCCAGCCAGAGGCACATGGTAAGACTTAGCCAAAAAACAAATGCACACCAGGGCCGTGGTGGCACACACCTTTAATCCCAGCACTCAGAGGCAGAGGCAGGTGGATCTCTGTGAGTTCGAGGCCAGCCTGGGCTACAAGAGCTAGTTCCAGGACACCTAAGGCTGTTACAGAGAAACCCCGTCTCAGAAAATTAAAATAGTAATAATAATAATAATAATAATAATAATAATAATAAGAAGAAGAAGAAGAAGAAGAAGAAGAAGAAGAAGAAGAAGAAGAAGAAGAAGAACAGTCGGGCTGTGGTGGTGAATGCTTTGAATGCCAGCACTCAGGAGGATCACAGAGACAAGAGGATCTCTGTTAGATTGAGGCCAGCTGATTTATGGTCTACAGAGTGAGTTCCAGGACAGTCAGGACTGTTAAACAGAGAAGAAAACTAAGGAAGTCACGAAAAACTAAGGAAGAAAAAGAAAAGTCAAACTTTCAAAAAAAAACCCTATGCACTTTAATAGCTTCCTCTCATCGACCTTCCAGTTCCTCCCCGCTTCCCCCAGCCAAGCCTAGGTGGTTATTAACAGATCTGCCCATTCTGGACATTTCCTGTAAATGGAGCATAAACACCAACGACTAGGATTTATAGTGAGGGGTGGTGTGGAGACTATGTCAATTATGTTATCGGTAAAACAGACTCGCCCAACTGAACCCAACAGTGTGCCATGAAGTCAGCTCCTCCATCTTCCCCCTGATTTATGGAACCTCATCTCCAACTGCATTCTGTTTCTCTCTCCTTTACTCTCGCTTCATCCCGTCAGCTAGCAAACCCTTCAGATTAAACTCTGCAATGTCTCTCACAGTGGATTCTTTTTTCCTCATGCCTCTCAGGCCCCTCTGGACGCAATTCTTTCGAGCTATTGCACCTCCGGTTTTTAGGTTTACTCTCATCTGATCTGGTGGTGTACCTTCCTTTGAGCTCTGGGCCCTGAGGACAGAATTAAGTAATGCCATCAGTGGTCTGGGGAGGTTCTCCTGGGCAGGACTGTGCCTTCTCCCTGGGGCCAAAATCATAGTTATTGCTGCTGCTCCGGCACTTGGGGTTGAAAAGCCAGACAAGTGCTCGACCACTGAGATAAGCTCAGTCCTTAATGTTTTATTTATTTATATCTTATGTGTACTGGTGTTCTACCTGCGTGTATATCTGTGTGAGGGGTCAGATCCTTGGAACTGGAGTTACAGACAGCCATAAGTTGCCATGTGGGTGTTGGGAAGTGAACCTGGGTCCCTGGAAGAGCAGTCAGAGTGCTAACTCTCCAGCCCCTAAATTTATTTTTAATTAATTAACTTTTTTTTTAAGGACTGGAGAGTGAGCCCAAGGCCTCACACATGCTACATAGGCGCTACACTGCTGAGCTACATCTATGGTATTTATTTATTTATTTTTAATGATAAAATCTTGAGGAGGGCAGTGGTGGCGCACGCCTTTAATCCCAGCACTTGGGAGGCAGAGGCAGGCGGATCTCTGTGAGTTTGAGGCCAATCTGGTCTCTAAGAGCGAGTTCCAGGACAGGCTCCAAAGCTACAGAAAAATCCTGTCTCGAAAAACCAAAAAAAAAAAAAAAAAAAAAAAAGATAAAATCTTGGACTTAAAAATGGCTCAGAGCTTAGGAGCACTTGCTGCTCTTGAAGAGAGCCTGAGTTTGGTTTCCAGCATCCATGTGATAGCTCACAACCCTCTTGTAAGTCTAGTTCCAGGAAATCTGATGCCTTCTGGCTTCCTCCGACACCAGGCGTGGGACGCACACGTACATGCAGACAACCCACATATATGAATAAAATTATATATACAGAAAAAGAAAAGTCTTTGCCCATTGTGGCCCTGAACGGACTCTAAAGTCCAGGCTGGCTTTGAACATGTGGTCCTCCTGCTCCCGCCTCCTGAGTAGTTGGGGTTACAGGTCTGCAAAGCACCAGCCTTTTATTTTGTTCCGTTATTTGTTTTTTAAAGAAAGACTCTCATTATGTAGGCCAGGCTGGCTTCAAACTCAGAGATCCTCACCTGCCTTTGCCTGTAGAATGCTGAGATTAAAGGCCTACACAATCAACCTGGCCTTGGTTTACTTTTTAAAATTTGAGGCAAGGTCTCGCTGAATTGCCCTAATTGGCCAGAGATGGGTTTCACACTCGCAGGCCTCCTGCTTCAGCCCGCCACAACCGATGAAGGTTGTCAGGGTACGGTTGTCGCCTCAGGTGAGGGTTACAAACACGTCCGGTCCCTCTAGAGGACCGAGCTCGGCGACACCCTGGGCTCTGCGACTGCCAGGTGGCTGCGCGCCCCAAACCCCGCCCCGAGCGCCCGCCGTCTGCTCCGCCTCCACGCGCGGACACCGTGAGTGGGGTCTCCACGCACCTCTTGAGCGAGCCACGTAGGCCGTGGGTCCGCGGAGTCGGGGCAAGGGCCCTGATCTGCGGGAGGATTTGGCGGGACAGAAAGGCCTGGAGCCGAGACTCACCACGGGGCCAGCGAGCCGTCCCGCAGCGCCGCCATCTTGTTGTCTCGGGGTTCCCCAGGCGACCGGACCCGAGTACTTCTCATTGGCTAACTCCGATAGGCTCGCTGACGAATCAGCGGGCAACAACAGCGGCTGTACCCGACCATGCCCGAACCGCTCGGGATACTTCAGGTCCCAGAATGCACTGCTCTATGAGGTCAGAGGTCAGAGAGCTTTGCTGGGAGCCTCTGGGTTTGAATCTATACTGAGCTAAATTAATCTTGGGAACGTAATCTTTCTCTTGTTTACCCATCTGATCATTCAAAGATGAATTGGACGGATGCAGGTTACTAAATAAATACTTAAATCTCAGTTTCTCCTCTAATTTATGGCCTAGATGATAACCTGTAGGAAAGTTCTAATTCTAGTGCCTATGTGGAAGAATTGGGTAACATACCCACTCCCAGTTTGTAAATAATTTCACTTTCCGAGCCTCATAGCTAGACGGCTCAGCGGGTAAAGGCGCTGGCCGCCAAGCCTGACTACCTGAGTTCGATCACTGGGGCACACATGGCAGGAAAAAACAACTCTGGGGCTGTCTTCTGACTCCCACACAGACACTATCCATATGTACACATAAAATAAGTTATTAGAGCCTGGACGGTGATGGCCCACGTGTTTAAACCCAGCACAGAAGCAGATGAAGTCAAAGTCAGCCTGGCCACGCATCTCATTTCCTTCAGGTGTAAAATGAAGATAAAGTCAACCGGTATTATCAGGGTCACTGGGGTGCTTAAGTGAGGTTAGTGCAAAGTACATATGAAAACACCTGTATAGATGTTTGCAAAAATATTTCTTGCCAGGCAGTGGTGGCTCAGGTCTTTAATCCAAGCACCCTGGACAATCCCCGGTACAGAATTAGTCCCAGGACAGCCACGTAAGTTGAGACCTTGTTGGGGGTCAAATGCCAGATATTCTGCACATCAGATATCTACATTATGATTCATAACAGTAGCAAAATGACAGTGATGAAGCAACAACAAAATAACTGTATGTTGGGGTCACCACAACATGAAGAGCTATATAAAAGTTCTCAGCACTGGGAAGAGTCACTTTCCAACCCCTGTCACTCAGAGTACTGTGGTAGAGACCCTAGAAATCTTTTTGAGGTCTCCATCTTCAGCCTTGAGGAGTAGGAGACTTTAGAGACCTGTCTGCTTAACTTCCACACTGCCCCGGACTCCCTCTTTGCGTCTGGGATGGGGCTCCACTGCTCCACTGGCTGCTTCTTTATTCCGTCCACAATCTGAATATCCCTCTCTCTCTCTCTCTCTCTCTTTTTTTAATCTTTGTGTTAGATGTATTCATTTTTTTTAAAGATTTGTCTGTTTATTTATATATTTATGCAGTATCCTGCCTGTAGGCCAGTAGAGGGCACCAGATCTCATTACAGATGGTTGTAAGCCACCATGTGGTTGCTGGGAATTGAACTCAGGACCTCTGGAAGAGCAGTCAGTGCTCTTAACTGCTGAGCCATCTCTCCAGCCCCCTGAGTCTCTTTTTCGTTATTGTTTTTTGAGATAGGGTTTCTCTATATGTAGCCCTAGCTGTCCTGGAACTCAGAGAGATCCATCTTCCTCTGCCTCCTGAGTTCTGGGATCAAAGACGTGCACCACCACCATCACTTCCTACTCTTGAGTGGATAGAATCTACTTGACTTTTTGGTCATTACCTGAAAGATGGTTGTCAGGTCTGGTTCCTTTGTGGTTAGGAGTTTATTGGGAGCTGGAAACTCAGGGAGGAAGTGAACAGAGAGAGGGGGACTTCCAAGCCTGTGGAGTCCCTGAGAGTAAAAACCTAGCTCTACCCTTCCTTTCCCCTTTGTCACCCCTACAGCCACCACCTCTGCCACCTACCATCTCTGATGACGACCTGTCACCCCCAGCTTATCACAGCTCCTGAAGCCTTTGCGTTCTAAGTCCTACCCTCTGCCTTCCGTGACTTCCAAACACCATGCTCCTTCCCAAGTGTCGGACTTTTCCTGGGACACATCCCGTTACTCCTCTAGACTCTCTCTCCTTCAAGAGCCAGCGCAGATGTGCCTCCTCCAGGCAACCATCTCAGGTCTTTCTCCCTTCCCTTAAGCAGATGTATACTCTATTTTAAAGCCTGATGACCTTCCCATTCAGTTTTGTGAGCTACAGTGACCCCTGCCCCTTCCGTAGGCAGTGGCCTATGAAGTCCTCAAGGGAAGGGTTCCTTTCTCATTCATCTTGCCCCAGCTAGTAAGTAACAATAGACTGGAAGAGAAAGTGAGCAAAAAAATGATGGATGGATGGATGGATAGATGGACGGATGGATGGATGGATGGACGGATGGATAAGATGGACGGACGGATGATTTACCTTGATAGACATTTGAGGACAGCTTGGGATATGTTGTGAGTTCCAGGCTAGTCTAGACTACCAGAGTGAAATCCCGTCTCAAAAGCAGAAGCAGCATCAGCAAAGACTTACCTTGAGTGCTCCATCATGCTAGTAGGTCATACCTCTCCATGAAAATGAAAATCTTAGAGCAGATCACATGATCACACTGCAGCGTGTGCTGCAACACCCTCCCTTGCTTTGTCCCAGCTCATCGGGGAACAAGATACATGAGTCCTCATTCTGTGTGGGCCTCATGCTGGGCCGTGGGGACAGTTATGAAAGAACACTTGGGGGGGGCTGGAGAGATGGCTCAGTGGTTAAGAGCATTGCCTGCTCTTCCAAAGGTCCTGAGTTCAAATCCCAGCAACCACATGGTGGCTCACAACCATCTGTAATGAGGTCTGGTGCCCTCTTCTGGCCTGCAGACATATACACAGACAGAACACTGTATACATAATAAATAAATAATTATTAAAAAAAAAAGAACACTTGGCAGCTGCACTCAGTGGCACAATGTCACAGGCCTGTAATCCTGTGCACTCACAAGGCAGAGGCAGAGGGGAGAGGATCACCACAAGTGTAGGGGAAGCCTGGCCTAAACAGTAAGACCCTGTCTCAAAGAAGGGTTGGGGAGGAGGAGAAGGGCAGGGGAGAGAAGAGAGGATACCTGTTCCCTCTCCCTCTCCTCCTCCCCGCAACACTTGAGAGAGAACTGGGCAACTGGGATGGGATAGCCATCTAAGATGCTGTGTGTCTACGCGTCTCCTCTAAGTGTGAACATTAACAGTTCTTCTGAGTGGCCAGTCCTGACCACTTATCTGGATGCATCTTCTCCATTTCTCTCTTCTCGCATCCTGATTTCTTCAATATTTATTGAAACCTGAAATTGCCAGTCTGTTTTGCCTTCCCCATTTGAATGTCAGCTCCATGAGTAGGGACTATGTCTTTCTGTTCACACCTGTGTCCCCAAGGCCTAAACAAAAACCAGTAGCAGGCACACAGCGGGTACTTGAGAAACAGTGCGTGTGTCCTGTGAGCTGCCTCGTACTTCAGTTGCATGCAATCTGAGGTCGCCCCTGTCTGCTGGGTTCTTTTTTTTTAAAATATTTATTTATTATGTGTTCTTTTTTTTTAAAATATTTATTTATTATGTATACAATATTCTGTCTGTGTGTATGTCTGCAGGCCAGAAGAGGTCCTCAGACCTCATTACAGATGGTTGTGAGCCACCATGTGGTTGCTGGGAATTGAACTCAGGACGTTTGGAAGAGCAGGCAATGCTCTTAACCACTGAGCCATCTCTCCAGCCCTGCTGGGTTCTTATAATACTGTATTTCCGCTGGGTGGTGGTGCGCACGCCTTTAATTCCAGCACTGGGGGCAGGGCAGAGTCAGGCAGATCTCTGTAAATTCAAGGCCAGCCTGGTCTACAAGAGCTAGTTCCAGGACAAGCGCCAAGAAATTCTGTCTCAAAAAACCATAGGCGGTGGGCTGTATTTGCCAGCTCTGATATTTCAGCTGTCTTGTCTTATATGTCTTTGAACATTCCAGGTGCAGTTGCTCAAAAGTCATATTGATAATTCTGTTATCTAGACCCGTCCAGGAAATGCTCATCTTCACTGCTTCTGTCATTTTGTGTTTGAGTTGTCATACTGTCCTCAATCCCTGTGAAGGCTGAGCTGCTGTTTCCTGTTTCACCATCATGCTGGCTAATCTTCTGTCAGTTTGACACGAGCTAGAGTCATCTGCAAGGGGGGAACTTCAACTGAGAAAATGCCTCCAAAAGTTCCGGCTGTGAGCTGAGCAGTAGCTCAGCCTTTAATTCCAGCACTCAGGAGGCAGAGGCAGGCAGACCTCTGTGGGTTCGAGACAGTTTGGTTTACAGAGTGAGTTCCAGAACAGCCAGGGCTGTTACAGAGAGAAACCCTGTCTCAAAACAAACAAACAAACAAACCAATACAACAGCAAAAAAAAAAAAAATCCAGCTGTAAGGCATTTTCTTAATTAGGGATTGAGGGGGAAGGCCCAGGCCATGGTGGGTGTTTCCGTCCCCGGGCTGGTGGTCCTGGGTTCTATAAGGAAACAGACTGAGCAAGTCATGAAGAGCAAGCCAGTAAGCAGCACCCTCTATGGTATCTGGATCACTTCCTACCTCCAGGTTCCTGCCCTGCTTGACTTCCTGTCCCAACTTCCTTCAGTGATGGAGTACGATGTGGAAGGGTGAAAACCAAATCAATCCTTTCCTCCTCAACTTGCTTTTTGGCCATGGTGTTTCATTGAAGCAATAGAAACCCTGACCAAGACAATTACAAACCTTCATCCTGCTACCCAGAGACCAAGTGGGGAACTTGTCTGCTTGTTTGGGTTTCTTTCTTTCCTTTTTCTGTTTTCTTTTTCTTTTTAGTTTTCGAGACAGGGTTTTGGAGCCTGTCCTGGAACTAGCTCTTGTAGACCAGGCTGGCCTTGAACTCACAGAGATCTGCCTGCCTCTGCCTCCTGAGTGCTGGGATTAAAGGCGTGCGCCACCACTGCCTGGCTCTTTTTCTTTTCTTTTCCTTTTTTTTTTGGGGGGGAGGGAGAAGGCTAGTGGGGTTTTTGTTTGTTTGTTTTTGTTGGTTTATTTGTTTAGTTTTTTTTTTTGAGACAGAGTTTCTCTGTAGCCCTGGGTGGCTATCCTGGAATTTACTCTGAAGACTAGGCTGGCCTCAAGCTTGGAGATCTGCCTGCTTTGCCTTTCAAGTGTCGGGACTGAAGGTGTAGGCCACCAGGTCTGCTCAGTTTCTTAGGTATTTCTTCTGGAAGAGACAAATACTTTCAGAAGCAAAACAGCCCAAAGGCAGCCTCTCTGCTCTCAGCCCATACATTTTTTTTGTGCACAGGCAACTCCTCAGTATAGAGCCAGGGGTTGCCCAGATTAGCCTGACCAGTTGGTGCCAAGACTTGGACACCTTAGCCTCACTCATCCTTTCGGTGGTCCCTGACACCTGTTAGTCCCATGTCCTACCTCCTGCTGGGTTGGAGAGGTGTCAAGTCCTAGACCAGATCACCAAAGAAGGTACAATCTTTTGTTGTTGGTTGATCTGTGTCTTGTTTTGTTCTGAGACAAGGTCTTAGGCATTTCAGTGTGGTCTCAAATTCACTATGTAGCCGAGGATGACCTTGAACCTCTAACCCTCCAGAGTGCTGAGATTACAGAGGTGCACCACCACACCTGGTTTTAGGTGCTGCAGGGCATGAAAACCAAGTCCTCGGGCCTTTGAGAGGAGTATCTACCGAGCAAACCCCAGCTCGGAAGACTCAGCTCTTGAAGGTGAAGGGACACCTCCATCTTGGAGTTTCACAGAGGAAGTGGAAACTTTCTCTGGGGAGGAGCTTTGTGTGTGAATACTGGGGAAAGGCAGAGGAAATGCCTGCTCTGGTTTCCTGAGGCTGAGGCAGCAAGGGCAAAGCCAGGCAGCTGTGGGTGAGGTTAGCTGGGAAGTGGTACACACAGGGCAGTGGGGTATGTTACCAAATGAGGGAAGAAGGCTGGGAGTGGGAGGCTTGGTTGTTATACTGAGGAATTTGGCCTCCAGCCCTAAGAAGAGGCGTGGGGCACGTGGACAGCTCTCCTGCTCGGTCAAGGCTAGAGAAGGAGCACAGCCATTGGGAGGTCAAGACTGTAGCTCTAGCATTGTCTTCGCCTCACCTCAGTTTTCCCATCTGTCAAGTGGGGCTTTCTTAGAGCTCTCTCAGCTTGGCAACCAGGCTTCTGTCTATTCAAATACTGTCAAGACAGAACAAAGCTGCTCAGAGGCCAAGAGAGGCAAATGCTTGAAACCCTAATTCTTTTCTTGGTTATGGACAGACAGCAGACATCTCTGCATGTCCAAGCCCTCATGACCCTTAAAGATGTTCCCAGAACCCTCATGCTCCGTCCCACAGTACACCGCACTACACCCACACCAATGGAAGCTTCACTGTGTACCTCACATCTCAGGATCTGAAGAGGAGATTTAGGGACGTTGTGAGATAATATTTCTGGGAGTGGTCAGCAGTAGAGCACATGCTTAGTGTGCAGTCATGGGTTCAATACCCAGCACTGAGAAAAATAACTAAATAACACGTTTTTATTAATTAAAAATAACTAAATGCAAATAAGTCAGTTGGTGGTGGCACGGACCTTTAATCCCAGCACTTGGGAGGCAGAGGCAAGCAGATCTCAGTGAGTTCGAGGCCAGCCTGGTCTACAGAGTGAGTTCCAGGGCAGCTAGGGCTGTTACACAGAGAAACTCTGTCTTGAAAAGCCAAAAGAAAAAAAAAATAAGTTTAAGGGCTTAGTGAGACGACAGGATGGATTAAGGTGCCTGGCGCCGAGGCTGAGGACCTGAGTTCAATCCTCAGGACCCACACTGTAGAAGGAACAAACCAATTTCTGCAAGCCGTCCTCCGACCTCCACACACGCGCAGGACCACGCTTGTGCCCACACTGATACTTTTTAAAAAGGCTACATCCAGGCTGGAGAGATGGCTCAGCGCTTAAGAGTGCTTGCTGCTCTTTCAGAGGTCCTGAGTTGAGACCCCATTTCTAGTGGCTCCAGTTCTAGAGGATCCGACACCCTCTGCTGGACAACACGAGCACATACACACATTTTTTTTTTTTTTTTTTTTTTTTTAGGAATAAAAGAAATTTAAGTTATCCCATCCATTCCCAGCAGGGAGAAATCACTATGTGGTCAGCTCGAGGGCCCAGCCCTGCTAGCTTCTTCTCAAAATTGGGGAGAAATTGTGCAGTCGGTTGTCAGTTTTCAGCAGGGCGCTCTTGGGTTCCGACATGGGACTCCGAATTCCTGCTGCTGGGGACCTGCTGCTCGCCCGGCTCCCAGGCACCCGGAGAGGAGAGCCACCTCTCCGTGGTACAGCAGCTGAGAACCTCAGGGACTGAGGGTGAAAGAACAAAAGAGGTGACCAATGGGGACGGGGAATGTCACCCCCCACCTCCACTTAAGCTTGATTCTCACTTCTTTATCCCTCTTAGCTTTATCACAGGAGATCAAGGTCCCTAAGGCCCACTCAGGTTTTACCTAGGCTTGTGACAAAGGCCCTGACCCATATAAGGGAAGACCAGGGGAGTCCCCTTTATTATCTGGCATGCAAATAAGACACCAAATAGACTAAGCCAGAGAGAATGGGTGAGGCAGGAGCTGGCTGCCAAGCCAAGGAAGTGGGATAGGGATTCAAGATTTAATCAGAGACTGGCGACTACTTGCCTAGCTTGTGCTAGGTCCTGGAGTTTGATCCTCAGCACCACATTAAAGGGAAAACGAAACAGCAACAAACCAAACAAGACTCCATCAGTACACTTGAGAACAGCCCTGGAAGTTTCATACATGGCAAAGGCATCGGACAGGCCTGAACTCAAGTTCAAAGAATTGTTGAACTTGACAAGTTATATTTTTATCAGCCAAATGGGGATAATTATTGCCCAGTATCATTGAGACCACAGTTTTGTTTTTTGCTTTTTTTTTTTCTTTTTTAATGTACAAGTTAGGGCACTCTCCAAACAGCTTTGGGGACTTTCCCATAGCACTGCCACAGCAGAGAGCCACAGCTGCTGTCTCCTAGTTCCCGGGTGCTGGACTGAGTTTGCCTGCATGTCCTCCAAATTGTGCCCTCTCAGAGCGCAATGAGTGACTCAGCTCCTTTCTTCACTCAAATCCCAGAACACGAAGCTTAAGGGACTTCAGGAATGGGCTGGAGAGACGACTCGACAGTAAAGAGCCCTTGGTGCTCTTGCAAAGGACCTGGATCCAATCCCCAGCACCTACAGCCAACTGTAACTGCAGTTCTAGGGCCTTCACAGGAACCAGGCTGTACACACACACACACACACACACACACACACACACACACACACGCGCGCGCGCACGTAGTTGAAACCCTTGTACAGGTGCATGCACACATACACACTTTTCTTTTTCCTTTTTCTTTTTTTCTTTCTTGTTTTTTAGTTTTTCTAGACAGGGTTTCTCTGTATGTAGCCCTGGCTGTCCTGGAACTAGCTCTTATAGACCAGGCTGGCCTTGAACTCACAGAGATATGCCTGCCTCTGCCACCCGAGTGCAGGCATTAAAGCTGAGTGCTGGGATTACAGGCATGTGCCACCACTGCCAGGCACACACACACATTTTTAAAATTTAGTTTTTGAAATATTTATTCAAAATCAATTCACTTGAAATGAAGCACCTGAGGCCCAGAGGGAATAAGGCCTGATTCAAAATTAACCCAACCTTGACCCCCCTTTCTGAATCTAAGTAGTCCTGAGCTTTCATAAAACCAATGGCAGCACCCACCCCACTCTCTTAGTTCTCTTGACTTGTCTGATTGTTTGCATGTCTTTGTTTTCAGAGTCCCAGATAGCCCAGGCTAGCCTCAAACTCACTGTATCTCTGGGGTTGCCCTTGATCCCCCTTCTGCTTCTACTTCCCGGGTTCTCACTTTTTAAACACTTCTACCATTTACATAATAGTTGCTAGTGTTGGATATTAACATACAAGGGTTTTTGTTGATTTGAAACTGTATCTTACCGTGTAGTTCAGGCTGTCTTGGAACTCACTATGTAGACCAGGCTAGCCTCTACCATGTGCTGGAATTAAAGATGTGCTTCACCATTCCTGGCTAGTGTTCTTTAAAACAAATAGTGATGGCACATGCCTTTGATCCTAGTGCTCAGGAAGCAGAGGCAGGCTTGTTATCCTTTTTCCTTAATAATTTATTTTTATTTTATGTACATTGATGTTTTGCCTGCATGTATGTCTGCGTGAGGATGTCAGATCCTCTGGAACTGGAGTTACAGATGGTTGTGAGCTGCCATGTAGGTGCTGGGAGTTGAACCCAGGTCCTCTAGAAGAGCAGCCAGGGCTCTTAACTGCTGAGTCATTTCTCCAGTCCCTTATTGACGCTTTTTAAAAATAAGTCATTAGCCAGCAGGCCTGCAGTTCCAGCACCCAGGAGGCTGAGACAGGAGGATTCTGAATTCAAACCCCCAAAATAAGGATTATCGCTGGGGTGGTAGTGGCCAATGCCTTTAATTCCAGCACTCAAGCCATCTCTGTGAGTTCAAGGCCAGCCTGTTCTGCAGAGGGAGCTCTAGGACAGTCAGAAGAAAGGAAAGGAAAGGAAAGGAGGATTAACACTGCATCTGATCTTCCAGCAGCAGCAATTATTATTATTTGTTGTTGTTAAAAGACCAGTGATTCAGCCTCAGGCTGAGGGCCGAGTTGTCAAACGATGAAAGGATGAAAGCAATATTCCCCGACCAGGACACATGGCTCCAAGCCCAGGGGAACACCCTGCAGTTGGCCTCTTGTTGCCCCTCATCTCCTGCCTGTGCTTTTGAGAACTCAGAATTCATGTACCAGGTCTTGGAACCTCGAGGCTAGTTCATCCACCCCCAGGTTTGAAAGAAGATAGCTCCCTTCCCCGCCCCCAAGCCCTCCTTCTTCCCTCCCCTTACCCCTCCCTATTTCCTCTGCCTCCTAGCTCAAAAGCAGCCACTCTCAAGGAGCCCTGAGCTCATCTCTCACAGCTGCTACCAGAACCCGGGAAGGTCCAGGATGAACGGCTTCCTCTTCCTTGCTACCATCAGTCTGCTGGTTGCAGTTCAGGTAAGGACAGTCCTGAGAGCCCTTGCCTCCATCACCAGATCTCCACTGATGGACGGGGCTGGGGTCAGGGAGGGAATGTAAGTTCCTGGGGGAGCCAGCCTTCTACCACAGTGACTGAGATAGATGGTTACCAACAGGAAACCTGGGATACAGGAGGGCCTGTGTGCCTGGGGTTCCACTCCTCTTAGTGCCATCCGTCTGCCCTCGGGGAAGCCCATGGTGCCATGTGAGGAAACCTCACAGGCTGTCAGGGACATGGAGGCACTCAGAGGGTTTTGTGCAATTCTATCATGTAGTATGGAGAGGATACTTTGCTGAGGAGAGCTGCAAGCAACAGTCCTTTTGGTAGGGGTGAGGAGATGTCTAACAGACTGCCATAGGCGGCAGGGGGTTGTCCCCCGCCCCTGCTATAGGGAAGCCTGAGTGTGTGGGAATGCGGAGGCAGAAGTCTCCCAATCAGTCTCTAAATCAACCGCCACTCTGGGAGGCAGGCAGCCTTCATGGCACCCATGTGCCCAGAGGGACCTGATTAATACAGGAATGGAACCATCAAGTTCTTGATCAAGAACATCTCGACCAAGCATCACGGGCAGTTTCGCTGCCACCAAAGCTAGTCTGATTACCATCAAGAACGGCTTCAGTGGCCGCTCAATCAAGCATCCAGGACAACCTGTCACATCTACTTATCTCCACCCCCACACTCTGCCAGGGACCTTTTCATTCAGCCCTGTCTAATGTCACACTCCCAGCCATGGTGGACTCTTCCTGACAAGAGACAAAATTCCAAACTGGGGTACCACAGACCCACAAGTGTCCCCATGTTTCTGGGAGGGAAAACCTTTCCTCAGGCTCAGAAGGGCATTGAGGGGCCTCTGCTTCCCTCTGTGCTGGAAGGTCTGGTGGCCTGAAAAATGACAGGAAATGTCTGTGCAGTGGGATAATGACAGGGACAGAGATGGCTTTATCGTGCCTGTGACAGGACAAGAAGTCAAACATCCAACAGGCCGTATGGCAGAAGATGCAGAGGCCTAGCGTTGGGGAAGGGCACAAAGGGGATGGGTTCCTAACATGAGGTTCAAATCCTCCTGAGCACGGCAATTCTCTTGCAGATACAAATGGGAGTCTTGGGAGATAATAAGACCAATGTGGCCACTCCTCCTCGTCCTGCTCCTGTGACTACCAAAAAAAACCCTGCGAAATCCCCAAAAGGTGGGGCCCCCTCACTCATCGATGTGGGTTCCCACAGTTTCGTCTTCTTCACCAACACCTTAATGTGCCTCCTCTACCTCGGCTGAGGTGATGATGTCGCTTCTACAGCCCTGTGCTCCTCGAACAGCTGCCACCATCCATAGCAAGAGACACCCCAAACCAGTCTTTGGAAAGTGTTAACACCAGAGAGCCCAGGAAGTGAAAATTGACAGCCAGTGGCCAAAATGGGGAGGTGCTGATGGAAGGGGGCAAGCGACACCCAGCTGGGGCTCAATAAAGTTCTACTTATGCTTAGCTGGGGCCTCCCATGTGATCACTGGTTATCACCGACCCCAGGAGGCACGTGTGCGGCAGCATTAGCTTTCTGGGGCCATGTGCAGGGAAGGTGGCACCAAGGCACTCCCCCCCAGGTTCCCTAACTTAGAGTCACCTTGCAGAGACAAGGACAGGAAACTGTCACCCTCACTACCACTGTTAGTTGTATTTGCTTCACTTGTGCCCGGTACTTGGGAGTGATGGACCCAGTTCTAGCCCCCGCCCCACACAACACCTCTCAGGCCGTGTCCCATCCCCATGACCTAGGTGTCTTCATAATGACAGATGTGGGGACATCACAGCCCACTTGGCTCCATTTCTCTCAAATCCCCTAGCTGGAGACCCACAAGCACCCCCGTGTCTAGGAGGGTTCACGGAAGGGTGTCTCATGAGTCTGTCATGTCTCATGAGTTGTCTGTCTGTCATGGCGCTAGCGGACAAGGAGGCAGGTGTTGCCACACACACCCACAGCCAGGGAAGGCAGGAAGGACAATCAGGCTCCTCTAACTGCTCCCTCTCCCGGGCTTGGGGCTACAAAGTGATAGGGAGCCCAGCCCGGTCCCCAAGGCCCCTGCCTCTGTGTCTTCGCAGGAACCTATGCCCAGAGGACTGGAAAGTGACTACAGTTCTGGGCCTCTGACAGCCTGTCCTGTCACCTAGCTAGGGACCCAGGCCCTTCTGACAGCCTGACCTGTCTCCTAGCTGGGGACCCAGCCCCCTCTGACAGCCTGTCCTGTCACCTAGCTAGGGACCCAGCCCCTTCTGGTTTTTGGACCAAAGTCAAGCCTTTCAGGTTTTGAGACTAGAGTTGGAAGAAGCAGGGAGGAGCCCAGGACAAGGCTTCTTGGGTATAGACCCCCTCATCTCTCTTGCCATGCCCACTGTGGGCTCACACCCTGAACCTTGAAGTTCTCACCCATGGACACATCTGTATTCCTACAATACTTCTAGGAATTCTCTGCTTCCTCTATTTGGCCTGGGCAACTCCTTCCCTCCCCGTGTGTGTGTCAACTAGGGGTGCTTCTTCACGTGGCACAGACCTCCACTTCCGTTCCGGAACACCCATCAGAAACCTGCACTGGAAGGCAACACAGAGAAACCCTGTCAGGGGAAAAAAAAAAGAAAGAAAGAAAAGAAAGAAACCTGCACTGGAATGGGACACAGGGTTTTGGTTAATGGTTGTGCCCCGCCCCCACAGTCAGGGAGGCAGAACTGGGTGGCACACTAGTTAATCTGGTTCTAGAGCTCCCTCTGGTGGCAAGGGAAGGCTGTACAAAGAGAGAAGCCAACCTGGAGGGGGCGCAAAGGGTAATGGGGACCATCTCCCTCCCAAAGGCAAGGTGCAAAGACATGTCAACACCCGGCAGCGTGATAGAAAATAGCTGGTGTTACAGCAAAAGATCTATAAAAAACATTTCATCCCAGCAAAAGCCTCCAGCAGGAAACGGGGTGAAACTGGTTCAAAGTACGTAGACAGTCCAGATCTGGGAAGGCCTGTCCTTGGTTGGTTCCCAGAGCACCACGTGATCCCGGTCATAACCTCGGCCACCTGAGGGGGAGATTCAGAAGTGGTCAGGGTGCTGGAGACATCACTGTCTCCAGTCCCCTGGGGTGCCCCCCTTCAGCCTATGTTACCCTTCACGTCGAGTATCTGGCCTTCAAACATCTGGCTGCAGATGTGACCCAATTCACTGATGCTCCAAGTCTGGCGTGGTAGGCGGCTCTCGGCCCACAGTACTACTTTGGAGCCTGGGCTAGGAGGTCCAATCACCTGTAGGCTCATGGTGGGGGCCACCTGAGGCCGCAGAAGATCATTAGACATTGCATTCTCCACAGGAAATCTCCCAAGCTCAAGCTATCCTTCAGACACTGGATTTTTGTTGCTTGTTTTGTCTTTGAGACAGTGTCTCACTATGTAGCCTTGGCTGGCCTGGAGCTTACAGATATCCAACTGCTTCTGCCTTCTGAGTGCTGGGATTAAAGGCGTGTGCCACCATGCCCAGTTCATAAGCTGGTTTTGAAAGCTGGCTATTACAGATGTAGCCCCAGGCAAGTCTCTCTACCCTTTATTTATTTTAGGAGGGTTTTTCGTGAATGTGAATCTGTGCACCACAAGTACGCCTGGTGCCGCAGAGGTCAGAAGATCATCAGATCCCCTGGAAACGGAGCTCGGGATGGCTATGAGGCATCATTTTTGTGCTGGGACCTGAACCTAGGTCCTCTGCAAAAACAAGTGCTTTTAGCTGCTATATCAATTCTCCAGCCCCAAATAGTGATTTTTGGAAGGTTTAACATGAGAAAAATAAAAGAGGCTGCATTCTCTACTTCCTCCCTGAATCTTGGCTCTAACTGGGCGGGGCGGCAAACCTGGAGCTCAGTGGAGCCGGCTCCGGAATCCTTACCTGGTTCTTCAGCAGTCCCTCTTCATAGTACCAGACACAGCTGCCCCCAGCTCGGGGCTCAGAGACCACCACACGGCCTGCTTTCATGTCCTCCACACGATCAGGCACTGCCAGGAATCCCCCCAGCGCCGCATTCCAGAGGCGGAAATAGGCTCGGCGCTGCAGACAAGGAGAGGCTGAGAGTCTGCAGCCAGGGGTGCCCACCACCCTCAACCCTGGACCGTCTAGAAGACCCACATCCCAAACCCTCCTTGCCTCCAAACTTTTCCTGACCCTGCTTCTAAGTCACACCTTCTTTTTTTTTTTTTTTTTTTTTGGGACAGGGTTTCTCTGTGGCTTTGGAGCCTGCGCTGGAACTAGTGTAGACCAGGCTGGTCTCGAACTCACAAAGATCCGCCTGCCTCTGCCTCCCGAGTGCTGGGATTAAAGGCGTGCGCCACCACTGCCCAGCAGTCACACCTTCTTTACATACCCATCTTGAGGGCACATGCATAACACATGCGCACAGTTCTGTGACCATAGATACACATGTATCTAGAGTTCCTGGCCGATATACCCACAGTCCACAAGGTGGCACAGTTTACAGAAAGCACAAACAATTCCACAGGTGCATGCAGTCAACACATTCACAGTTAACTGACACAAAGATTCCCCAGTCTGTTCAGTGCCAAGTACCTAAGCTTGCTACACGTACAGCTAATCGTAATAATACAAATGCATGCATGCACACACACATACACATGCAAGCACTCGCACACACAGAGAGAAATGCATGCATGCATACATGCTAAAGCTAAGTAGACAGCCAGAGATCAGAATGAGCTCAGCCAGCATCGGCAGGGCCTTTATTAAAGGTGACAGCCATGGAAACAACGAGGACCGCCCTAGGTATCATCTGTGGAGTGCTTCCCACTAGCATGCCACCCAAGGGCCCTCAACAGAGTCAGGACTGTTCCCGTTCCCTCATTTTATAGATGAGGAAACAGCCGGGCATGATGGCGAACGCCTTTAATCCCAGCATTCGGGAGGCAGAGGCAGGTGGGCCTCTGTGAGTTCAAGACCAAGCTGGTCTACATAGAGAGTTCCAGGCCAGCCAGCCAGAATTATATAGACATAATGAGTCCCTGCCTTAATATATAGGTGTAGACACACACACACACGGAAACCAATATCCCTGAGGGGCAGCGCTTGCCCAAGATTGCAAATAAACTCCTTCCCTGGGCCTTTATTTCCCCCACTCCCATGAGAGTCTATGAACAGAGAGACGATACACATGCCCTTGTACATGGATGTATATATTCACAAGGCCATTGGGCAGAGGTATGAGCAGGCACACATACAAATACCCATGTCCATACACACAAAAACATAGAAATCACCTCCAGATGCATGACCTCAAATGATGTAGGCACAAACATACTCTTAGATGGGCACATGTATATGTGCATATACACACATACACGCATGTTAGTACCCTAGAAATATATGTATGCAGGAATGAAGCCAACTTCTAGATAAGCAGGTACAGACATGCACCTCACATGCAAGCTTCATGCTTCCCAAAGCCACATGTGCTGACTGCTGGTATGTGGAGCATGAGGTGATTCTCAGCTTTGGAAGAATAAGTCTATTGTACACACTGCATAGTCTTTTAGGACGAACACAAAGTTGATTCAGTGGAAACTGCTGAGATGACGATACAGGAAGAGGCTAAGGCCAACTGTGGCAGAAGGGCACAAATGTCAAGCTTTGAAACACAGATGTGAGACAGGCACACCCTGAGGTGCTCACGCTGACGGCTACCTACCTGTTTGATGGGGTAGAGGGAGCCCACCCTCTGGGTACCGCTGTAGGTCAGCCAGTTGGTGATCTCGCAGCTACCTACTAGCCACTGTCGTCCCCGGAAGTCACTGTGCTCACACACCACCCAGCTGCACCCAGCAGATGCCAGAGACACAAAGACGCAGACAGACAGACATAGAGGACAAGGCACAGGTGTTAGAAGAACCTCAGCTTCCTCTTCCCTCAAACACCCCCTTATCCCACCCTTATCTGTGGCTCTTCCTCTCGGGGAGGAGGAGGCTAGTGAGCAGATTTGGGGTTTTCAGGACCCAGATTCCAACCAAGCCCTGAGAGCCTCATTCCACACTCCTCCCTCCTTCCTGGCTTGGAGTGGGGTCCCCAGCTCACCACTCACAAGCCCAGCTAGGAGCCTGCCCCCCACACTCACACGCCACCCTTGACGCGCACAGACAGTACGTGGTTGTTGAAGCCCTGGGCCTGTAGGCTTCGCACCTCCCCGGTCAACTCGATCTCCTTGCCCTCGAAGCACTCCAAGCCGAAGAGGGACAGGGAAGGCTCTGAAAAGTGCTGGGGCCGAAGAAAGAGAGATAAGGTCATGACCCGAGCCCAGTGCAGCTCTGTCTTACAATCCCAACACCTGTGCCCAGACCTGCAGGCTTCCTAGTTTCTGAGGACATTTACGATCAGCAAGCTCCCCAGAGTTTCAGTCCCAGCATGTGTCAGACCACCAGCTCAGCTCAAAATCCTCTCTCTGAAACATTTCTTGCATGGATTATCTTAATTGTGTTCTTGAACAGGGATCTACTAAATTGTTCAGACTAGTAGGCGTGCCGCTGTGCCTGGCTCTGATTGCTGGCACTCTGAAGAACTAACAGCCAGGCTGGAAACCTGAGGGCTCATTCGGCATCATCTCCAGTTGATGTCATCCCAATGATGAGAACTAATGATCACATCTATGAATAACCACCCACCCTTATCTGTGGCTCTGCAGGCCAGGTCCTTGGTAGAGCACTTAGTCCAGTCTCATCCTAGCTCCTTACCGCCCCTAAGGGGTGGATGCTATCATGACCCCTGCTTAGCAGAGATGACCCTGAGGCCCCAGAGCCCAGTGTACTGGTGGTAAGGGGCTCAAGCTGTAGAGCCAGGCAGCCTGAGGGAACAGCTGCTGTCTGTCCCAGCTGTGCAACCTGGAGCAAATCAGAGTGGCTCTGGGACTTAATTTCCACATCAAGTAATGACAACGAGCCTCAAAAAGCTTTGGAAAGGGCCACCCAGCGAATGTCAGCACCACCCAGTCATGCTCCTGGTCTCCACAGATGCTGCCACCATCACAGTGTAGATGTGGCTTCTGTCAGGCTCCTTCCTCCCAGGAACAGCATGTCACCTCTATTATGGGTCACGGAGCCATCTTCCCAGATGACCCTGACAGGCCCTGCCTCCAACTCTGAGTGTCAGTCTCTCCCATCCCAGCACTGTCTCTGATCTGGATCTACCACTCCACACTGCCGCCTTTCTAGGTCCTGGGTTTAATTAAGTTTGGTGCCTCTGGACTATTTCAGCAAACGATCAATAAACACCTGGTCAGGTGAGCTGATTTAGGAGCCTCAGAATTAAGGAGGAGTCTGGAAGGTGGTATGTGAGACTCTGCCTCTCTGGCTACTCGGGACAGAATGGGGAACTCACCAAGGGAACCTTCCGGAGAGAGCCCAGAACCGTGGAGGCCAGGCAGCCCATAGCTGTGAGAGTGGGGAACTCTCCCTCTGACACAATGTGCTGATCTGCCTCAAAGTTCTTCTCCTCAAACAGGACCCAGCTGGAAGGGGACAGACAAGGGAAGGTGATACTAGAGCCCAGGACACCTCACACCTGCCAGGAACCCTGAGAGTCCACAGTGCATGCGGACTTGATAGTGTTCCTCTAACCCAGGAGGGGTCCAGGGTGGACAGGCACTGCAGCAGCAGGGACTGAAGTAAGGGGGGGAAAGGAAGAAAGAAAGAAAAAGAATAAAGCTGAAGGAGCTGGGCATAGTGGTGCACTAAGAAAAGCAGAGGCAGATTGATTTCTGAGCGTGAAGCCAGTCTGGTCTACATAACGAGTTCTGAGCCAGCCAGGCTACATAGTGAAGCCTTGTCTCAACAAAAACAGTCAGGCCGTGGTGGTGCACACCTTTAATCCCAGCACTCAGGAGGCAGAGGAATGTGGGTCTCTGTGAGTTTGAGGCCAGCATAGTCTACAAAGTGAGTTCCAGGACAGCCAGGGCTGTTACACAGAGAAACCATCTTGAAAAACCAAACCAACAACAACAACAAAAAAGCCAAAAACCTACTAAGTTCCTAACCAGATGTGGTGTTTGTGTGTGTTCTCCAAAGGGAGGCCAGGCTGTGAGACACCCCCTATCCCCATGTCTTCAGCTAGATAAATTCATTTAGTATATTAGCCTTGAGTAGTGAAGCCTGAGGTTTGTCTTCTGACCTCAGGGCCTTGGCCATCAGGCCCAAACCAGTTGGCACGCCTCCTTTCCCAAGCCTTCTTCCTCCTGCATTCTTCTGCATACTGAACTGTATCTCATCAGGTAAAACTATTCAAGTTATTTGCATTAACTAATTACTTTATTTACTGGGATAGGGTCGCACTATGTAGCTCTGGCTGTCCTATGCCTCACTTTGTCGATCAGGCTGGCCTCAAACTCAGTGACTCTGCCTCCTCAAGTGCTGGGATTAAAGGTATGCACTACTATGCCTGATTATGTGCATGAATTTATAATCTTAAAAAGACTATAGAAAAAACCAACAACAATGAAGAATTAGGACTTGGGTATGTAGCTCACTGGTAGGCTGCATACCTAGTATATATGAGGCCCTGGGATCAAACTTTACCCTTGCAAACAAACACATCAAGTGTTCCTAAAGATTAAAAAGTACATTAATCTAACTATATGCCAGGTTTGTAATATAACCACAGACAAAAATGATTATTTCAGCAGCCAGAGAGATGGCTCAGAGGTTGAAAGCACTGGCTGCTCTTGCAGAGGATCTGGGTTTGGTTGTCAGCACCCACGTGGTGGCTCACAACTGCCTGTAACACCAGGTCCAGGGCATCTGATGCCCTTTTCTCGTCCCCACAGACACTGCGAACACAGAGTACACATACATTAACATAAAGGCAGGAAAAATATTCAAGTACATAAAATAAAAACAGGTCTTCTTTTTCGGAGCTGAAGGCCTAACCCAGGGCCTTGCTCTTGCTATGTAAACGCTCTACCAATGAGCTAAAACCCCAACCCCCAAAATAAATCTTTTTAATAAGATTATTTTACACTTCTTTCAGATTTTCTTTTTCCCACAGGTTCCAGGGTGGCCTCAAACTCACAACACAGGCAAGGGCGATCCTAGGATCTTGCTTCCACTCTCCAAGTGCTGGGATTAAAGTCATACATGACCATACCCAGCTCTCTCTGCCTGTTTTGCTTTTTTGAGATCGGGTCTGAACCCAGGCTGGCTTCACATGCATAACCCTGCTACCTCAGCCTCTAAGTGCCAGGGACTAAAGGGACACCCTACTACACGGGCTTCAAACTTCTTTAAAAGGCAGCTTTTTGACAAAAAGGGTTCCTTGTGGTTCTTTTTATCCTGGCCTCTTCTTACACCTACACAGTCTATAACCTTTGAAAGAAATCTGAAGCCCATACAGTAGAACCACAAGGAACCCCACAGCGCTCAGGGGCTCCACTCTGGAGCAGTATGAGCATTATTATTTTGAAGCACTTAGCATGCAGATTATAATACATTGTTGAAGAAAGTGTGTCACTGGGGAGTGGGCTTTGAGGTTTCAAAAGCTCAAACTAGGCCTAGTGGCTCACTGTCTTCCTGCTGCCTTTGAATCCAGATGAACTATAAGCCAGCCCCAATTAAATGTTTTCCTTTATAAGATTTGCTATGGTCACAGTGTCTCTTTACAGCAATAGAAACCCTAACTATGACAGCCACCATGTATATGCCTGGTGACCTCAGAGGTCAGAAGAGGGCATTGGATCCCCTAGAACTGGAGTCACAGATGTGCTAAGAACAGAACCCAGGTCCTCTACAATAGCAACAAGTGCTCTTAACCACTTGAGCCATCTCTCCAGCCCCCACTTTTATCAATTTTAATTATGTGTATATGTGTGGGGAAAGGAGGAGGGGAATGAGCATGTTAGTGCAGGTGCCTGGGGAGGCCAGAGGCCTCCAGCCTCCTGGAACTCGAGTTACAGATGGTTGTGAACCACCAGACAAGGGTACTGAGAATCAAACTTGGATCCTCTGAAAAAAACAGCAAGAACTCTTAACCAACAAGCCACCTCCCCAGCCCTGAAAGTTTTCAAGGTGTGTGTGTGTGTGTGTGTGTGTGTGTGTGTGTGTGTGTGTAAGAGACACCGTGTGCTTGCCACTGTACTCAGGTGAAGTCAGAGGACTTTCAGAGTTCGATTCTCTCCTTTCACTCTGGGATGGATCCTGGGATTGAATTTAGGCAATCACACTTGCAGGAATGGTGCTGACTCACTGAGCTATCCCATCAGCCTCAGATTTCTTTAATACAGTTATAAACGGAACAAAACTTTCTGCTGTTGTTTAAGACAGGGTCTCATGCAGCTCAGGCTGTCCTTGAACCCCAGATGTAACTGAACTGAGGTTATCTTTAAACTGACCTTCCTGCCTCTACCTCCCAAATGTTGAGATTACAGGCATGCACCCTTCGTTCAGTTGGGATTCTCTCCAGAGTTACATTTCATATTAAAATGTTACTCTATTTATTTTAAAGTTGAATGACTCAGGACATAACAGTTAATCTTAAGGAAGAAAATCATCTGAAAGGTGGTATCCATTGACCCCTACCCCTTACTCTCCCACCCCCTACCCCATCCCCGGCCTCTCCCAGCACTGGGCGCTCCACTCCTTCCTCCTGCTCACCTGCCACCATGGACCCGGCATGACTGGGGATGGAAGGAAGCGGGCAGAGAGGCCTGGTCATCCTCAAAGGAAATGTGGTCGCCCAGGAAGTTGGGGCCTGAGAAAAGCTGAATCTGGAGACAGAGAGGTGAAAAGGGGAGAGTGAAAGGTGAGGGGTGGGGCAGGAGGAAAGGGCCAAGGGAAGAGAACTTTGCCATCTTGTGAAGATTCCACCAGATCCCGCGCAGCCGCCTCCTTACCTTCGAGACAAAATGAAGATCGCTCTCTCCAACCTAAAGGGAGATATCAACGCTGTGACGGAAACAGGAGGCCAGCCTCAAGCCTTGGCCCCTGAGCTTCAGAACTGTTGCAGCGGTCTAGCTGTTCCCCAGCTACAAGCTCCGCCTCTTCCAGATGCCCCGCCCCCAGGAGCTCAGGCCCTCCTCGCCCCGCCCCCTCGGCGTGACACAGCTAGTCCCTCCCACCACCTAGGTCAGTCCAGCAGGTCTAAGCCCACCCATCTCCACCCTCAATGCCCCGCCTACCCTCCTACCACTCCCCCCGGTCACGCCCGTCCTCTGTCCAGCCTTGCCAAGCAGTCTGGGCTTGCCAGTCTGGCCCCGCCCGCCGTCTTGGCCCCGCCTCCGAGGCGACGCCCACCGTTCAGGCACACACCTGCACAACGGGCTGAAGGGAGCCAAGGGCGCTGTTACCGGAGCCCCAGTCGTCGCAGTTGCGGTACACACCCTTCTCCAGGATGTACTGTTCGCCGGAGAAGCCCACCTGCTCGTAGGCCACCCACCTGCAGAAAGGGCGTGGCTTGGGTCGGCGAGGGCGGGGCCGGCACTGCGCCTGGGCCCGCCCTGCGCCTGGGGCGGGGATTACTCACACGCCGCTGAGCACGTGGATGGCTTGCGTGCTGGGTCCGTGCTGCGCTAGCTCCACGTCTGGCAAAGCGGAACTCACCTCCACGTAGTGCCCCTGGAAGTCCGTGTCCTCAAACAGCACCACGGCCGGGTCTCCAAAGTCCTGGGCCCCCAGAGACAGTCAGGTTTCTCCCGTACACTGATGCTACATAACCCCTGAGAGTGCCCAGACCTCAAGGAAGCAGCCCACCCCGGGGATTAGGTGTGAGGTGCCGGTGTGTTCTGGGGAAGAGCCGCCAGAGGGAGAGAGACTAGCTCTACGGTGGGTGAGGGGCACCATGTAAGGAAGAACAAGCAGAAGGGTGCAAATTTTTCACTTGTGGGACACCCACAAGTCACTTAGAAGTTGGAGTGTTGCCAGACAGAAAGAGAGCCAATTGCCCCTGCTCACCGTCCGGATGACCCGCAGGGAAGTCAGGAACTCATCATAGCCTCCCCACTGTGACCAGTCAGCATATTCGCCCTCTTCCAGCAGGTACTGGTGGCCCCGGAAGCCCTCCTTCTGGTAGCCTACCCAGCTGGGGAAGGGGAAAAATGAGCCAAGACACCCATGAATAAGATAATACACTGTACACCAGACAGCCTAAGTCACTCTCCACCCTCAAGGGCAAAAGCCTACAGGGACAGGGCAAATGGAAGAAATCTCTTAAGTCCTTACCAGCCCCCAAGGATTCTCAGGGACCCCACAGAGGTCAGCTGGGGACTCTGGCTATCCTCTGGCTGCTGAAGGTTGTAGATGTCTCTGCTCACTTCCCAGCTCTGCCCCTGAAAATCTGGGGCCTCATATACCACAGCCTGGAAGAAAGGATGTCAGGGTGACAGATGTCATCTAGACCCAGACCCAGACCCAGAGAGACTGGCTTTCTAGGAACAGCTCTACCCAACACCAGCCTGAAGTCTCCCACCCTCCCTTGGAGCACTGTGGGCTGTCTGCTCTGACCTCTGACCTGACTCACACACCAAAGCCAGTGCCTAGTGCCAGTGCCAGTGCCAGGCCTGCCCTTCTAGGTCCTGCCCCCCACAGGGTCCTTATCTCCTGTCCAGGCTACAGTGACCACTTGAGTTTGTCCCCTTACCTTGGGCTCCCCTGGCTTCTCCACACTTGGGCAGCCCTGCAAAGGAGACATGGCTGAAATGGTAGCCCAGGGTGCGTACAGACAGATGAGGCTGGAAACTTAGGATTTTCTTGACACTAAGACTCCTAAAAGTTGCAGGCCCATATCTTCCCATGTCCCACACCTTGGGCTAATCCCCCTTCTCCTCTACTCCAGTTCCCAATAGGAGCTCTGGAGCACCGAGTCTTCAGGGAACTGATCTATGGTTACCCCCCATCTCCTGCCTGCAGAATTGGGGCCACCCCACAGGGGAGTACAGACAGAGTGACTTGTGGGTGTCCCCCACTCCTTACCAATCTCATGGACTTTAGTGAACCTACACTGGGGCCTGATGTTCCCCAGGCCTCCAATGTAGGATACTCTCCAGGCTCTAGGATATAGGGAGTGTCTTCAAAGAACGGTTTGGGGTATAGCAGCCACCTGCGGGGTGGGGGGTACAGAAGAGAAGCCACTGAACTTGGAACATAGACGTGGAATGGTAGGGTAGGTTCAGAGGAGAGAAAGAGCTTTTGAGGGGGACTTACACAATTATGCTATAGAAGACATCCCAATCCTCTCTCCATTCTAGAACAGCCTGTCCTTAGTACCCCTTCCTGTGCCCGCCTTCTCCAATTACACAAGGCAGTTAGAGTTACACACGTCCTGCTTCAAACCCCCACTCTCACTAGCCTCGCAGGAAAGCCTAGCTACCCACAGGCCCGCAATCTTCCTCCCTTGGTGCCTCCTCTCTTCCCCTTCACTGTCTACGCTGTCTACACTGGCCAGGCTGGATTTTTGTAGTCTGATCCAGGAGATGGAACCCAGGATCTCATCCTTGCTCAAAGTGTACACTCTAGCACCGAATAATTCCTAATCCCAGGCCAAGCTTGGTTTTTGTTTTGTTTGTTTTTGAGACACAGTTCAAGGTGGCCTTGAAATCCCAGCAATTCTCCTGCCTCTGCTTCCCAAGTGCTGGGATTACACGCATGTGACCCGTCCCCTGGCTGGGTCTAAACTTTTGGAGATGTAGTCCTTTTCCTGCTCACTTTTCACATGACCTTCCCTCTTCCAGACAGACTCCTCCTCCAGTCATACAGAGGACAGTTACTTAAGCTTTCTGACGCCGGGCTTACAGAACATACAGAGACCATACCACTCTGAATGTGCCAGATCACGTCAACAAAACATACAAATTCCTGTCCTTCTGTGGTTTAGCTTCTCAGCTAGCTGGTCCCAACTGAGGCACCACTTCCTCCAGGAGGGCTTCCTTGACTACACCCACCTCCACTTCTTCAGCTGGTTGACTTTAGTATGTCCCTGCAACCCTGTGCCCCCCCATTCCAGAACACTCCAGGTGCTATTGTTGGCTGTTTACATGCCTGTCCCCACCAGAAGAGTAAGGTGGGGGGTTTTGTTTGTTTGTTTGTTTTGTTTCTGTTCGAGACAGTCTCACTCTGTAGACCAGGCTGGCCTAAAACTCATAGAGATCCGCCTGTCTCTGCCTCCCAAGTGCTGGGATTAAAGGCATGCGCCACTGAACCCAGGCCTCAGAGTGAAAGCCTTTGAGAAGAGAACTATCTTGTCTGCTCTGTGTCCCCAGCACAGTGAATGTCCAGGGATCCCAGAATAGCCAGACTCACAGTCCTGCAGAGACAGTGGCAGATGCCACCTGTAGGGGTCTCTCCAGACCTTGAGAGTCTTTCAAGTCCCCCGTCAGCATCACTTGCTTGCCCTTGAGGCCTTCCTCAGAGAACAGGCTGATCCCCGGGGTGCGGTAGTCCTGCGGAGGGAGAAGGGGAGATGTTCAAGTGCAAACTTCAGGCTTCTCTGACCCACCTGTGTCCCAGGGCCTCCAGTCTGGCGGGGCTCCAATCTAGAAAATCCCAGCTGGTCGTGTTCTCAGAACCCAGAGGGAGTGTTCTCCACAAGGCCAGCCAGCCTAACCCTGGGACAAAGTTCTCAATGGTGCCTTGTGGACTTCTGGAACCCAAGACCAAAGTCCCCAGAACCTGCAGAGTATCAAGGCTGCCCCCTCTCTAGGTGGCTGACTTCCCACTTGCTGGAGGAAGCAAGATGGATAGGCACTTCCTGATTCTGCTTTGAGGTACAGTTCTGACCTCTGTCCAGACTGGCTTTTTGTTACTGTTCACGTGGGTGCTGTGTCTAGAATCCACTCCCTTGCAAGGGCTAGGCAAGGTCTCTGCCACACCCCACGCTTGCTCCAGGGTGGCTTTTTTTCTTTTTCTCAAGGTTTCATATAGTCCAGGCTAGCCTCGAATTCATAGTGTAGCCAATGTTGATCTTCTTAAACTTTTTATTTTTAAATTAAATTTATTTGTTTGCTTTGGGGGGGTAAGGAGGTACAAGCATACCACAACATGTGTTTGTAGGTCAGAGGATGACTTGTTAGAATTGGTTCTCTCCTTTACCAGGTAGGTCCAGGAGATCAAACTCAGGTTGTCAGTTCTGGTGACAAAGTCACTGTGTCATCTCATCAGCCCCAACCTTCAGCTTCTGATTCCCCTGCCTCGACCTCCTGGATGCCGGGGTTACAGGCGTGTGGCACTATGTCTAGTTTTATGTGGTGGTGGGGAATCCAAGCCAGGATTCATGTAGCTTGGCATGCAGTCTACCATATGAGCCTGCTCTGCCCACTCCATAGCCAGCCTGCTCTTGGCTGCCTCATGCCGCATGGCAGGGTTCTGTGCATTGTCTTTCTCCCTCACTGGGATGGTTTTTGTTGGCTCACTCATTCGTCAGATGATAAATCATCTGGATTGTGCTGAGGCCGTAGTCTACCTAAATGGGATCATTTAGTCCCTCCAAAGAAGTTCTCCATATAGAAACATCCAGAAGGTGAAGCTCGGCAAAGTTAAGCAAACTTGCCCAGGATCACACAGCCTATAAGCAACAGAGCCGAGAGCAGAGAAGGGTCATTTTGTGTTGCAACCCAGCACCTCCCACATGCCTGGCACACAGTAGGTGCCAACTCAGGGCTGAATGAGTCAGATGGTTCCAGCACTGTGTAACCTCAGAGCTCTTGTTTCTCTCCTGTGTCTCATGCCCTCCTACACAGGGATGAATTCACTGCGAGTGCCTCAGCACGAACTGCCCACCAACATGTTTGTATCCGTAGAGCCTTTGACAACTGCATCCCTTTCTTCTCCCAGCTCTCAACCTTGTACTAGGTCCTCAGCTCCAGGACCTCATCACTCTTACCAGAGAGAGAAGAGCTCTGGCATCAAGGGCTCATCTCACCAAAACCACTACTAGCTGGGTGCAACAGTGCATGCCTGGAATGCCAGCACCTGGGAGGTGAAGGCAGGAGGACCAGGATTTCAAGACTAGCCTCGACTATGTGATGATTGTGAGGCTAGCCTAGGCTGACATCAGACCATGTCTTTAAAAGAAGAAAAATGTTGCCAGGCATGGTGGCTTATGCCTGTAAAGCTCTAAGCATAGCACTGGGGAGGCTGAGGCAGAGGGTTTATTGCAAGTAAATTCTAGCTAAGTCTGGGCTCAGTGTGAGATCCTATCTCAAACAAAACAAAACAAAAACCCACAAACAAACCACCAAGAGTCTGATGGGTTTTGTTCCTAGCATTGCTCTGCATCTCTCTAGGAGTCGATATCATTTTGTCTTTGTTTTTTTGGTTTTTCGAGACAGGATTTCTCTGAAGTTTTGGAGCCTGTCCTGGAACTAGCTCTTGTAGACCAGACTGGCCTCGAACTCACAGAGATCTGCCTGCCTCTGCCTCCCAAGTGCTGGGAGTGCGTGTACCACCACCACTCGTCCGGATATAATTTTGTCAAATTCAGTATCAATAGTTTATAAAGTTGTGCTATGAAAACAAACACCAAGTTAGGAGAGATGGCTCAGAGGTTAAGAACATTGGCTGTTCTTCCAGAGTTCTGAGTTCAATCTCCAGCAACCACACGGTGGCTCACAACCCTCTGTAATGAGATCTTGTGCTCTCTTCTGACCTGCAGACATAGGTGCAGGCAGAAAACTGACACATAATGAATAAATATTAAAAAAATAAAACAAACACCAAGTTATGTTGGCTTTTCAAACCATACACCCATATCTCAAAAATGACAAGTGTGGCCGCACCTTTGACCCCAGCACTTGGGAGGCAGAGGCAGGCAGACCTCAGTAAGTTCGAGGCCAGCCTGGTCTACAAGAGCTAGTTCCAGGACACCTGTCTGTCACACCTGTCTTGAAAACAAACAGAACCAAAACAAAATAAATGGCAAGTGTGGCAGCATTTAGGATGATAAGTCAGGAGGATGGTGAATTTGAGACCAATCTATTTGATCTAAGACCTGGTTTCAAAACAAAACAAAATTGAGTCATCTCTAGGCGAGAAATCACAGTCCTTCCAGTCTCATCGTTATTTTTCTTCCTGGAAGCTGGAAGAGCAATGGTTCTCAACCTGTGGGTCATGACCCCACTGGGAGGGTAAACAACCCTTTCATAGGGGTCACATATCATCTATGTCGCACATCAAATATTTACATTACGATTCATGACAGTAACAAGATTACAGTTATGAAGTAGGAAGAAAAATTAATTTTATGGTTAGGGGTCACCACAGCATGAAGAACTGCATTAAGGGGTTGCAGCATTAGCAAGGTTGAGAACCCCTGTGATAGATTCCTAAGTCCCCCGTCCAGTCTATTGCTCTCTATTGCCGGCACACAGTAGGTGTGTCCTCTGAGCCTAACTGACTATACATCTTGGGAAATGCCTGCCCAGTTGCCTGGCACAGGGCCTGGCACCTAGCCAGGATCAGAGAAATGTCTGTGGGGTTGGCAGGATGGCTCTTTCCAAACCTGGTGATCGGAGTCCACGCTCGGGGATTCACACGAGGAAGGAGAGAACTGACATTCTCAAGCTGTCCTTTGATTCTACATTCATTCATCCATGCTGAGGCACGTGGGTGTACACACACACACACACACACACACACACACACACACAAATTAATAAAACTTTTCATTCAAAACACCAGAGAGGGAAATATCTGTGAACAAGTAAATAAATGGCACGTTGCCCAGAGCAGTGGGTGACTCTGGCCCATTAATTTTGGTCTAGCACCAGCTCACACCTCTTTAGCTTGCTTACGCAGGGGCACAGCCCCCATCTTCCCATCAACCTACTCCTCCCCCAAACTTTTTTTTTCTTTCTCCAAGTTCCAAGGAACTCAGAGATACTCCATACTGACCCCCTTCTGACCTCTTCCCCAGGTGACCACTCACCCGCACAGCCCTCCTCAGGGAGCCGATGCCTGGGGTACTCCAAATGGATGCCAGGGCGCTGATGTCCACATCCCCTTCAGGCAGAACCACCTTCTGGCCTTGGAACTCCGGCTGTTCGTATAGTATCCAGCTGTGGACCCAGAGACCCCAGGGTCACAGGGCAGGAGGTTGCACCCAGAGTCTCTGAGTAGCTGGTGGGGCTCTTACAGGCCTCACCACCTTCCTCACCCCCAGGTTCACAGCCAGGTCCTCCCTCCCTGGTCACTCCCCACTTACCAGCCTCGCACCACCCTCACGGAGGCAACAGGGGTCCAGCCTGAGGTATCTGATGTATCTCCCCAGATTTCCCTGCTCCTACCCTGGCAGCCAGGCTCTGAGAAGAGCATCACCTGGGAAAACACAGCAGGTGTCCTTAGGCCCTGTCACCAGGTACTGCCCCCTGCCAGCCTCCATTTGCCCCCATGGTCCTACCTTCCCAGGCCTGGTGTTCAGCTTGCCCTGAGTCTTGAGTGCTGGGCTCTAGAACAGAGAGGGTGTCAGAGATCTTATGGGGTCACCACTTCCCCCACACTGCTCTTCTGAGAATCCCGTTTCCTGCTATTGGCCTCCACCCCACAGCATACAGCCCACAGAGATCACCACCATTGCTTCCAGCTCCCACAGCCTCATCACCCTGCCCTAGGAGCTGGGAGACATTCCTTCCCCAGCTTCTGGGCAGTAAGAACCAGTAAGCCTTTTGGGTTGTTTTGTTTTGTTTTTCAAGACACGGTTTCTCTGTGAAACAGTCCTGGCTGTCCTGGAACTCACTCTGTAGACCAGGCTGGCCTTGGACACTCAGAGATCTGCCTGCCTCTGTCTTCCGAGCCAGCAGGCCTTTTGGAATTTATATATCTCCACTATGCTATCATGGACACTGAGGCCCCAAATGATGTGCACTGCAGAGTTCAACTAAGCTCAGACACAAGCCTCCTGCCTCCTGGGACCCGGCCTCCCAACACCACTCTTTCCAACCACTCAAGGGGAAGCCAGGTACCTCCCAAGCCCCTACAAGGTCTCACTCACCCACCCTTCCAGGGGTTGGGTAGGTGTTGGCTTCTCTGGTGGTGGCCTTCCACTGCAGAGCAGGGGTAACTGTCCAGGTACCTTCCTGATCCCTGGAGCTCCATGGGGTGGCAGAGCAGATAATTTTGAACCTAGTGGTTCCAGGGTAGGGATGTCCTTGTTGGCTGGCACCAGACTGCCAAAGAGAAGGCTGCCTCCAAGGCGGGAAGTAGGCCGGTTGCTGGGCTGAGGTCCAGGACCCTGATCTGCTGTATGCCTCTTCATCATCTCCAGAGGAGAGCAAACCTTAGCAGGCTTGGGTGGGTCAGCATCCAGGGAGGGGCTGGGCCCTGCTTTCTCCTGCCTGCGCTGGAGTTTCTCATCATCGCTCAGGTAAGGGTTCTCCAGCTCCTCCTCCTCCTCCTCCAATGCAGGTTCCTCCTGGGGACTGGGTCTTGGAATGGATGGGCTCAGCTGATCCTCCTCAATGGCAGGCAGTGTGGCATACATGGCCAGGTAGGAGGAGCGGGGAGCTCGGGGCAGTCGGTGAGTTCGCAGGATCTCAGGGGGCTCCATGCTCCTCAAGGTATCCAGGAAAATCTCCAGGTCGGCAGTCAGGGCTGCCTCATCCTCCTCCCTAGATGGCTCTGCGGTCTCATTCCCCTCAGTGGAGTCTGGGATGAACTGGGACTCCATGCTGGCCTCTGCTCCCACCGGCTTTGGGGCAGGAGAGCCTTCTAGACTGAGGGATACCTTGGCCTCTGAAGAGGATGGAGCAAGGGGCCTGGCAGGGCTCTGGAAACCTTCACTTGGGGTAGGTGATGAGAAAGAGTTCCCTTGAGAATCCTGGACAACTTCACCCTGTTTGGGGGTCTGGGGAGTGGGGGCAGTGGGACCTTCAGCTGTCTCTTTCCAAGGAAGGGAATGGGAAGGGCTATCTAGAGCATCCTGGCCACCCTCCTTCTTGATGGAAGCACCTTTGTCTACTCCCTGGACAACCTTGGCTGAACTGGAGGATGAGGAAGCACCAGGGGCCTTCATAACCTCCTTGGGGGTATGGGAGTGGGCAGGAACACTAGGGCCCGGAAATACCTCTTTCTGAGTAAGAACAGAAACAGGCACATTTTCAGGGTCCTGAACAAACTTATTCTTTGGTGAAGTCGGAGCAGAAAGGCCTTGTGGACTAGGGACAGTTTTCCTCCTTACACAGGATGGGCTAGGAGGCTGCTCAGAGATTTCAACTCCGCCCTTCGCCACAGGCAGAATAGGGGCCATGGGGAGACCTGTAGGCTTCTCTTCCACAGGGGGCGGGACATGGGGCATGGGCTGGGCTTTGAGGTGTGTGGGTACCACTGGTTGCGCTGGAGGATGCACCAGGGAGGACGCACGGGTCTGGGGCTTGGGAGAAGAGGGTGCTGGTAGGTGGTTATGAGAAGTCTGGTTGGGGAGCAGGACAGGACTGGAGGCTCCCTGCAGCCTTGAAGATTCCCCAGCTCTGGCATCTGAGACACTGCCTTGGTCTTGGACTGGGTGGGCTACAGGAACATCTAGGTTCTGAGTGGGATGATCGACCACAGGGATGCCTCCTGGGGTCAGGGTTGGGCCGTTCTTCAGTTCAGTCCTGCTAGACTCAAGTAGCTGTCCCAGGGTTGTTGCCACTGTGCCACCGAGGGCTGAGCCCCTTGAAGTAAGTCCGGTAAGCCTTGGAATCCGGCTGGCAGGAGGGCTGCGCTCAGCTGGTACGAGGTTGCTCAGCAGTTCCAGAGCTTGGCTGCGGCTGGGGGCGTCCAGGGCCTGGCTGCGGGCATCCAGGGCCTGGCTGCGGCCGGGTGCGTCCTCGGCTCTTGGGTTCACCACCACTGCCCGGATGGTTCGAGTCACGTTGCGGCCCCTCGGCAGGGCCTCGCCTGACATCGAGGGTCCCACACTCACAGAGCTGCTCACATGGCGGTCCACTTGCCCTCCCACCACCGTAGTGGTGGTGGTCCTCACCGTGCGAGTCACGCGCCATTCTTCACGGTTCCTGGAACCCCCGCTCGTGAAACCCACACTGGGATGGGGACTAGGCTCACGTGGCCCGGGCAAGGGCACCAATAGTTCAGTCCTAGCCATGGAGCCCACGCCTGGTGGTTCAGTCCTGGGAGCCTGGGGGCCACCATCACTCCAATCCACAGCCTCCTGTATCCTCACCACTGGCCTTTTCTCCTTGGAGGGTGGAATATATTTCTTGGAAAAGATGGGCCCGTGGCTTTGAAAATTCGTGGATCCAGGCTCCTTCCCAGGACCCTGGCAATTTATAGTCTCATCTTCTTTCTTAACAAAGCCATTGATTTCTCTCCGGAAGCTATGCTCCAACACACCCTCCCGAGGGGTTTCCACCCGAGCACCCGACACTAGGGATACTTTGTGAAATCGGTGTCTGGTCTCTTCCTGGACAGGAGGCCGTTGGTGCCATGTCAGTGTGGCACTTACCACTCGGGCCTCAGCTCCAGCTGGGGTCCCAACTGTCTCTTCCATGTTGGGCCCCAGCAAAACCTGAGATGTCCTTGTCACACTGTGGCCTGGCTCCCTGCGGATGATGAAAAGCAAGAAAGGTGAGCAGAGGGAGGGATCCCCAAAATCACAAAGCAACTGTCAGGCCCAGACTGGGCTGAGTACACTTAGGAAAGTCATGTGACCTTTTGCCCATCTCACCCCTTCCAAGTGATGCCCCCTGTTCAGGTCCCCGAAAAGCAAAGCTCGGGCCTGAGTCCAGAAGGTGAGAAAGAGGATGAGACTTCTGGCTCACTGACTTATTGAAGAAGGCTGGGTCTCTACCGAGGGAGCTAAGGTTAAAAAGCAGGAAACAGAACCCTTCCCAAACTTTGTTCTGTCTCTGCTCCTTCACGGTTTCTTTCTTTCTTCATTCCTCCCTCCCGCCTTCCCTCCTGCCCTCCTCCTTTTTTCAAGACAGGATTTCTCTGTGTAGCCCTGGCTGTCCTGGAACTCACTCTGTAGACCAGCCTGGTCTTGAACTCACAAAGATCCGGCCTGCCTCTGCCTCCCGAGTGCTGGGATTAAAGGCGTGCGCCACCACCGCCAGGCTGGAATCTTATTTCTTTATGTTTTTAGTGCTGGGCATCAAACTCAGGACTTCATGCATGTTAGGCAAACACTCCATGACTAAGTCATATTCTGAACCCTCTTGCTATGTCCCTCCCTCATCTCCCCAACTCTCTCTTACCTCCTTTATTAGATGGGGGCAATGAACAACACCTGTCAAGGCTGAAATCTGGGCTCGGGCACTTCTGTTTTGGTGGCTACAACAGCAACGGCCTCCACATGCTGAGGGCACTCTCTGGAGCGCCTGACTAAACACTTTTCCATTTTGTTGTCCTACTGAGCCTGAATCTGGGGAGACTGGACATCATGAAGAATAAAGTGTGGGCTGGAGAGATGGCTCAGCAGATAAGAGCAAAGGGTGCATTTGCAGAAGGCTCAAATTCAGTTCCCAGTAGCCATGCTGGGCTGTAGCTCCGGCTCTGGGAGATCCAGTGCACTCACATGCAGACATCCACACACAGATACACACAGACACATAATTAAAATAATAAATCTTTAAGAAGAATAAATCATAGAGGCTGGAGAGATGGCGCAGTGGTTAAGAACATGGACTGTTCTTCCAGAGGACCATGGTCATGGTCCAGTTCCCAGCACCCACATGGCAGCTCACAACTGTCTGTCACTCCAGTTCCAGGGGATCCAGCACTCTCACACAGACATACATGCAGGCAACTCACCAATGTACAGGAGATAAAAATAGATAAATTATTTTTTAAAAAGTAAATCATTACTAAATTATAAACAAGCATTTCTAGTTCACCAATGAGACTTAAAAGGTTCAGGCAGATGACTGAACAAGAGTCACCCCTTAGCAGTGAGACTTGCACCCCAATACTAAGAGCTTAGTCACACTCCAAACTCCCCATATGTACATAGAGGTTTACATATTTATCTGGTAATCAAGGCTCTGGTTTGGTGGTTAATCCATTTTTTTTTTTTTGAGACAGGGTTTTTCTGTGTAGCCCTAGCTGTACTGGAACTCACTTTGTAGACCAAGCTGGCCTCAAATTCACAGAGATCCGCCTGCCTCTGCCCCCCCGAGTGCTGGGATTAAAGGTGTGTGCCACCACATCTGACCCTTTTTAATGTGTTGAGATCGTATCTTGTATGTAACTCTGCCTGGCCTGGTAGTAGTTATGGAGCCCGTGTTGGCCTCCAGCTCACATTAATCCTTCTCAGCTTCCCAAGCCAAGTGTGGGAATTACATACTTGTACTGTCATGGCTGACTGGGACTGGGGTTCACGTTGAGGTTTGTTTGTTTGTTTGAGACAGGGCCTCATGTAAACCAGCCTGACTTTGAATTTTCTTTGCCACCAAAGAACATCTTGAACTTAATTTTTTCCTAAGTTACACTCAGTGTGTGAGTGTGCATGTATATGCGAGCGTGTGTGTGTGTGTGTGTGTGTGTGTGTGTGTGTGTGTGTGTGTGTAGGTATCCCATGACGGGCATGAAGAAGTCAGAAGACAATTTGTAGGAGTCGGTTCCCTCCTTGCACCACATGGGCTGAGGAGACTGAGCTCAGGCTGTCAGGCTTGACAACAGACCTCCTTGTCCACTTACTCATCTCCCTAGCCATGACCTTGAACTTTGAACTTCTGGTAGGACTATAGGCCCGTACCACTCTGATTATTATACTGCTGGAATGTGACCTAGGGTTTCATGCATGCAAGGCAAATACTCTCCCAACTGAGGTACATCCCAGCCCTGGGGTTCACCTTTAGAAGAACTCACCTCAGACCTTAAAGAACAATCCACCCGTAACCACTTATCTCCACGAACCATATAGCAAGGCTGTTTTAGGCTTGAAGAGTCCAAAGAGGCCTGTCTGCTCACCCAGCTGGAGCAGCCCATCCTCTAGCCTGTACCTCATCTCCATGAGCCAGCCCCAAGAGGGCTATACTCTGAATGAAATAGGTCCACTGCCCTAATTCTCCCCACTCATCTCTGCCTCCCTCCTTCCTGAGAAACTGGAAGAAACCAGAACTTTGACCTGCTCTGTGGCCCCAGCTGTGAGTCAGGTTTTATGAGGGGCAGAGATGAAAGACTCAGAGGCCCGGAGATGCCTGACTCAATTCCAGGACCACTGTGGCTACCACGGCATCTAGGATAGAGACCGTGGGGCCCCTGGCTGCCTGTGAACGGTGATGGAGGAGTTGGATGATTCCCAAGACTTCTCCAACCAGAGTGTGTTGTGAGAACTGACACACCTAGACACCCGAGGCCTGAACTCAGCTCCCCACAACAGCCCAACCCGACCCGCCTACCCTCATTGAAACCTTGTCCTCTCTACTGGGATTCCCTATAGAACTTTGTCCCTCATGCCTTACTCAGACTCAGTCTCCTTTCCCTTTCTTTCTTTCTTTCTTTCTTTCTTTCTTTCTTTCTTTCTTTCTTTTTCCTTTTGGTTTTTCGAGGCAGGGTTTCTCTGTGTGTAGCTCTGACTGTCCTGGAACTCGCTCCATAGACCAAGCAAACCTCAAAGTCACAGAGATCCACCTGCCTCTGCCTCCCGAGTGCTGGGATTACCCCTCTCCATTTCTGAGTAACAACTGCTATCTTCATTCCCCTCCCGCCCCTTGTCGCTGATGGCAAAAGGCAAAGCTTCAGTTATAACTTATTTTATAAGTTTACTTATTCATTCATTCAGTGCTAATTATTGGAGGCGAAGGGCCAACTGCTGGTCAAACTCACCCAAAGCTAGTTTTCTTATGAAGGTGATATCCCCAGAGTCCACAGCTAAAGGTCCAGATGTCTGGAAAGTCCCATGGGCTTCAGCAAAGTCTCAGGAAAACAGCTCAGGGGAAGTTGACTCCAGTCAGCCCAGAGTCTATTGATGACCTCCCAGCAATCAGTTCCATGCCTTTCTCAGCCCAGCCCAACCCTGGGACAACACCCCTGATGGCCATTCATTCCACAGGCATGTGGTCACAGCTTCTGACTGCATACTTTAGGGACAGGGAGGTCACCTCCTGACAGTTCACCTGTCCCATCCCTGGACAGTCATGACTGCTAGAATGTCTTTACATTGTTGGAATGTGCCTGCCTTTAGCTCCCCATTTTTGTCTTTGTCTGCAGTCACACCCCAGTAACCTAGATACCACCCTTGCAAACAGAAGTGCCTGTCCCAGAGCCCTCTTGTCTCAAGGGCCCCGAGTCCACAAGTGGATTTGCTAGCAAGGTGACCTATGACCTCTAAACAAGGTGTGTGGGAATGGGAAGGGAGAGGCTGAGGAGGGAGGTGGGGGGGAGTGTGGGAAAAAAAAATCTCATCTAACCCAACAAGTCCTGGGATTCTCTCCGCTTACCTGTGAGTCACCCCCAAACTAGGCCAAACCAGTCCACAGGCCCACATGCTGCCAAACATATGCTACATCAGACAGGTACTCACAGAGCCAAAGACCCACCACATAACACAGCACAAAAATACACAGACACCCACTTAGACAAACACAGCCAGGAACGCACACCACCACACACATGGGCACATACCAAGAGACACAAACACACAGAGAAACCCTGCAGCACAACAGGCATGTAAGCCACATGCTCCACCACGAAACACACAGGCACCATAACACACATGCGCATGTATCCCCAGCACACACTCATTTAGTTTACAACCACAGACAAGTTCTCTCTTTCTTGCCCTTGAACAGGGATACGTACTCAGTGCACACATAAGCTTCTACATTCCCGCTTTCTGCCCTGACTGTTCTCTGCCCCTTTCCCCAGATAAGTTGAGAACCTTCCAGCAGAAAGTGGATACAGAAGGACAATGTCCCCGGGGTCACCCTCCTTCGTTTCTAAGTAGATTCCAATTCCAGTCTCTGTTCAACCAGAACCCGGTGTTCCCCAGCCCACCCCACTATCTGTTCCCTGCTACTCTCTAAGCCCAGCTCACTTCCCACCCCTTCACCTTTTTACAGGCTGTCTTCCCATGCTGGAGTACCCTGGCAGCTCTCAGGGCCAATCTGAGCCACCCATGTCCTCCTTCCTAGGCATAGAACCAGGCACACCAACCAACTTCTACCCAGGGGGACCTGAGCTTCATGCTTTGGTCTCTGTTAAGGGCACTGTCAGATCCACAGTGCATCCCACACAGCAACCACAGGGCCACAGAGGCCTCTTTGCAAGGCAGGTGGGGGTTGGGGGAGGATGGCCAGGGTATAGACAAACCTGGCTTTGAATTCTGAATTCTGACTATCCAGTTGGCTTTAGGAAAGAGACTTATTCTTACTGGGCCTCAGTTCCCTGATTCTCTAATTAGCTGGGGGTAATGGAAAGCTTAGCCCCTAGTTAGTGAATTAAGCCAGATTATTCTTAAAAAAGACCAGCCACTGATGGCAGGTGCCGCCACCATCAGTAGGAGTTTCTCAGAGGCCACTTTGGTGGCCTAGGACTCCTCTCTAGCGAGGTCCCATGTTCGGTCCTCAGTAAGTTCTGATGGATTTGCACTCCACCCCCTCCCCAGCCTACCAGGCTGATTCAGGAGACTCACTTCAACACAAATAAAAATCTAAGCTTGGGAGTCTTGGCGCCTCTTCTTATGGCTGCCAGCAGAGCCAGGTGGGATAATTACCCTGCCAATGGCATGTAATTAATAAGCATCCCAGCATTTTAGCAGCCCAGCTGAATGAGGTTCAAAGCATGCTCCCTTAGCCACCCCCTTCTTCCTCATCTCTGACTGCCATACCCAACTCTCTGGGTCAACAAAGCAAGACCCTGAGAAGTTAAGGAACCTGTGCCTGGGCACCCAACACCTTGGCTGGGAGCCCATTCCCAGGCTGGCTCTGTGATCGCTTGCAAAGAACCCAGGAGTAACAGCAGTTAAGGAAAGGAAGGTTAGCCTGACTAGCCCATCCTCTCTGTGACGGGATTTGCCCTCCTGAGGGTGGGCAGGGGAGAAAGGCAATGGTGGGTTTTAGGAGGCAAGCCTGGGAATGAGGGGCGAGAGCAGCAGAGAATCGGGGAGCAGACACAGAGTTGGCTCAATCTCAAGGTACCAAATGAATGGGAATATCAAGCCTGAGTCGCCCAGAAACAAGATAGAGAGACCCGAGCAGGAGTTGCCACCCCAGGTCACCCTCCCACCATCATTTTCCTCAGGCACCAGCCTTTATTTACCTGCTGTGTGGGGATCCAGGCTCCCAGCCCTCTCTGAGCTCCTGCCGGGCCTTGCTTCCCTGATGCTGTGGGACACTCAGCCGTGGCTCCTCAGGCAGGTTGATTGGACACCAGGTGATGGGGCGGAGTTCCTGAGGAGGCTCCTGCCAACCCCTGGATTCCTCGGGGCCACAGGGGTGGGGATCTGGTCTGGCCGGTTCCTCACCCTCCTCCCCAGGTGCCTGTCCGCACCCCTGCAGGGTGACAGTGATGTGGTAGCGGGTCCTTTTGACACGGGGATGAGTATGTAGTGGTTCTGGCTCTGGCTGGGCTGGCTCTGGGGTGTCAGGCTTGCCCTTTGTCCTTGCTTCTGTGAGGAAGGACACCGGGTGGGGCAGTAGAGGTGGGTCTTCCAGGTTGCTGGACGTCTCTGGCCTCAGCAGAACCTCTGGTGTGCTGTGTTGGGGGTGCTGGCAGGTGTAGCCTGGGGATCCTTGTTTCAAACAAGAAGGGGCAGGCTCTGGGCAGGAGGGATGACTGACACCATTAATGGCTTCCGCAGAGCCTGCTGGTGCTGGGCACTCATGCTCCATAGGGCCACAGCAGGCCAAGTCACAGGCACTGCCCACCGCTGGCCTCTGTAGCCTCCCCAGGGGTTCACTTCGTCTTCCTGAGATGTGCAGTCGCTTCTGACTCCAGAAACCACCATGGCTCCTGACCTGAAGGTCCCATTCTGAATGGCTTTTGCTTTGGACCTGGTGGGAAGCAGAAACAGGGACATAGTGACAGGAACATGGTGATGGCATCTCCCCTCTGGAATCTAGGTACCTCTGGCTATTCTTGGTCAACCTCCTTGGCCCACAGGAAACTGAGCAGGACTCTCAGAGCTAGAAAATGGGGCAGGACCCTAGCCAAGTCTTTGTTCTCTGATTTTACTTACACAAGAAAGTGAAGCCTGCAGAAGACAGTCATATAGCAGGGAGGTAAAGTCTCCTTACTCTCAGGCACCACACTGCTGCCCCTACGGACAGGGACAGCTTCTGGATCCAGCCATGCCTGCCCTTCCTGAAGCTTCCTCCCAATCCTGTTGCTGTTTTCTCAGAGTGCCCAGCCTCTGGCCCTAATCTAGGGATTAGGGAATGTGTGGGCATACCTGGCATGACTGCACACAGCCTCTGCCAGCTCCCAGCCACCAAAAGTTCTGCACCACTTCCCTTAAACCCTCCCAGTCCCGAGTTCCCATAGTAGACCTGGGAGGATGCATATGGGCACTGAGATAAATACAGGGCATGAGGGAAACAAGGGAGAGCCCCCTATCCCAGTGCCAACGAGGGGGACAATTCCTGACCTGTCTGTTGTTCTCCATGAGATCCAGCTGGCTGGTCATGGGAACAAGGGGAAGAGGTAAGGATCCCAGACCAAAGTGGACACTGGCCTCACACTACCTGTTTTCAAGGATAAAGTTGTGTCCTTGTCATTGGGAAAATCTAATCTAGAAACAAAATCCCACCTAGCAGGGATGATTTTTCCCCCTGTCATCTTTGTTTGTTTCAAGACAGGGTCTCACTATGTAGCTCTGGCTGTCCTCTCTATGTAGACCAGGCTAGACTTGAACTCACAGAGATCTGCTGGCCTCTGCCTCCCATGTGCTGGAATTAAAGGCCTGCACCACCACTGCCTGGCTTGATTCCATCATCTTTAAGTTACTCATTTATGAAATAGATATGGCTTCTCATTCCCTAGGGGTTAGACATCCAGAGACACAGGAGACACGATGATCGTGGAGGTAACCTGGGCCTGGACCCCAGCTCCACCATGCTAGCAGAGGTAAACCACTCCCACCTTCACATCCTGATATGTGGGGATGTAAACTGAGCATCCGACTCCTGGGGTGTTACATGAATGGTTCGGGTACCCAAGCACAGGAGCACTCAGTTATACAAAGAGGACCAAAGCGGTGTGACTTGGAGGGAGAACCCCGTTCCTGTCCTACTTATGGTTCAGGTCCCCATTGCAGAGAGGGAGATCATTCAGAAGGCTAAATCACAGGCCCTGTATCACATCTGTAGGACTAGGTCAGGAAATAAAGAAGAGAAGGCCACAAGGAATGAAGGTCAAGGGCGCTGGAGGAGCAGGAGGCCCTGAAAACAGGCCCTATGGCAGCTGTGCGCCTCCCCAGCACCCCAGAACTAGATGCACACTTTTATTTATTGTTTAAACATTTCGTCTTTTTACTCATTAACACTGATTTTTATTCTTAAGTTATGTGTCTGTGTGTAGATACATGAAGGTACCCAGGGAGTCCAGAAGATGGCATTGGATTCTTTGAAGCTAAAGTCACAGACAGTTGGGTATCATCAGCTATGGGTTCTAGGAACTGATGTCAGGCCTTCTGGAGGCAGCAAAATGCTTTGACCACAGAGCCGGCTCGACAGCACTGAACGGACACATTTTTGACACCCGGACGCTGTTGGCCTCCTGTGTCTATTACTGAATTCCTCCCCACAGTTCTGACAGAGGCACTACTGTCTTGTCCCCTTTGGCAGAGAATGGGAGAGATCTCCAGGGTCACACAGGGCAGTGGAAGCAAAGAGAGAGCCCACAAGTCTAGGTTCCTCACCCTGCCCAGCCCTCCAGAGCTCCCACCCCCAACCTCCTGCCATTACGGTTATCCTACCTTGAGGCTGACATTGTTGTTGCTGCCCTGATCCTGAGCAAGGTCAGGGCAGCTCTGGCCACCCCAGGGTCTGGGAAGGAAGCACAGGGAAAAGAATGAGCAGAATCCTGCTGTCCCAACACCTGGCACACAGACTGAGCCTAGCAGCCCCTCACCCACCTAATCCAGGGCCCACAACTCAGCTGGATGAGCCACTCAAGCCTTTGGAGAAGGCCTACCAATAGCCTCCTCTGCTTCCTTCCCCAACACACACACATACACACACACTCACACACAGACACACTGTCTCACACACATGCACACTCAACACACAGACACACAATGTCACACACAGAGACAAATACATACACTGTCAAACACAGACACACCTCACACACACAGGCACACTCTCACACACAGACACACTCACACACAGGCACACTCACACAGAGACACACTCAAAAAAAGGTTAAATTACCAAATTAAAGGAACACACACAGATACACACACATGCACATATATACATGCACACACACATTCACACAACAAGAGGACAGTGCCCGATGACTTTATTGCTTCATGTTTACCAAGAGCCTCCAGGTGCCAGGCTCAACCCTAGGTTCTGTGCCTATCTGATCTCTTTTAGGCGTCAGAAAAATATCAGTGTCTAAGGACTTCAGATGAGAAAAACAGAGGCACAGAGAGTCAAAGTCACTTGTTCCGGAGTCACACAGCTTGTGAGCTTTAGCATACAGTCACCATGACTATTCTACTCCAAATCTTGATTAGATAATTGAATTAATGAGAGATAGATTTACAAGTGTGTTACCAACCCTCTGCCCCGCTCCTGAGTAACCAGGGATCAGAGGCCTGTTCAGGGTCCCATTCCCATGGCCGGAAAGAGCGGGGTCTGACTGCATTCATAGCGAGCATGTATCATCACGCGGGCCCTGCGTTCCTGTTCTTGCCCTCCTCACTCCTGACTCACCCAAACCCCAAGCCAGCCTCCTCTCTGAGTGTGGAGGGGTGGAGGGAGAACCTATCAGGCCTATAGGGCAGGTTTCTGCCAGACAGGGTAAGGGAGAGGGTGTGTCTTCCAGGTGGGGGTGGGCAGAGCCCTGGCTGGGTGTGGGCACCCCAGGGCACTCAGGCTTCCAGGCACAGGGTGGCTGGGCCCTCCCCTCTTTAGAGTGAGAGAGCAATACAAACCCCTCCCCTCTGCACCCACCACGCCCTCATCCCTCCTGGGCCAGTAGGCCCAAAGACAGCTGCGTCAGGATAAGATCTGAACAAATTGCCCAGTAACTGCATAGACATATAAACATCCAACACCCACACGCTCTGCTCACGCAGGGCCTATGAGCTGCAGGGGCCTCTCAGATCTTCACTGTCCTCCCTGAAGCCATCAGGCTCAGCCATCCACAGGATAGGCTGTTCTCAGACAACCTACCATGAAGGGCTCAGAGAGGCGAAGAAACTCGCTCATGTTCCTCAGCCAGCAGGCAGCTGTGGGTAGCAGCCTACCATCATGGCTTTCCCATCTGGCCACCTCCACAGCAGCAGAGCTTTTGGAGAAGTTCAGGCCGGGCGGTGGTGGCGCACGCCTTTAATCCCAGCACTCGGGAGGCAGAGGCAGGCAGATCTCTGTGAGTTCGAGACCAGCCTGGTCTACAAGAGCTAGTTCCAGGACAGGCTCCAAAGCCACAGAGAAACTCTGTCTCGAAAAACCAAAAAAAAAAAAAAAAATCAGAAAAGGCAGCCAGCGAAGGGGCGTGCCACAGCGTCACCTCTTCCCAGCGGTGTGACTTTAGGTAGGTGACCTCACTTCTCTGAAACTCTTCTGGATCTGAGTCACATGGGACACAGACCTCGCAGGGCGGCCAGGAGAGCTGCTTCAAATCATTTGGGGAAAGCAGGAAGCAAGGGGCATATGAAGGTTCGTAGTGGGTACAGTCTAGAACTATCTTTCCAGGATTCAGGATGACAGAGGGGAAGCCTATGTGTGGCATCTGGGGGCAAACACAGTGCAAAGGCAGCTCCAGGACCTGCCAGACTCACAAGGGCCAGAGAAACATTGACCTGTGAGGTGAGAGCCAAAGTCCACAGCAGGCAGCAGGAGGAGGTACTACTGGGTGGGTCGGTAAGCAGCTTGCCTGACAGGAAGTTCTCAAAGTTGCTTTAAATTAAAAAAAAAAAAAAAGCACAAGGACCTGTCCAATGTAATGCAGCATATTTGTAATCCCAGCACTTGGGAGACTGGGCCAGAGAATTGTCACAAGTTTGAGGCCATGGTTGCTCTACATACATATTACGACATGGGGATACTGTATTTTCTAAGACAAAAAAAAAAAAAAAAAAAAAAGTTCACGGAGAAATCCCACAATTCACAGATCCAAATCATGGCACATCGTCACATATATTTTTGTGCTCTAAGATAGTCACATGCTGATTTGAACACTCATTAAACTTTAATACACATCCCAAGCACATACCCCTAGGTCAGGGACGCCCCACCCAGCCTTTCTCCATCTCCCCTCACCTATCCGGGAGTCTGGTCTCCTTTGAGATCTTGCCCCTGCGCTCCCTTCGGCCCCCTAGTCCAGTCAAGAGCCGGGCCAGGCGAGCCCCGAAGCCCTTGCGTGGCTCTCTCATGGTGAGATCAAGGTCTGGGGCTTGAGCCGGAGGGGTGCTTGGCTGCAGGTGCCACCCGGATCCGCTGTCCAGACAGGGAAGCACCACCTCCGGCCCGTCCCCCTGAGCAAACAGCAACCTCACTCTCAAGGGCCGGGGGCGGGGACTGATCCAGAAGTTGTCCGTACCCTGGGACGCAGGTGCACCTTCAGGGGACCTTGAATACCCCAGGTCCCAGTCCGGAGCACTCCCACACCGAACCCCCTCTTCCGAGCTCTGCTTTCTGCTCAGTCCGCCCTGCAACTTCACGCCTCCGGGGATGTCGGAGGTGGGTTTGTGTGAGCACTTCAAGAGCTGGACCTGAGCAAAGACGAAGGGAGTCTGGGACCCGCCGGGACCGGGGAGCTGGACCGAGCCTAGGGAGCTGCACGGTAAAGGAGCGGAGCGAGCAGGGACAGGAAGCGGGCAGACTCCTATCAACAGGGTGGGGCCAAGCCCGAGGGTTGGCATCCCCGCGACCCAAAGGTGTGACAAAGGTGAGCTGAAACCCACCTGCCATCACCTTAGGGGCTACCTAGGAGGGTTTTCTCTGTCTTGGAGCCACCCACCACGTGGAATGAGACTGTCACTCCTTTTGGAGATGAGGAAGTCTCAGGAAACCAACGGGGAAGCGACTGGCGCCCTCTGCCGCAAATCGGCCAAAAGAACCTCACAGTGGCTAAACATGAATCATTCTTTATAGCCGTCCTTTATTGTGGCTCTACCCTGATTCTCCCGGGCAGTTCGATTTCCCACCTTATGCCACCTGGCTCATGCGTGGAGGAAGGGAACACTTTGCATATCTGAGGGGATCCCGCGGAGATTAGCCACCGGTAGGACTGTTACCCCCACTCTTTTGCCAGTTCTTCCCTGTCTGTAGTCCTAATTGGCTGGATACCCGTTGCCCTCTGGTCCTGGTACATCAGGGACCTCATGATTCTGGACCATGAGAGGACAGGAAAATCTATCTGTGTCTCTTTTCTCACTCCCATCCCGTGGAGTCGGCAGGGTTAGTAATACCAGCTGACCTCTCTGCCTTGGCTGAATAGGAACTGAGATTGGAAGGTGTCCGGAGCGCACGGACAATTGGGAAGGTGTTGGGTTAAGGTTTTCAGGAAGGAGGGCAACGTGTCCTGTGCTTGGACTGCACACAAACCAGCTCTTGCTTCATTCTCCAGTTACTTCCAGGTGCTCTTCGTCCACCAGCCCAGGCAACTAGCGTGGCTGATAATAATAGAATGGATCTAGTCCTCCTGCCTCTGGTGCCCCTCCTCCCACCGAGGACTCTCTGCCTTCATCCAGTCCTGAAAGGCAGCACTGTCCACTGGAGAGATAAGATGGAGAGCTCAGCCCCAGATCGGTCACAAACAAGGAGTGGAACCCAAACCCAGCCTGAGGTGAATGGTTGCATGTTCCTATCCCACACGGGCTGTGTGCCCTGCCCTGCTCCCAGGTGAGGGACCGGATCTGGCAGGTGCAAGGGGCTCCCAGCTGCACAGGGCTCCCAGCTGCACAGGGGACATTCCCCTCCATTAGAGACACTCAGGAGGTCTTCACTCAGCACTGGGAGAATCTTTTAATTGCCAACACTCCGTTCCCAGAGCAACCCTAGCTTCACTTGCTCAGGCTGGCTGCCCTTGCCTTCCTGGGGACACTGAGGACACCTTGACCTTGTCCACATCCCAGCCCATCTTCTCCAATGAGTCCTCCACGAGATCTAGTGCTCCCCGGTGCCACTGTGCAAGGCAGGTGAGAGAGGTGAGGGGCAGGTGGGTGTGGGCCAGGCTACAGGGCTGAGGAGCCTGCAGCCTATGGTGCAGCTTCAGATGGACACGTGGGGCGAAGCCACTGGAACAGATGCTGCACTGAAGGGATTGGGCACCCGAGTGCAGGCGGAAGTGGGTCTTCAGGTTGCTGGAGCTGCTGAAGCGTTTGTGGCATATCTGACAGAAACGGGCACTCATGTCATCCTTGCTCTCCAACGGGCTCAGGGCCTCTCTCCCCACCCCACCCGACTTGGACACGCCTCCCCTAAACCACCTCCCTGTCAACTGCAGACTCAGAGGCTTTTTTCCCTGGGACCCACAGCAGGGTACACTAGAGCCTGGCAGGTGGGGGGGGGTTAGCATTCTTCTTTATTTCCTGTGTGACTTTGTATAACTTCCCTCTGAGCGCCTTTCTTTCTCTGTCAGTTATAAATGAGCGCTAATTCCTAGCCTCATTAGTTAGGGAAGCCCAAATAAGGTTGATCAGTACCGTGATGCGAGGGAGGGTAGTCATCTACTGGGGAGCTGGTCAAGCCAGGAACTGACCTTGCCTAGTCTTCCCAAGAAGCATGACTAAACCCCAGCGAGAGAGCAGGGGCTCAGGGGAAGGGAGTCTCTAGCCAAAGGCCCCACAAGTTGGGAGGAGGAGCTAGGAGCTGAACAGTGGTCTGAATTCATAACCTAGACTCATAACCACTGCACTGCTCTCATTTCTGCCCCTGGAGCAGGAAGAGATTTCCCGCCTCTGCCGTCCCAAAGAATGAGGCCAGACTCAAGGAGCTGCATTGGTCTAATCGTTTGCCTGTTTGGATATTTCCTATCTGCTATGGCTCCTTCAACTACCCAGGGAGGTAGGGGAGGGGGTGCAAGCTCCAGGATCTTCAGCTTCGATACTCTGCATGCACAGGTGTGCAGCTGTATTTTCTCCTCCAACTCCACACATTCCAGTGGCCTGCCCTGTGCTTGAGCATGCACGCGTGTGTGCTTGCACACACACACACACACACACACACACACACACACACACAAGCTCTCGCCACTAGCTATCTTCCCACCTTCTCTCCATCTTTACTCAGGATTGGGAAATAGGCCCAGGAGCCATCCCTCCAGAGACCTAGAATTCCTCACCAAGCTGCAAGTGCATACGGGAAGGAAAGAAGGGGGTCTCACCCGGCACTGGTGGGGCCGCTCCCCGGTGTGCACCAGGTGGTGCTTCTGTAGGTGGGCCAGCTGGGTGAAGCTCTTCTGGCACAAGGCACACTGAAATGGACGCTCTCCACTGTGCACACGCAGGTGGACCTGGAAGAAGTATTGCCAGCTGCCCGGAATGTCTAACAGGGCTCAGAGTCCACTCCAAATCTCCACTCACACCCTCTGTGGGATCCTTTGCTGCCATCCAGGCCTTATCACTTCCCTCGGACACTAGCAATACCCAGGACACTCTCATTTTTTTGGTCTGCTCTGTAGCAGAGATTCAGGAAGATAGATAAGGGGTACCCCAGATATCCCCTTGAATAGCTTCTTGGGGTGTAACTCACAGACCAGCAGCATCAAGTGTGACCTTGGGAGTATGCTAAAAAAATGCAAAGTCTATGGGCTGGAGAGATGGCTCAATGGTTAAGAGCAATGACTGCTCTTCTAGAGGACATGGGTTCAATTCCCAGCACTCACATGGCAGCTTACAACTGTCTGTAACTCCAGTTTCAGGGGATCCGACACTGATAGCAAAACACTGATGCACATAAAATAAATAAATTTTAAAAATGCAGAGTCTAGGGGCTGACCTCTAGGTCAGCTGAGCCATCATCTCTGAGGCTGGAGCCTGGGAACCGGCAGGTTTGCTAGCTCTCTGAGTGGTGACTTGAGATTTGTTAAGGCTTAAGCAATCCTTCGTTGGAGAATCCAGTAAAGCTATTTCCCCAGTAACCATATCCTAGACATAGCTTGTGGCTAACAGTGAGGGGCCCCTGTGGGCATCCCCTGCTGGATGATGTACATGACAACACCTACAGCACCTGGACTGATTTGTGGGATCCCACTTGTAAGACTGTGGTCTTGAGTCACCAAAACCTACCCATTCCTCCTCTTTGATCTTCAAAAACAAGAAGGAGGTTAGTCGGGGACCCAGAAAGGATGCTGTCTGGGAGAGAGCTCAGTAATTGATGCCAAGAAACTGAAATCCAAGCTCTAACCCACTAATCAACTGTGCTTATCTTGGAATCCTGTCTACTAGGGACCTCAATTTCTTGTTTTTAACTTAAATAAAGCGATCTCACAGTCTTTCAGGATGGAGGAGACTTTGATGTGTACATACCCACCATTTATTTATTTATTTATTTATTTATTTATTTATTTATTTATTTTTGAGACAGGGCCTACCTATGTAATTCTAGTTGGCCTGGAACTTGGTATGTAGACCAAGCTGGCCTCAAACCCACTCAGATCTGCTTGCCTCTGTCTCCCAGATGCTGGGATTAAAAGCCACCACAACTGGCTTTTTTAAAGTTCCTTTTTATTTTTTAGATGGTATGGAAGTTTGAATGAGAATGGACCCATAGAGTCAAGCAGTGGTGGCACACACCTTTAATCCCAACACTTTGGAGGTAGAGGTGGGCAGATCTCTCAGTTGGAGGCCAGGCTGATCTATAAGAGTGAGTTCCAGGACAGCCAGAGCTACATAGAAAAACCCTGTCTCAAAACAGAAAAGGAAAAAAAAAAAGAAGGAAAAAAAGAAAGGAAGGAAGAAAGGAAGAAAGAAAGAAGAAAATGGCCCCATAGGCTCATGGAGAATGGCACTATTAGGAGGAGTGGGTGTGGTTTTGCTGGAGGAAGTGTGTTATTGCAGGCAGGCTTGGAGGTCTCAGAAGCTCCAGCCTGGCCAGTGTGTCTCCGTCTGTTCCTGCTGCCTGAGGATCCAGATGTAGGACTTTTGGCTACGTCTCCAGTACCATGTCTCCCTCCATGCTGCCATGCTTCCCCCATAATGGACTAAACCACTGAACTGTGGGCCATCCCCAGTTAAACGCTTCCCTTTATAAGAGTTGCTGTGGTCACGGTGTCTCTTCACAGCAACAGAAACTCTAACTAAGAGAGGAGGAATTTTGTTATATTGCCCAAACTGGTCTTGGACATCTGCTGTCACTTGCCACGGTCTCCTAACTGACAGAACCAAAAATATACTTCATCAAAACCAGACAGTGATCAGCTTATCCTGGATTTCCACCTAGGTGAACCTCAAGACCATTTGGCCCTAGGAGGTTTCCAGGAGGGAAAGTCAGGAGTCCTGACCCCTGGAAGGTGATACCTTGAGGTTGGAGAGCTGCCCAAAGTTCTTGCCACACACATTGCACTCGTATAGGATTTTACCATTCTTTTTCTTCAGAGGGTAGGGCAGGGTTACGACACCTGGCCGCTTTGCAGGAGCTGCCACACCAGCCTGTCCTGGGGAGAAGGTTGAGGCATCTCTAGAGCTCCGACTCCTGACCTGGGGGTATAGGGTGTGTCCAGCACTCTGGAAAGCCCCTGAGTAGAGAAGCAGGGGCTTCTCCTGGGTGATATGGGGCCCAGCCCCATTGGCTGTCATAGCCAAGCTGGATGCAGCCACTGTGGGGTATGAGGTATCTGGGGGAAGCGTGAGGAGGTACGGACATTGGGCTGAAGGTAGGGCCCCATACGTGAATAGGTAAGGGGGAGGCAGGAAAACTGGGTACTCAGGAAAGACTGGGTAGATATAGACAGGGAGTTGCTTGGAGATGATGGTCGGAGGAAGCCAGGGCCAGAAGGTCGAGGGACTAAGGCTCTTTCTGTCCAGCCTGACATCTGGGGAGGAGCTGGTATGAGGGGGGAGGGGTAGGCAGGAGCCTCTTTCTGGTGGGTTTTCCATCTCGTCTCTGCTTAGTGGGTCCTTGGTTGTGGGTTTCTCACTGTCCACAGAGTCTCCATGCGGACCTGGTGGATGGTGCTCTGAACCAGAAAGGGAAGATGATCAGGCCCCCCGCAGTCGGGACTGCACATCTGCCCCCCCCCCGTAAGCCTGCCCAGCTCAGAGTTGGGAAAGAACCTGAAAGATGATGAGGCAGCTTGGGCTGGGCACGTCCCTGTGGGACTCAGTTTCCCCACCACTACTAAGCCTGACAGTTTCAGGGAGAAAAAGCTGTATAGGCAGCCGGACAGGTCAAGATTAACTGAAATTTAAGGGAGAGGCCCCAGATTAAATATATAAATTTGGATGCCATGGGCAGCTGCTGAACACACGACTAAATTTACATTAAAGTAAGTTTAGTAAAATGTTTGGTTCTTTGCATGCCTGTTACCACAGAACTTGGGAAGTGGAGGCAGGAGGATCAGGAAGGAATGTAATGGCAGCCTTAGCTGCATAGTAAGTATGAGGCCAGCCTGGGCTACATGGGACCCAATAAAAGTGAACAAAAAAATTAAAATAATAGGGGCACCAAAATGGCTTAGCAGGTGAAGGCGCTTGTTACCAAGCCTGAGGACCTGGGTTCAAGCTCTAGAACCCACATAGTGGAAGGAGAGAACTGACCCTGCTGGTTGTCCCCTGACCTTCACATGTGCACCGTGGCATGTACACACACACACACACACACACACTTTTTTTTTTGAGACAGCGTCTCACTGTACAGACTTGCCTGGCCTGAAACTCACAGATATCTGTCTGCTTCTGCCTCCTGAGTGCTAGAATTAAAGGTAAGTGCCACCTTGCTCAGCTACTAAATTTTAAAAAAAAAATGCTTAGTGTAATAAAAGATTAAGCAAACCCAACCAAACAAATTTAGTTTTCAGTTTTACTAGCCTTACAGGTGCCTGGTAGCACACATCTGTGAACCCAGCTGGTCTGGTAGCACACACGTGTGGACCCAGCTGGTCTGCTAGCACACACGTGTGGACCCAGCTGGTCTGGTAGCACACACCTGTGGACCCAGCTGGTTTGGTAGCACACACGTGTGGACCCAGCTGGTCTGGTAGCACACACCTGTGGACCCAGCTGGTTTGGTAGCACACACGTGTGAACCCAGCTGGTCTGCTAGCACACATTTGTGAACTCAGCACTCAGGAGGAGGCAGGAATAGCATGAGTTCAGGTTGTCACAGGAATGGATTTTGAGTGGTGCTATTCCAGATAGAGAGAACAGGACTGAAGAAAAGAGAAAAGAGATGAACATGAGTGAAAAAGACAGGAGATGAGGAAAAGGGAGAGGAAGAAGGGAAGGGACGATACAACAGGAAGACTGGGGACAAGAAGGAAAGAGAGGAAATGGGGCACAGGAGACAGCTGGAGACTGGCTGTGAGCTATGAAAACATTTGGGGGTGAGTACAGGAGCAGGCGTGGAAACCATGGCACAGCTGTGGCAGGCAGGAGTGCGGTGTGGGTGTGAGGTTCACAGCTTAGCAGTAGAGTGTTTACCCAGCATGTGGGAGACTCTGGATTCTAGCCCCAGCATTTTGGGGGAGGGGGATAATGCAAAAAGGGGGGTTGATTATCTGCTTGGGCCCCCATTTATATCCTCAATCAAAAATTCTTTTTTGAAACAGAATCTCTCTATTATGTAGCCCTGGCTGTACTGGGACTTGCTGTGTACACCAGGCTCGCCTCCAACTCAGAGATCCACTGCCTCCTGAGTGCTGGGACTAAAGGTGTGAGCCACTACATCTGGCTCTCTCAATCAGTTTTAAGGTGCTGTTTCACTCTGTGTTCTGTGTTGGGGTCCTTCTGGGGTCCCAAAAATAAAAGACAGACAGATCAATTGCTGTCCTTCAGGAGGCCTCAGTGTATTCCAATACAACAAACCTAGAACAGGTCCAAAGGAGACCCTGATTTGCAGACAAGGAAAGTTTGGGGTATGCCTAAAGTTGGGGAACTAGAAAGGACAGAGGTAGTTGTGACCCCCTGTCCAGCACTCCTGATATCTACCTAAAAGACTTGTTCAGATGGGCGTGATGGTACACACCTTTAATCCTAGCTCTTGGGAGGCAGAGGCAGGCAAGTGAATCTCTGTGAGTTTGAGGCCAGCCTGGTCTACAGAGCAAGTTCCAGGACAGCCAGGGCTACACAGAGAAACCCTGTCTCAAAAAAACAAAATAATAATATTATTATTAATAATAATAAACCTTGTCTTAAAAAACAAACAAGACTTGATCAGTGAGTAAGAGCACCTGCTATACAAGATGAAGAACTAAATTCAATTTCTAGCACAACTTCTCCCTCCAAAAATCCCAGTACCATAAAAAAGGCCTTTCATGGCTGTGTGCAGGCTTGTAACCTCAATACTGTCACAGACAAGGACAGCAGGATCACTGGGGCTTGCTGGCCAGCCTACCTCCAGGTTCAGTGAGGGACCCTGTCTAAAGGGACTAAGGCAGAGACGGAGAGGGGAGGACTATGGACATTCCCCTCTGGCCTCCACATGGCTATGTGTCACACAGTTACATACACACGGGCACCCACACCACATACACGTGCACACACAAAAGCTAACATCTATATTGGTAAAGTAGACAATGAGATGTCTCAGTGAATGAGGCACACTACCCAGCCTGACACTATGACTTTGACCCCCAGGATCCATATGGCAAAAGGAGAGAATTGACTACTGCAAGTTGTCCTCTGACCATCACGGGCATGCCTATACACATAACTAACTAAATATAAGAACAATTTGAGCCTGCTCTAGCTCAAACATTCTAGGTCAACAGTTTTGTTACCCCCACCCTGATGATCGCCTACACCAGCTGCTGTGCTGTTGTCTTGAAAGGCCACGGGCAATTCTGGCCAGAACGCCAACCCTAAATGTGGCAGGAAAGTGTGTCTGGAGCTCTATCCTCACCAGTGACACAGAGTCCCAGTTCCTTCCCCATCCTAAATCCTGTGTCCCATTCAACCCCCCCAAACAAAGCTCTTAGTCCCAGGCCCCAGACTCACTCATGTTTGAGGTATCCTCTCTGAGATCCTGTGGGGACATGCCCAGGAGTGTCTTCTGCAGGACGTAAGGTCTGAGCCTGTGGGCAGGCCAGCAAGGAAGGTTTAGCTGGTGCCAGGGGCAAGGGGCACATCCAACTGGCCAAGAACAGGTCATGAGTATCCATTGTGTCTAGAAGTGGCTGAGAAGTGTCGGTTAAGAAGACCTGGGAAGCAAGAAAAAGGCCCAAGAGCCAAGGCCTTGAGAGTCTCTTGCACGGACTCACCCCCAGTTTGGTTTATAAAAGGAAGAAGTTAAATCGTGGCCACCCACTCACCATCTCTTCATTCACATGGCTCCCCTTCCCTCCTCCGAAGGTTTCTTTCTCCAAGGGCTTTCTTCATTGACCGTAGACTGCCCCTCTTCCCTATTTAACTCACCCCGCTCTCCCTTCACACCCTAACTCCTGATCGTTCTGCTGTTCATCTCTTGTGCTCTTCTGAATGGGACCAAAGGAAACTTTGGAAATCCTCATCCAAGACGGCAAAGGCCACAGGATGCTTCTGGGCCCTCACTAAAGTCCAAGACCACAGTTATCTACACATTGTGTGGCCTTTCCTTCTCTTTCCTATAAGACAATCTGAGCCCCTAAAGTCTCTGGGGCCTCTGGCATCTCTGCCTGGAGCAGGAAGGGGAGGGTCTAGTCCATTCAGGCATTTCACCCTTCTGCTTAATTGGGCAGACATTCTCAGAGAGATGGGCATGTCCCATTCTACATGGTCATTGTGACAAGGCCAGAAGTACAAGTTGGGGGGACAGGGAGTGTCCCAAACCACTCAGAAGTCTAGTGGTAACGACCCACTGGGCAGCTGGTTTTCCCTTCATGTTCCCACTACCAGATGGGGAGATGAATGAGTCCAGGTGGGCAGTGAAGATTGGCACAGCACTGGCACCCTCACTGTGAGGTGAGGCTGGAAGTAGGTCACTTTCTTCCTGGCCTCAGAGTCTCTATGTGAGACACGGAGGGCACAGGACTGGAGACGGAGCTTAGTTGGTAGAGTGCAAGCCTCGCACATGTGAGGCCTTGGGTTTGATCTCCAGCAACACATAAACTGGGCATGGTGAGAAACACAGTACTTCCAGCACTCAGGAGAGAGGATTGGGACTATAAGGTCAGCTGTGGCTACACAGGGAGGTCAGGGCTAGGTGAGACCTTGTCTCAAAAAAAGTAGAGAGGGCTGGGCAGTGGTGGCACACACCTTTAATCCTGGCACTCGAGAGGCAGAGGCAGGCAGAGCTACAGGGCAAGTTCCAGGACAGGCTCCAAAGCTACACTGAGACACCCTGTCTCAAAAAACAAAACAAAACAAACAAACAAAAACAAAGCAACAGAAACAAAAGAAAAAAGCAAAGAGAAATGGGTGCAGTCCTAGCTAATGTGGGACATTAATGTCTTAGTCCTGACATGTAGACGTCAATGACACTTCCCTGGAAGGGGCAGAAAGAATATTAAATGAAGTCCTCACAGGCACTCTGAGGGAACATTCTGGATTCCTCAAGGCCATTGAGAATTGGGGAACCTGCCTTTTCAATAGAGAACAGGACCATAGCAAACAGAGGCTCCCATTTTCCAAGCTCACCCAGGTAGCGTTTCTGAGAAACATCAGGATCTTGTGAACCTTGGTTGTTCCAGGGTCAACTTCCTCATCAGCGTTGAAACCCTAGAAAGGGAGAGCCCCAGGTGCCATCTGCCTAGACTGACAAGAAGAAGCCCCTGTGTTCAGCTGGCTGGCTGCCAGTCAGCGCCCCACTGCTCTGCCATCTTCATCTGAGGCCACACGATACAGGGGTCAACTTAGCTAGGCAACTGTCACCTCACCCCTCCCATCCTAAGTGACCCTAAATGCCCCTCAGATTCTAAAAAATTCTCAGTCCAGTGTCTCAGGCCCCAAGAAACTGCTTTTCCCTCTCCCCACCCGTCTCAGGTCTCAAATACCGTGGCTTGGAAGGCACCAGCTGGCATGGGCTCTTCACTCAGCTCTGCAGCAGCCCTCTCCAGCTGGGAAGGAAGGAGGCTGGGCAGACAGACGGGCAGTCCGAGGCCCCTGGGGGTGCGAGAGATGACAGGAAGATGCAACACGTTTGAAGTTGCCTTAAATAGTCTTCCAGGAAAGAAGAGAGGGGTACAGAGGAGGCCGCCAAGGCCCCTTTTGGTCCTAGGGCATGAGCTGCTTGTTTGGATTTTTTTCTCTTTTTGAAACAGGGTCTCAGCCAGAAAGTTGTGGCACAGTGGCATTTAATCACAGTACTTGGGAGGCAGAGACAGGCAGATCACTGAACTGGGGGTCAGTCAGGTCTATAGAATGAGTGTCAGGACCACACAGAGAAACCCTCTCTCAAAAACCAAAACAAACAAAAACAGAGAGAGAGAGAGAGAGAGAGAGAGAGAGAGAGAGAGAGAGAACAGGGTCTCCCACAGCTAAGACTGGCCTTGAATGTCCACTCTCGTTTCCTGTTTCCCAAGCAATAGTATTAGGGACACGTTACCACACCCACCACACCAGGATAGGGGTGTGAGTTTTGACTGTGCCCAACTGCCCCCCTCCCCAGCCTCTATTGATACAGGATGTTGCTATTGTTGTTTTGAGACAGGGTTTCATGTGGCTCAACTGTCCTCAAGCTGCCTAGGTCCGCACCAGGGTATCCTCCTACCTTCACCCCTGAAGTTCTGCAGTAGGAACCCTGCACCTCCACAGCTGGCCTTCTGTGGAAAGTGAGGCGAAGGCTCTCCCACCGAAGCCCTTTTCAGCGGGGAACCCTGACCAGAAGGCAAAGCAACTGGGTTGCCTCAGAGTCTTCCAAGCTGTTTAACCTCCCCACCCTTTAAAAAAAAAATTTTATATTACTTTATGTGTATGGTGTTCTGCCTGCATGAATGCCTGTGCCCCTTGTGTGTGCAGTGTTCAAGGAATGCCAGACGAAGGCATCAAAGCCCATGTAGGTGAGGGGAATTGAACTCAAGTCCCCTGGAAGAGCAGCCACCGCTTTCAACCATTGAACCATCTCCCCAGCCCCTAGACTTTATTATTTTTAACTGTGTGTGTATGCATACAGGGATGTGAGTGTGTACAGGTGAGCACAGGCCCCTGAGGAGGCCAGGTGCAACCCCCTGGAGCTAGATTTACAGTTAGTTATGAGGAACCCAACATGGATGCTGGGAACAGAAGTGCTCTTAACCCAGAGCCATCTCTCCAGCCCCTACATTTTGATGTTAATCTGTGCGTGTAATTATAGGATGCATCTCATCTGCTCTTGTTCGCTCTCCAGCACCTGCTGCTACGCCTCTCTGGTTCATGCTGTGTCCCTGCACACTTGTGTACCACTCTTCTGACTCGTAGTGAGCGTCCAGTATGGCATTCCCTATTGGCAAACACGGAGATGAAGCCTCCTGTATGGCATTCCCTATTGGCGGACACGGAGATGAAGCCTCCTGTACGGCAATCCCTATTGGTGGACACGGAGATGAAGCCTCCAGTATGGCATTCCCTATTGGCAGACATGGAGTTGAAGCCAGAAGAGCCCTCTGAGTCAATGTGTGGAGTTGTTAATCCAGCTCTGCTAGACATCATCCAGCTGGGTGACTTCACCGCAAATCCCCTGATCTCTCGTTTCTTCATCTGTCAATCTCTGCCTCTTGGAGCTTTGTCCAGGACTCCTCAGAATAATCAGTGTAAAGCCTTTGGGTTGGGTCTGGCCCACAGCAAGCCCTCGGAATAAGTCACCCTTTGTCCTGTCAGGCAGGGGCCGAAGACAGCTTCCCAGAGGGTTCAGATGGGCAGGGCTGCATGCTCTCTGGTAGACTGACTTGTTTTATGGCTCTGTTCATTAACCCCTTCCTGGCGAGGGACCACTGCCCTCATGCAATAGAGTCTGCCCCCGTCCAGTCTACACAATGCTGGCACTGCACCTCATGGCATGGCAGCCCTAACTATGTGCCAACAACTGGGGAAGACATTTCTCCAAGCTTTGCCTAACCCTGCCAGCACCGTAACCATTCAAGATGGATGCTATTGTTCCCATCTTACAGGCTAGAAAACGGACACCTACCAAGAGAAAGTGATTCACTCAACATCCGAGAACTCCGAATTTGAAGACAGAACAAAGGGTGGAAAGGAGTTTCTTCTTGTTGTTGTTGTTATTTTGATTTTGGTTTTCTGAGACAGGGCTTCTCTTTGTAGCCCTAGCTGTTCTGAAACTCAATTTGTACATCAGGGTGGCCTCAAACTCACAGAGATCTAACTGCCTCTGCTTCCCCAGTGCTAGGATTAAAGGCATGTGCTTTTGCACGGGCTTAAGGTGAGCCAAAGGGTACAAAGATGGAGTTACACCTAGAGGTGGAATGAGAAGGATGGCTAAGAACATTGGAGAGAGCAGGGACAAGCGGTATGATCCAGAAGCTAAGGCAGGGGGATCACAGGTTCTAGGCCAGCCTGAGAATTCTAAATGGAAAAAAGAAGGGATGGAAGAGGAGGAAAGAAGGAAAAGAAGGCTGAGGAAGGAGAGAGGGGCTGGAGAGATGGCTGTGCAGTTAGGAGTCCTTGGTGCTCTGGCAGAGGACCACAGTTGGGTTCTGGCCCTGACAACCAGCTGCTGGAAAACCCTGGTAACTCCACCTCCAAGTGATCCAACACCCTCTTCTGGCCTCAGAGGGACCTACCCACATGTGCACAGACACACATAAACTTAACAAAACCTTAGCTGAGCCTGGTGACACATGCCTTTAATCCCAACACTAGAGAGGCAGAGTCAGGCAGATAGATCTCTGTGGGCTCAAGGCCACCTTGGTCTAATTAGAGAGTTCTGGCCAGCTTTGTGTCTCAAAATGATGATAAAGAACCAGGCGGTGGCACACACTTTTAATCTCAGCACTCGGGAGGCAGAGGCAGGCAGATCTCTGTGAGTTTGAGGCCAGCCTGGTCTACAAGAGCTAGTTCCAGGACAGTAGGACAGGCTCCAAAGCTACAGCAAAACCCTGTCTCAAAAAACAAAAAACAAAACAAAACAAACAAAAAAAGCCTAAACATGATAAAGAGAAAATGACTTTGGAATCTACTGGGAAATAGATTTTAGATACTTCTGTGTGGTGTTTGAGACTGAACTGGCAGTGTCTCTTTATCCCTTTAAGTACATTTTTATGTGCATTTGTTAAGTAGCTTGGGTATTCAACTGACCTTCAACTCACTGTGTAAGACAAGCTGACCCTGAACCCCTGATCCTCTTTCCTCTACCTCCCAAGAGCTGGGATGACAGATGTAGGCCACCATGACTGGCTGTGTTAGGTTCCTTTGCCATACACACACAGGTCACTATGAAATGACTACTATATTAATGTCGAATTGATGACTATTATTTGACCACAGTAATCATTTCACACTAAGAATTTGTGTGTACACACAGACACATAAGACTTGTTGTAAACCTATATATGACCTATGTGTGTGTGTTTGTGTGTGTGTGTGTGTGTGTGTCTAAGTTAGGGTTTAATAGTCCCTAGGAGAAGGGACATATAGGTTTTGTAAGGAGGTATGCTATGGTAAGAATAACCATAAAACACCCGGAAAAAGCAAGACGGATAGCCGGGCAGTGGTGGCACACTCTTTAATCCTAGCATTTGGGAGGCAGATGCAGGCAGATCTCAATGAGTTCGAGGCCAGCCTGGTCTACAAAGCGAGTTCCAGGACAGCTAGGACTGTTACACAGAGAAATTCTGTCCCAAACAAACAAGCAAAAAAATCAAGATGGACAGAGGCCAGGGTTAAGGATTAAAGAACGAGTATGAAATTAGCATCAGGTAACCCTCAAGAACCTGCCATTCACTCATTCATATTTTAAGACATGGTCTCATGGAGCCTAGACTTTCCTCCAATTCTTTATTAGCCCAGGATGACCTTGAATTACTGACCCTCCTGCCTTTTGAGTTCCAACTACTGGAATTACAGGTATGTGTTGCTAGGTCAGCTTTTCTGCGGTGCTGGGGACCCAACCCAGGGTTCCATTCATCCTAGGCAAGCACTCTGCCAACCCGGTTATATCCCCTGCCCTCACTCACAATTTTTCTGATCGCCAATGAGGTATTGGGTGTTGACTACTTCCTGGGACTACCTCTCACAGGGATACACCCCAGACCTCGGAGTCTGCAGCCTCTCACAGGGATACAGCCTAGACCTTGGAGTCTGCAGCCTCGTTAACAGAGGCCTGCTGGGAATCAACACTGGGGCAAATATCAGGGCATAATGGCTGTTAGGACGTGGGCTTGGGGAGCAGAGCAAAGCAGAGGAACACAGTGAAAAATGAGTACAGTGGCCTCACAGGTAAATCCCCAGCCTCCTCCTCAAAGGCCTGTGTCTCACAACCATTGACACCTCCAGAATGGAGACTCAGTAGCCTAGGGTCAGCTGGCCCTCCACATAGTTCCAAGAACTTCGTCATGTGGGTGTTTTTGAGGTGTACTATGCCGGGACCCCATATCAGGAGAGGGGCTGGCCCTGTGGCTGGCCAGAGGGAGAGCAAACATGTAGGATATGATTCTAAGGACTGGGCTAAGGGGAGGTGTGGGGGGCCCCCCACCTCTTTTGTGGTTGACACCTTCCTCCCTCTGCCTGACACCTTCTTGCTTATCTCCTAGGACAGCCCAGCTGTCAGTCTGTCAGAGGCACTGAGTGGGCCCTGACTTCACACCCCAGGGTGAGGAAGAGATCTTGTGATAGAGAGCTCCAGCTCTCACATTTGCAGAGGAGCATGCAGCCTCTTGCATCCCTCCCCTGTGCCCTCTGTGACTTTCCGTTCCTTCTGGGTACAAAAGTCCAACAATGTCTTCAAGTGACATCCAAGGTCACTCCACCAAGCCTCTCACATCAGCCATCACCAAGGGCTGGACACAAAAAGCCACACTGCTGGGATTCAGGACCTCCCCTCCTCCTGTTCTTTCATGGGCATGTGAATGTCTGTGGTGTGCACGCATGAGTATACGCATGTTCATACTTGTGTGTGCAGGTGCGAATGCACACAGGTCTGAGGCCGACATTGAGGGAGTCTTCCTCAATTGCTCTCTCGTTTACTCATTTAGGAAGGTTTTCTCAATTAAACCCAGAGCTTTCAGATATGGTAGTCTCACTAGCCAGCTCACTCCAGGGAGCCCCCCATCTCCCCCTTTCCAGACTGGGGATTACACAACTGAGGGTCTAGATTCTGGTCCTCACTCTTGCACACAAATGCTCTGTCCACTGAGCTGTCTCCCCACATCCCCAAAGAGCTAATATACTCTTAGCCACTAGGAAGCATTGCCTATCATGTGTATAGATGTCCTCTCCAGCCCGCTGTGGCCTGGGGAAAACTGGAGTCCATGTCTATATCCACCAGAAAAGAAATGCCGGTTATAATGGACACCGGCGTACCATGTACATAGCGTTCACCTCTATATCCAACAGGAAAAGGAAGCTGTGTAAATAGACATCTGTGTACCAGATTATGCTACGGCCAGGAACCAGCAGACAGGGCATTTAATCAGTGCCTCCTCTATGCCAAACCTCTCTGCAGTCCCATCTCATATAATGGCCTTCATCATGGTTGATGGGAACAACTTCTAATGTCGTCATTTCACAGCTGAGCAAGCAAAGACTGGACGTCCAGCAGATAGCTCCAGCTCAAGGAATGGTGAGGCAGCCCAGGAGCGAGCAAGGGAACAGCACCTGACACCAGTCTTAGTGTCCAGGCTGCAGCACAGGCACGCAACTGAGGCAGAGCTCAGAGCGGGGGCATTCTTGGACTTGCCGTGTTGCGCCAGAATTGGAGACCAGTGCTGCCAAGGTCTTCATTGTTCCAGAAAATAGGACGATGACAGTGTTTATGGGAAAAGTCTCTCGGTTTTTGTTTTGCTTTTTTTTTCTTTTGTTTTTTTGAGGCAAGGTTTCTCTGTGTAGCCTTGCTTGTGTTAGAACTCACACTGTAGGCCAGGATGACCTCGAGCTCAGAGAGACCCACCTGCCTCTGCCTTGCAAGTGAGGCACTGCCACCCTGCTTCGTTTGCCCCAGCTAGGACGGTCACACAGAGAAACCCTTCTCAAACAGACAAACAAACAAAGACAGGGTCTCACTGTGTTGCTCCGGCTGTCCTAGAACTCACTGTGCAGACCATGCTAGCCTTGAACTTAGGGAGAGCCATCTCTGTCTCCCAAATGCTAGTGTTAAAGGTGTATGCAACTATTTCAGCAGCTCTCTTTTTTTTTTTTTTAAAATCAATTTGAATGATTTAAAACAATGTTCCTGCCAATCAGAAGGACCGGTCTACCAGGTTCAGCAGCCTCTGTCCAGGGTCCCTGAGCCTTCCCATCTCTCTAACGTTTCAAAAAGCCTGATGGCTT
>JAQHUG010000134.1:5587336-5600848 GCA_028555095.1 Dicrostonyx torquatus
CTAGTTCCAGGACAGGCTCCAAAGCTACAGAGAAACCCTGTCTCAAAAAAAAAAAAGCAAAAATAAAGATTCTATTTGCCTCATGTGTGCCAGGGGACATTCGGGCTTTCTGGGGAAAGGGAAACCAGGCTGTCTGGGAAAGGACTTGGAGGCGAGAACAAAGGAAGTTCTCAAGGCAGGAAACTAGAAAGCGTTTTCAGCACCAGGGACAGAGCCACAGACTCCCTCAGGACCCTGGACAGAGCAACTGATCGAGCATGCGGGGGAACCCAACCATGTTGGTGTCCCCAAGAGAAACCTGAGCGCTCGCCTCGTTTTTCTACATCCCTTCAGAAGACCTCAGTCACCGACTTCTGAACCTCACGAGAAGAGGTACAGGGAGTCGATATCCTAAAGGTGCTGCTTAACGGGAGCGGGTTATGCAAATAGATGCTTTCGGTTGTTACACCCCGAAGATTTACCAGTCCCAGTTGGCAATAGGGCACTGTTAATGATACTTATGTTTTTTAGCTTAGTAACAGAAGGCTCACCAGAGTCTTTTTTTTTTAATCCCTCAAAGTCCTATCTCATACATTTTACGCTCAAAACTTTAGTCTCGTGCGAAGCACTTCGTAGGAAAGAGGAAAATATTCTTCATAGTCACTGATTCTCCTCCCTATCTTCCTTTTCCCTTCCCCATTATCTTTTTTCTCGTTCTCAGATGCACACGTGCCCATGAGTGTGCACCAACACACGCAAAGCTGCAGCGTGTGAACCACAAGAGATTCTACACATTCATGGAGAAGACTGAATTCAGGGTAAGCGGATGCCCCTGAAAGCAGGCTCTGTCCCTTTAAATGGGTTGTAGCGGTGGGGGAGGGGAACTGACCGGAGCTGGCATTGTCCAGTTTGAACTGAGCACCGGAAGTGAAGGGGCAGGGCCAGGCCCGTGCACTGAGCCCCGGGCCATTGTCCATCTCTGACCAGGGCAGTGGCCACCCTCCGGTCCACCCTCTTTATCTTCTAGTAGGGAGTTCACCTCTTCAAATGAGAAACCTCCCTATCCAGTCCTTCCACCAGCCACGCTACCCGGAGGGGAGCGCAATTTAGGATGGTGACTGAGAGCAGGAGGGTCTGGGAATCAGAGTGTCCTGGGTACTGGAGGAAGTGCCTCCACCCACAATATTACCCTCTGCCAGCAAGGGACGGGACGGGATGGGACAGGACGGGACGCACCGGACAGGATGAGGAGGACACTCTTCCAGGCTTCTCCCATGATCTCTCAGGAAGCTCTCTACCTAGGACCAACTTTAGATGCAGCCTGGGAAGGAAGCAAAGGATTCTTTGGACAAATCAACTAGCAGCTTGTTTCTGATTGGGACAAACCCAGAGGAACTGATGTTGAGACTTGAAGATGGAGGCATCTAGTTGTAGTCAGAGGCAAGCTGAGTTTGAGAGGCAGAGCCTAGGTCAAGAGAGATCAGCTCTGTGGAGTCTCCTGCCGCCTCCCTGCACCCATATCCTGGCTTCCTAGTGCCCAGAACACCAGGTCTATCTAAGCACACGGGGTGGGGGGTGAGAGCAGGTCAGCGCCAAGCAGCGGGGTCAGCTCAGAGGCCTGAGGGGGAAAGGGGGGAGGGGCGCTGAGGGGCTGGGGGAGGGGGAGGGCTCATCCATTTCTCCCTTGACAGGTGGTTTGTGTTTCTGATTGGACAGCGCCAACAGGCTCACACCTCCCTCCCCCAACTCTCTGGAATGTATAATTATCTGCCCGGGGGGTTGGGGGGGGAAAGTGTGTGTGTGGTCACGTGGTTATAAAACTCTTTCCCCCCCCCAGGTCCCCCACCTGTGTGTGGTCACGTGGTTGTAAAACTACTCCCCCCCCAGGTCCCCCACCTGTGTCTGCTTTAGGTACCCGCATTGAGTCCTCAAAGTGCAGTATCCTATATTCTGGGGTACTAAAGACTCCTAGGGCAAAAGACCCCCATGTCCAATCCAGATATGCGTATGTGGAGGGGGTGTCAAATCTCAAGGTTCTGGGAAGGGACACCCCAGAGGTGTCAGAGACCAGAGCAGTGGGGGAGGGCGGGAGCCAGAGCCGGAGGGAAAGGGAGGGGTAATGAGAGAGGGGAGGGGAAGGGGCTGCCCGCGGGGGGTTGGGTCATTGTCTTTTAGAATTTGGGAGCCTTTGAAAAGCCGTGGGCCCTCCCACCGCTATTGTGCGGGGGAAGATGTAGCAGCCTCTTCTCCGAACCACCCCTTTGCCTCCGGACTTCTCTGGGGCCAGCAGCCGCCCGACCTGGGGCCCGGGGCCACGGGCTCAGCCGACGACCATGGGCTCGGTGTCCAACCAGCAGTTTGCAGGTTCGAGCTTGCGATTCAGCGGGCACACCTTAGGGTGCAGGGCGCCCAAGAGCTAAATAGAAGGGAGGTGGGAAAGTGTCCCACAGACTTGCCCGCGGGACCCCAAGTCCCTGCGGCCTCCTGCTTCTGGGGGCCATCTCTGGAACACGGAACCCTGGTGTTCCAGTGGCTTGCGCGCCGTGTCTGTGGGGGCGGAGGGAGAGAAGAGGAGGGGCCTGTCCCGCCGCGTGTGCACGGGCAACATGTTGTGGGAAGACGTGCAAAACTTTCGGGGCATCAGCATCCTCGGTGTAACCTTGGGGAGGCAGCCTGGACAGGTTTCTTCTTACCAGCTGTTTGGTAGCTGCCTCCTCCTGGGTGTCTATCCGCGGGCTCAACACCGAGATCTCCCAGACGGGTCCCTGAGAGGGCCCTGCGATGGCTTGGCCCCCAGCTGATCACCTGGCCCTCCCTGTCTCCAGGTGGCTGCGCCAAGGCAGCGGAGAAGGCGCCCGAGGAGGCGCCGGCTGACGCGGCTCGGGCGGCAGACGAGCCGCAGCTGCTGCACGGGGCCGGCATCTGTAAGTGGTTCAACGTGCGCATGGGGTTCGGCTTCCTGTCCATGACCGCCCGCGCCGGGGTCGCGCTCGACCCCCCAGTGGACGTCTTTGTGCACCAGGTGAGACTGATTCTGGTAACTTTGTAAGGAAAAAGAAAAACTGGGTGTTATATGTATGGGCATGGCTGATGGCCGCTCCTATTGGATTGGAGGTGATAAAGGACACTCATTGTGCGTCTTTATCTGCCGGGACACCCCAATTTTGAGTTTCGAGGTAACTACAGTGGAGCAAGGAGGAGGCACCACTGATTACCAGCACCCCCTCCCCGCCCCCTTCCGGGAACCCCCTCCGGCTTACCACGTGTCTATTACCTCTTTCCCCTGGGAAGGGAGCAGGGGGCAGGGAGGTGACCCCATGTGGCAGAAACTAAGGTTGTATTGTGCTTGCCTGTGGGGGAGGGCGAGCAGGCCAACCAGGGAAGCACATGCTGGGCCTGAATCGGGCGCTAGTGCCTTGAGTTCTGAAGGTCTGAATATAGTTTACAGGGCAGGGGAGTGTGGCTAATTTGCCACCCTACCCACAGGCATGAACCTGCAAAGTCAGGCTCTTTCCCTGTTTTAAGTGCAGACCTCACTCAGGTGGCTACCCAAAAACCCAGGTCCTGTGGCCAGAATAGGTTTGGCAGATCCCGGAAGGATGAACGTGTGAGCTGAAAAGCTCCCCTAGAAGGCTGGTTACAGTTCAGGACTTGCAGGCACCTCTGCTGTCCACCAGGTCCTGCCAGGAAGGAAGACGTTAAGAGCCGAAGCCTTCATTCCTGGCTGGGCCAGTCTAGGAAGGAGACTTGGGTCGATGCAATCCCAAGTTCTCAGTTAAAGAAGGCAGCGCAGTGGGGAGTGAAATTCAGTGTCGAGGGGGCAGGCAGTGGAAGGAGGCTGGCCTCTTGCCCTATTCTCCTCAGTTTGGCATTTATGGCCCCAGACAGCCATTGATTGCTGTCCCTAACATTCCTAACCCTAAATAAGGAAGGGAATATTAGAGTCTTCAGGTTTTCTCCTAACTCGCCCTTATGTCTGCATCCGACAGTGGTTAGGAGGCTCCTGCTACCCTGCCTCCCACATTAGTGGTTAAGGCTGGACCAGGAGAGAAGAAATTGCTAATCCTTGGCTCTGGAGCTTGACACCCGGTCCGGGCAGGGAGGGGTTACTTCAGGGAGGTTAGCTTTAGGAGCTGTGGGGGAGGGGAAAGGAGGATGTGGGGATTAAGAGTTGGAGCCTGAGGGATGGCGTTCTTGAGGGGGAGGGGTGGGGAAGGAGATGCTGGGTCGACTGGTTTGAGGCTGCTGTGAAGACTGAACACTGCTCTCCAGTCAGGAGGTTGATGAGGGGAAACTAGGTAGATTTGGGTTGAAGGAATTTTGGGATCAGCTCTCTGCTCTGCTGTTGGTGTGCTAGGGTCACTGAGCTTCTGGGACATGTGTCTAAGGAACCTATAGCGGTACCTTTAGCTACTTTCTTGAAATACCTCCCCATCACTACCACCAGACTGCTGGCTTTTGGATGGTGGCTTTGTGCCCCCATCTCATTTACATATGTGAATGATAACTCACAGGAAGTAATTGAGAGAGAAGGGAATTGGCCTCTTTAGATCTATTAAATCACTTTATTGCAGGAACCTACTTTGAATGGCCCTCCGTGAGGGTGGCAAGGCGCCCCCACTCTCCCGTTTATCAGATCACAGAGATTCAGATCTCTCCTAGTCTGGAGAAGGCTGGATCGCTTTCCCAATTTGGGGGTGCTGGGATATAAAGAAGGTACAAAGCTTTCTTGACTCCTTCCAAAGGCTAAGGCTCCTTGGTGGAACAAATCGGAGAGGTGTGCCTCAGACTCAACCTTAGGATCATAGAACTGGGGTGCTGTAGCATGTCACTGGGGGAAGCAGCAGTCAGTACAGACCAGCTTGCAGAACTATGTCCACCAGCCCAAATTTGTGTTTGGTTTTCTATTTTCTTTCTCCTTTTTTTTTGGATACAGAATTTCACTGTCTAACTGGCTGGCCTGGACTTTGCTCTGTATATCAGGTTGGCTTCTAACTCGATCTGCCTGCCTCTGCCTCATGGATGTTGGGGCTAAAGGCCCCAGTTCCTGGCTGGCACCCATATTTGATGAAGTGCCTCCCTAACCTCCACTCTCCCCTCACTGTAATTGGTGTTTTACTGCAGCCTGCTGTTGCTCGGGCTGGTCCCACACTCTACCATAATTTACGCTGGTGACCCGAGTTATCTCTATGCTGGAGGAATGTTGTAGATACAGTTAATCTCTGAAACTTGTTTACTTCAGGAGAGTGTCCACGAGGCAGAGAAAGAAGTGTTTAATGGAAGCGATGGGGTGGAGGGGAAGAAACTCAAGATGACATTTGTCATGCCATGGAAAGGGAGGGGATCAGGATCAACCCAAGTATGAGATGATAAGGTTCCCAACACCCTGTTAGAGACTGTCCTTGTGCTGATCCACATACCATACATTCTTATAATTTGGGGCAGCAGCTTACACTGTAGTACAGGCAGGCCTGGAAGTCACGCTAGCCAAGCTGACTTATACTTTGGTGACACTCCTTTCCTTGCCTTGGCCTCTCCTGTGTCTGATCTGCATATACCTCATCCTGTTTCCAGTATAAGAGTAGGCAGATCAGGGGCTATGACACAGGTTTCTATAATACCCATTAGGTTCAGCCATAGGTCCTTTTAGGTCTTGAAATCTATGTCGGGTATTGATTAGATTAGTCTCCCTACCTTGCCAGCTAGCTTTCTCTTGGAAGGCAGAATAACTTCTGATTGAGAAACAGCAAGATAGTCATCAAAATGGTTGGAAAGTTGCTGACTACTGTAAGTTTTGGTTTAAGTCAAGTTTCTTGTGGCTCAAAATGTAGGCCACCAAGATTTGTAGGAAGTATTGGTTTTCAGCAGCTTCTCAGAAATAGTTTTTTGTTAAGGCAGGCTCTTTTGTAGCACAGGCTAGCCTTGACCCTCCTACCTATGTATCTCCAGTGTTGGAATTGTAAGTGTGCACAACTCCCATCTGGCCCAGGTGAAGACTATAATGAACTAAGTTGGGTTTGGACAAAAATTCAACATTGACACAGAAATTGAAGCTAAAACTGCTTAAGCCACAATGACTTAGACCTACACAACATAACTGAGGGATGGCAGAGAAAAACCTGAGGGTCTACTTGGGTTGTGGGACAGTGAGTAGGATCTTGCCTTCCTGGTTTATAATACTGCGTGGACTGACCATTGTGAATGTCCTTTCAAGAGAAGAACTTGACTGTTTAGGTGATTTTTTTTTAATACTACATTCTTGATCTAAATGAATGACTCTAGAAATGAAAACAGATGAAGGTCTCTTGAGAGGACCAGGAGTAGACAGAGTGTCTTCACCAGAGGAGACAGGGGAGGTGGTAGATTAGGCTGCTTTCTTTCTGGGCTGATTAGGGTGGCTTGGCACCGTATAGTGTGCCATGAGTATTTTTGTGGGGTACATGTTGACAGCTTACAACTCTGAACCCCAGGACTTTGGCTTCATTAAGATCATCTTGGAGTCAAGCCCAAGAACACTACCTGTCATTCCCATGACAGTGGGAAAAGGTAGCTTAAAAATACGGGTTTTTGTAGAGTTGGTATAAAGAAGTCCATGTGTTACTTTGGCATTTTGGAATATTTGGTGTCCTCTTTGAGGCGGCATGCTTCCAGAGAACAGCCTGGGTGATGCTTTGCCACTGTCCCAAGCAAAGCTTCCAATATGGCAAATGCCTGCCTTGTGAATAGTGAGGCACACATAGCCAGGGCTCAAACATTCCTAACCTTTTTTTCTTTGCCTGAGAAACTGTCACCCACATGAAGAGCAGCAAGCCTGTGTAGTCCAAGCCTGGAAGGTTTCAGCAGGAAACGTTCATAATTGTACAGACCTTTTAAGCATGATTTCACGTTGCCGTTAGAAACCAGTATGATGGCTTTTTCTTCTGTGGTTTTGGCATAAACTTCAGGAAGCTTTTCATTCCCATTCGCACCCTGCACTCCTTACTCATAGCCTAGGATCGAGGTCGGATGGGAAGAGAGCTCGCGGTCCTTGTATCTCCGGCATCTTGAGGAATGGAAGGACCAAGAAAACCACCATGAGGAAGGAGCCGAGGGTGTGGGTGCTGACAGTCCCCTTGGTTCAGAGCCTCGCGCAGCCTGGTACCCCATCTGGTGGAGAGCTGCGGAGGAGCATTTTGTTCTGGGCTGCTGAGCAGAGGTGAATGGAAGCTAACCTTAGAACATTAATGAATCCAAGCTCTGTGCCTCTACCTGCAAGGCTTGGGTGAAGCCTTGACACCAGGATGTCACCACTCTGTTGAATCTTTCAAATTAAAAGGCATTTAGGAGTTTAAAAGCACAGGTAGAAGAAAAAATTTCCGACTTGCCTTTATTGGACCTTGCTACCTAGCAAGACCAACACTTCAAGGTGCTTATTTTTATCTGTAGTTCCTCCTTGGAGCTTCTGTCCCAGGCACTCCCTCTGGCTGGCTCTCCGAAATACATACAGGGCTAGTCTCCTCACTTCGTTAGGGTTTCCAGTCAGATTGGTCAAATTTCCCCGCTTAACTGCGTCGCTAACCTTCAAGGCATTTATGAATTTTCTGGTTGTAATGCCGCACCCTGCTCAGTCTGAAGTGAGCATTGATATGTACTTTGGTTACTCAACCTAGAATTGGGTCAGAGACATGCATAGGGTCACCCAAACCTGGAATGTCCCAAGGTGCTGGAAGAAAGAAACCCTTCTTTTGGTCCTGGTCAACTGGGTGGAATACGATGAAATTCTCCCACAAAGAAAGAACAGAGTGAAATGGTTTGTGCAAGCCGTAAGAGACAGGATAGTCATAGCTCAATCCGACCCTTATTGACTTTTTTTGGTCCACATTTCTTAGATGACACGGTATATGTGGGTTTAGTCAGGTGTTGATAACTTGAGTGGGGTATTTGATGTGGGGGTGGGAAGGGGTTCCTCAAAAGACAGAAGGAGAAGCCAGGAAGTGTGTAACCGAAAGGAGCAGCATGGGGAGGAAATGCTGCAACTCCCCTACCCCCAGCAGTGGCCCCGAAGGCTGCCCCCATGACTAACTCCAACAGGTTGGAGAAAGGAAAATGGGATTCCTGGCCCTCTTCCCCTTGAAATATTTATCTGCTGCAGGAAGGATTTGACAGAAGGCGCCCTAGGGGAAGCATCCATCCTGGAGGTAGAGTGCTGGGGGGCAGAGAGAAGATGGCTGTTAGTTGACTAGCAAACCTCCCCTTCCTGGGGCCTGACTGGAGGAGAGGTTCCGAAGCCATTCCTCTCACCCCGACCACAGTGTAGAGGAAGGAAGGAACTGGTCCGATTTGAATGTGGGGGAGGGTGGGAGAGAGCCATCCTAGGGGGATCCGTGCCTTGGAACTCCAGGAATCCAACCACCAGAACCAACCAGTGTCAACCCTTTGTTCCCTGAGGCTGGGCTCTATTGGGGGAGCGCAGGCCATGCCCCTCCCCCCCCAGGGCCTTTTTATTTTTTTCTTTTTCTTTTTCCTTTTTTTTTTTTTTTTTTTTTTTTGAGGGGATGGGGAGAGAGGCGGGGCCCTGCTTTGTGTGTGGTTGGGGGTGGAAGAAGAATTTTCAGGCTCCTTTTAAATGCTGGCCCTGGGAGTCTGGCTTGGTAGGGCTGCACACTGATTTACCTATCTGATAAGGGAAGAATTCAAACTATGTTTTAGAAAGGAGTAGGGGGAGGGGGATGGGCAGCCACCCCTGGAGACCACCAGTTTAAATCCTGCCTAGCCTTTATGTTGAGGTGCTTGCAGGGGCGGTCTTAAGCAGATCTCTAGTGGTGGAAGAGCTGAGGGGGTTAGTCTCATTGCCTTACCCATTTACACTGTCCCCCCTTGGTCTCAACAAGTCTTAAGAGTGGGTAGAAGAGGGAGGTGTTGCTCTCTCTAAGCTGGATCTCAGAGAGGGGCTGGGTTGGTTTTTTTTTTTTGTTTTGTTTTCTGTTTTGAGTTCCCAAGAATGGTTGGTAATAGAAACAGTTAATCTGAGCATCCCAACACTTGGCTCTTAGTGGTACCCTGTCTCCATCTAGCCTGAAAGTAAGATAATTGGTCCTCCTAGAGGATTTCCCATGCTGGTGAAGTGTTAGCTGCTTTTCATGTGTAAAACCTCAGCCTCACCTTAAATTCAGGGTATATATACCCCATTTTACAAATGAGAATGGAGGGAACAAGCTCCTAAACTCAATTCTTAACCTGCTGGATCACAGCTGGAATCGCCTGCCCACGGAGAAGGCAGTTTGTTGGTCTGGCTCCCCCAGTACCTCCCTAGCTAGCTCCTTGGTTTTCGGGTGGTTTCTGTGCAGTGGAGGCAGAGAGGTGAACATTGTAATACTTTTATTTCCTTTTTTTCCCCCTTGCTCACATCAGATTGAGGCAGTGGGTTAGGAAGTCACCATCCCTGCATGTTCTTGTGGGTGTGAAACATTAGGAGAGACCCTGCTTAGCATGTGTATGATTTTGGTTCACTCCCAAGCACCCTTTATAAAAAGTGAAAGAATATATCTTCTGTGATGCAATAATTACAAATAGCCATGAAGTGTTTAATGCAAGCTTAGTAAGTCCATGCTCTTCGGAATCTGGACTTTGTTTAGGTTGAAAGGTCCTGCTTGCTTTATGATGTCTTCTGTGGGCCTGTATCTGTTATCCCAGCCTTCAGGAGGATGAGGTGAAAGATCTTTTCAGTTCAAGGCCAGCCTGGATTACATAGCAGGATAAACACCACTTAAAAAACAAGCGGATCTCTGAGTTCTAGGCCAGTCAAGGCTACATAGTGAGACCCTGTCTTAAAAAGAAAGAAAAAAAAGGAGAACCTTGACTTACCTATTTTGCTGAGGACACTTAAGGCCTAATTGATGAGGTTGCCACAGATGAGCCTGGAGGAGGGATATGGCGCCCAAGTCTGTGCTCTTCTTCACAACACCCTTGAAGGAGGTTTGGTTTGTGTAATATCAACTAAATTAAAACAAAAGCTAGGTCGGATACTGGTGAGGCATACCTTTAGCAGAGGCAGGCAGATCTCTGTGAGTTCAAGGATAACCAGGGCTTTACAGAGAAAGCTTTGTCTTGAAAAACAAACCAAAAAAAACCCCCAAAAGTTAGAATGATGGAGGAATTTGTGCCCCACCTGGCTAATAGATTTTTCTCTCTTATTTTTCTAGAGTCCTAGTGTGAAGTATTCTACCAACTAGAATACCAGTGGACCTTGTTAATGCTCTGGTGGTCCTTTTGTTTCTCTGAGCTGATGTGTCTGCACGTGTGTGTTTGTGTGTTGGCCAGAGGGTCTGTGTAGATCAGGCTGGCCTTAGATACACTGCCTCTGCTGGGATCAAAGGAATGCACTACCAAGCATTTTTTTTTTCTTGAGGAAGTGAAGCCACTGGCTGCTATATGAGCACACTCTACCATTGAGTCCTGCATGCTAGATGACGTCTTCTTGACATAATTACACACTGAATTGCTTACTCTAGTTCCAGCTGTGTAGAGACTGTTCTGGGAAGTGCTGCCTCCTGAACTAATAAACAGTGGGTCTGGTCTGTGCTAATTGTGGCAGCCGTGAGCATGGGGGTTCAGGCTCCATTTTAAAGGGCCTTAAAAGACCCTGGACTCCGCAAACTGCTCTCAGTCTTTATTTCTGTTCATGATCATCATTCCCAATCAAGTAGTTGACTGTCTGTCTCTTTGTTGCTAGGTGGCACATGTGGCCCCAGCTGCTCAAAGAGGCAGGAGATTCTGGAGCCCACAAATCTGAGAGCAGTTTGGGCAACACAGGTGTCAAAAGATAAAAATCTAACTCAATGCTGTGGAATCCATGTAGAATTATGGCACTTTGGAGGCTGAGCCAGGAGAATCATGAGTTTGAGGCCAGTCTGAGCTGCATAGTGAGACCCTGTCTCAAAAACCAGAAACCCAAATTTCACTAATTCATCCAAAAATGTACCCAATGTACCCAGATGAGTTAACCAAAATGTGGCATAAATAGGCTTTTGTATTTTTTTAATTTGTGTATGCCACATGTGGAGGTCAGAAGACCACGTCTGTCCTTCCATCTCATGGGAGCTTATTACTACGTTTTCAGGCTTGGCAGGAACTGGCTTTACCCACTGAGCCACACCCTTCCAGCTTCCCAATAGCTTTTAAAGTGTTCTGACCTTGAAGAAGCTAAGCAGCCCAGGCTGGTCTCTAGCAGTACTTTCTGTCCAGGCCTCTTGAGTGCTGGCATTGTGGGGTGGTTAGAGGTGTACCACCATTCCTGGCATGCTTGATTTGTGCCGTTTTCCCCTAAGTAGCAGCTTCTTGTAGATTTGTCTGATTGTATCTGACTTTTTGTTGTTCTGTTTTGAGACCATGCTGGCCTTGAACCTGTCTTCCTCCTGTTTCAAACCTCCCTCCTGAGCCTTGAGATTAGTGCTGTGTCATAATTGCTGGCTTGCCATTCTTTTTCTTACCAAATAGGTATTTAGTTCCTTCAGATAAATTTGAACTGGACAGTGGTGGGGTGGTGGTGAATGCCTTTAATCCCAGCAATTAGGAGGCAGAGGCAGGTGGGTCTGAGTTAGGGTCAGCCTGGTCAACAGGTGGAGTTCCAGGCCTCTTAGCTTCTCCACATTCCTGGAATCTCTTCATGACATTCCATTTAATCCTTGCCCTGAAACTATATCAGTTTTCAGTAACATTTTCATGATTTCAAATTTAAAGATTACAGGAATAGACAGACATATTCTCAGTCTTTTCCCCCAGATTCATCCATTAACATTTTGCCCTCTTTACTGTATCCTTTTATCTGTTTGTTTACTTTTTTTTTTTTTTTTTGGGCGGGGTATGTGTGTGGAGGGGAGAGACAGGTCCTCACTCTTCACTCTGGTCCTGGCTGACCTGGAACTCAATCTGATATATGGGTAATGTTAACCTTGACCTCCGAGATCCATCTGCCTCTGTCTCCCAAGTGCCACCACAAAAAAGCCACTTTAGTAACCATAAATACAGCATTAAGTATGTTTCTGTTTAATTATTTTAATGTGTATTTCCTAAGAATAGAGGCGATTTCTTGCTGTTCTTATGGTGACCCTATGATTGGATGACAGGCATGTGCTGCCATGCTCAGCCCTTGAGTTTTCTCATCTGTGAAATGGGTGTGTTAACTTCCCTTCCTGTCTCATGGGAACAGGTAACATGTTCGCAGTTTTGTCTTATAGTAAAATCTTGTGTTTCCCTTTGCTAGAGTAAGCTGCACATGGAGGGTTTCCGAAGCCTCAAGGAGGGGGAGGCAGTAGAGTTCACTTTTAAGAAGTCGGCCAAGGGTTTGGAATCCATCCGTGTCACTGGCCCTGGTGGAGTGTTCTGTATTGGGAGTGAGCGCCGGCCAAAGGGGAAGAACACACAGAAACGAAGATCCAAAGGAGACAGGTATGGCCCAGAAGGCGGCTTGTAGAAGTGCTGAGGAGAGGATGATGCTCCCTCCCTCCGGTCCCACCTGAAGCCGGTTACCAATGAATTTAAGCTTCGGCAATGTAGTCAATGGTTGCTTGCAAGTCCCTTTGCCCTCGGACTAGCTTCTATTGCTAGGCGTGACACTGTCTGTCCATATTGACTTCAGAAGCAAAGGCTACCATGAATATGTCTGTGAGCGATGGTGTAAGATGTGACACATGTGTTATCTACTGTTTCCTTACCAGCTCGCCAATTGGTTACTGTCTGCGTTTTTCCTATGGGGCTTAAAACCTCTTAGCTCTAAAGAGGTAATATTAATTTGGCTTTAGAAACTCTTTGCTTGGTGGTGATGGCGCATGCCTTTAATCCCAACAGAGGCAGGGGCAGGTGGATCTCTGGAGACCAGCCTGGTCTACAGAGTGAGTTCCCAGACAACCAGGGATATACAGAGAAACCCTGTCACCAAAGGAAAGGAAAAATTCCTTTCTTTAGCCAGGTCTAATGGTACATGCAGGAGTTGGGGAGCAGGGACAAAAAAGGACTGCCACCAGTTGAAGGACTATATAACAAAACCTTGTCCCAAAATGAAAAGAAAAAAACTAGGACTGAAGAGATGGTTCAGTGGTTAAGAGGAATTACTGCTCTTGCAGGGGACCCAGGGGAGGTCTCATCCATCAAGTTGTGTGTTCCAGCTGATGGGAGTCTGAAGGTCATCGAGTAGATCTAAAAAGGGCATAATAAAGGGAAGGGGTGATTACAGTGATAAGCATGGATGAGGGTGTCATCTCTTAAGGGGCTTCAAACTTCTTCCCATGTTTCCTTCACCTTTACCATTCTGTCTTGTGCCAGGTGCTATAACTGTGGTGGTCTGGACCATCATGCCAAGGAATGCAAGCTGCCGCCCCAGCCCAAGAAGTGCCACTTCTGCCAAAGCATCAACCATATGGTGGCCTCATGTCCACTGAAGGCCCAGCAGGCCCCCACGTCTCAAGGAAAGCCTGCCTACTTCCGGGAGGAAGAGGAAGAGATCCACAGCCCTGCCTTGCTCCCAGAAGCCCAGAATTGAGGCACAGGAGCGGGGGG
>JAQHUG010000134.1:5615177-5647544 GCA_028555095.1 Dicrostonyx torquatus
CCCTACGTGTCCATGCTGGACTCACAGTCAGGGTCCTCTTGCCTCAGCTCGCTGTGCTGTGTCACTGCTCCCAGAAGCTCCTTTTGACGTGGTTCGACATGGTTCAGCTTTCAGAGCTGACTGATATGCATGTATGCAGTAGATGAAAGCGACAGTCCACTTGCAGATAGTCGCCTGGAAAGTGAAACACAGGAAGGCCTTTGCCACTGTGCAGTCCCGCCCAGCATTCCAGTTGTCGCTTCTGCTGGGACTTCCCAGCCTCGGGCCACAGGCGTCAAGACGTTCCGTTCTTGGCAGTAATAACTCCTCACTTTTGTTTCTTGTCTTGGCTGTCCTGTCAGGATGATTTTGTAATCTCTTTCCGCAGAAAGGGCTGCAGTTCACTATGAGTCCACGATGAAATCGCTGGGTAGAACTTTATGTTCTTGCTGAAAAGTGCTTTGGGAAATAATGCAGATCAGTTTTTTTGTTTCCTATAGCCCAGAGTGGCCTCAAGGTGAATATGTAACCCAGGCTGAGCTTAAACTCCTGATCTTCCTGCCCTCACCTCCCAGATGCTCAGATTCTAAGTGTTCACCAGCGTGCCTGGAGCGATTGCTTCTGTTTATTTTTCTTTCTTTATTTATTTTGCGGCAGGGTCGTATTACATAGACTAGGCTAGCTTTGATCCTTCTGCCCCAGCTTCTCAAATACTGGGATAATAGAACTGAGCCACCATAGGCAGCCTCAGGCTTTCCAGTTTCTTGAATGGTGACTTTCTTCCTGGTTTGTTATTCTAAGTACTGACATTGCCCTCACTTTCCTTGTTGGGGAGGAGAAAAATCCTTGCTGCAACCATACTCAGGCTGGAAGCATTGCTTACTTCTCCCCATTCCTCCCGAGTCCTAACTCTTTTCCTTTTCTCCCGCAGACTCTACGCTGGTGTTTGAACCTGGGCATCCTAGAAGTGACTGTCTATGCATTCAGCATTGAGAACTTCAAACGTTCCCAGAGTGAGGTTGACGGGCTACTGGATCTAGCCCGACAGAAGTTTAGTTGCTTGATGGAAGAACAGTAAGCTGCTGTCCATATTGAAAACGTCTCCTTCCACCACCTCTGATGTCCCGTTCTCCCCCCCCCAAGCCCTGAGCTCTTTTATCTGAAACCTGTTCAAGAGAATGACACCCAAGGTTATCCACATGCACACACAGGAAAAACAAAGCTGCTAGTCTGCCTGTATTTATTGTTTGGACATTAAATCCCTGTGTAAAAAAGAGAGGGCCGGGCTGGAGAGATGGCTCAGTGGTTAAGAGCATTGCCTGCTCTTCCAAAGGTCCTGAGTTCAATTCCCAGCAACCACATGGTGGCTGACAACCATCTGTAATGGGGTCTGGTGCCCTCTTCTGGCCTGCAGACATTACAGACAGAATATTGTATGTATAATAAATAAATAAATATTTAAAAAAAAAAAAAAAAGAGAGGGCCTTGTAGGTGGCCACAGAAAGTTAGTGACAGAGCCCAGTTGAGAGCCCAGTCCTGGCTCCTCCAGGGCCTTTGCAGTTCCTCAGTAAACCTCAAGGACTTCTCTGCCTCTGTTCTGTGAGAATGAACATTCCTGTGCCCTTCTTTTCACTTTCCCAGCCTGTGCAGACAGTGGCACAGCTGCTTGTTTTCAGTTTACAGGGAGGAAAATTGAGAGCAAATAGGGGTTGAACTCAGAGAAGCCAGGAATATCTTTAAGATCATCAAAAGTGGGGTACTTTAATTGAAATCTAGGTCTTTTCAAATTTTGCTTTGATTAGACTGTACATTGTTTTTTTAAGGTTTATTTGATTATTGTATTGTGTGTGTATATATATAGTGTTCTGCCTGCACATATGCCTGCAGGCCAGAAGAGGGCACCAGGTCTCATTATAGATGGTTGTGTGCCACCTTGTGCTTGCTGGGACTTGATCTCAGGACCTATGCTCTTAGCTGCTGAGCTAGCTATCTCTCCAGTCCCCATTGATCTTTTATAATCTAGTATATCCTCAAAAATGGGTAAATGGTTCTTGTTGCACAGACTTTGACAAAATGTGGTGGAAGGTTATATAGGGCAGCTGGGCCATGAATGTGGCCTTTAATTCTGGGTCACATCCTTCAGGACCTGCCATAACTCCTACCCCACACTAATAAGCTTGTGCTTCGCAAACATAAAGCACCCGTCTCCTTATGGCATTGCCCGTGAGAGAGGCCGTGCACTCAGTGTGTGTGGTTGGGTTACTGTGGGAACGAGCGCTGTGAGGATCAGTGTGCAGGCTCTGAAGCAGAGCCCCAGGTTTAGACCTGGCCTTGCTTCCATCCAGGTTACTGAACAGTTTGTCTTCTGGGCCTCAGTTTCCTTGTCTGTGAAGGGGACACAGAGTGTATACCTCCAAGTCTGGTGCAGGGATTGAATTTGTTGGTTAGAGTATTTTGAACATCATTTAACACTACAAAATATGCACTCTCAGCTGTCATTATTATCTTACTTCACTAGAATATAACATGTTTGTATTCTCAAGGCAGACAGATCTGGTTCAAGCCAGATGTGACATAAGAAGTTGCCTTGGACAGTCTCTGTCAGAGTCTCTGTGCTGTGCTGATTGACTGTCAGAGTGTTGACACAGTTCTGAAATCATCCTCGTAACAGTGCCTGGCATGGGCGAGCACTCAGAAGCTTCTGCTTGGTTCTTGCCTGAGTGCCTCCTGCTCGTCAGGTGCCATGTCACAGTGCTGCCTCTTCCCCTCCTCTTCCCCCATCAGGGAGAAGCTAAAGAAGCATGGGGTTTGTATCCGTGTCTTAGGCGATCTGCATTTGTTGCCCTTGGACCTCCAGGAGAAGATTGCACAGGCTGTCCAGGCTACTAAGAGCTACAACAAGTAAGTTCAGGCTGTCCCTTAAGGATGGCTCCCAGAGCCTCCTCGGTCTGTGCTGGGCATGAAGTCCATTCAGGGGGTCAGTAGTTTGGGATGCTGCTTGCCCTGGAGAGGAGACAGCTGCCGTACTATTGACCCACACACAAACCCAGTTCCTCATATGAGCCCACCCCCCCAGTGTGTGCACACCTGGGGAGGAGACAGCTGCCATACCATTGACCCATGTACAAACCCAGTTCCTCATCACTCCCCCCCCCCATGTGTGCACGTACAGACACACCACATATCCTTTAACTTGACAAGAGTTGGGATAGCTACAGGCCAGGTGTGGTTGTACAACCTCTAATCCCACCACTCAATAGGCAGGAACAGGCATGGCTCTGTGAGTTTAAGGCAACCTGGACAACATGGAGAGACCCTGCCTCAAAAAATGGCTTAATCCTTGTCTCTATGGTTTTTAAGAATCTTTTCTTGTTTGTTTGGTTTTTCAAGACAGGGTTTCTCTGTGGAGCTCTGGCTGTCCTGGAGCTCTCTCTGTAGACCAGGCTGGCCTCAAACTCAAGAGATCTACCTGCCTCTGCCTTTTAAATGCTGGACTCAAAGACGTGAGCCGCCACCACCCAGCTCAAGAATCTTTTCTGTCCCACTCTTTGGCCCATGAACAAATTTAAAGGACAGAATTCAGTAATCTGTACAACATTGTGCGTGGCTTTGAAATAATACTGTTTGGAATGATTATATTTTATATTCCGTCTCCTGCTATCCTTTGATTATGCTAATATCGCTGTAAATTTCTGTCCTTTGAGCTGGTTATCAGTAGAGAGGGAGACAGGAAGGCAAAGAAAGGTCATTTGGTTTTGATCTAATTAAATGAAGAACATGCTTATTCCAAGAGCTCTTAGAAACCATATGACAGTCACACAATCTCACCTGCGAGCACGAAGTGCCTGTGTCCTTCCGGAATCGGACTGCGGCCATGAGAACCTGTCCCTGTTTGGTGAATTGTTCTCTCCTGCCATCCTCAGGTGTTTCCTCAACGTTTGCTTTGCATACACATCCCGTCACGAGATCACGAACGCTGTGAGAGAGATGGCTTGGGGAGTGGAGCAAGGTCTGCTGGAACCCAGGTGCCTGGGGTATCTCTCCTGGTAGCTGATAGGAAAGTGGGGGTCCACCAACTGTTAAAACCTTTTCTGAGCCATGTAGTTGGCCAGAGCTCAAATCAGGGGTATGTGTGAAAAGATTTGGGAGATTTTCCCCAAATAGTGGTTAGGATCTTCTAAGTATACTGCACACCAACAACCCACTGAGAAACAGCAGAACAGCTGCCAAGGCCGTCCGATCCAGTAAGCAGTGACACCCTCCTTGCCCCTTGTTCCGGTCCAGTAAGAAGTGAAACCCTCCTTGCCCTTGTTAACACTTTCCCAGTCGTTGTTTTGTATGCTTTGTTGGAAGGGAATCTTTTAGGCTTCTCATATTACAGTTTCATAACAGGATTAAGATATTGTGAGGCATGGATGGAGGAAGAAAGAAAGGGAATTTTGTTTGTTTGTTTGTTTTTATTTTTCAGGACAGAGTTTCTTTGTGTATCTTTGGAGTCTATTCTGGAACTCACTCTGTAGACCAAGCTGGACTTGAACTTACAGAGATCCTCCTGTCTCTGCCATAGTGCTGAGACTAAAGGAGTGTGCCACCGTCACCTGGCTAGGAAGGGACATTTTTAATCATTACCAGCATAATGAAATCCTAATTATTAAGGCTTGGAGGAATGGAGGAATTTTTGAAGCCATCTGTCTATTTGGCCCATCTAATGTTATTTCTGATAATATTACTAAATTAGTAATAGTGACAGTAAAATAAATGGTAGCAGAAATGATTGAGGTAATGTGTCATATTCCCTGTTTACTGTGAGACAGTCCAGCCTTTTTTGTTTGTTTGTTTGTTTTTTGTTTTTCAAGACAGGGTTTCTCTGAGTAGCCTTGGCTGTCCTGGAGCTCACTTTGTAGACCAGGCTGGCCTGAACTGATAGAAATCCACCTGCCTCTGCTTCCCGAATTCTGGAGTTAAGGGTGTTAAGACACCCAGAGGTCTTCTTTTTATTTTATTAATGTGAAAACTGTGAGTAGCATATCTGAGGTCAGCACCAGTTCCAGAGTCATTGTCTACTGACTAGCGTGTCCGAGGTCAGCCACCAATTCCAGAGTCATTGTCTTTTATATTTATTGTATGAGCTCTTGGGATACAGGCAATTTTTTGATTTCTTTTTCTAGTTTTCTAGTATAATATGATTGGCTAGAAACTGCAGTCATAAAGTTGGGCTGGGCATGGTGGCCCAGACCTATAATCCTGTCTACTCAGAGAGGCTTGCAAGTGACAGCCTAAGCAGCGTAGTTACAGTGAGGCTGTAGCTTGTTTGGGGGGCACTTGCTCAGTAGGTGGATGACCTTGGGTTTGATCTCTGGTGCCATAAAAGAAAATCACATGAACAAGCATTAAGACAGTTCACCTTTTTTTCTTTTCTTTTCTTTTGTTTGTCCTTTTTAAAAGAAATGACTAATGCTTAGCCAGAAGGGTACCCTCAGAAGCCAGAAGTATCAGATCCCCTGGAGCTGGAGCTGCCTGTGGGTGCTGGAAACTGAGCTCGGTTGTCTGGCAGAGTAGCAGGCCTTCCTACCCATGAGCCATCTCTCCAGCCCCACAGAGTGCTATTTTCTTTCTTCATGTTTTCATATAGGGTCTCACTATGCAGCCCTGGCTGGTTGGAACTTGCTGTTTAGATCACCAGGTCTGCCTGCCTCTGTCTCCCATGTGCCAGGATTAAGGATGTGTGCTACTATGCCTGGCTCAACCTTTTATTTGTTCATTTTTGTAATACCAGCTTTAGATAAGCACATTGCTCTATGTAAAGAGATATGTGGTGAGAATACAAAGATCTACTGTTTTTCTGTGTTTGGAGCTCTGGTAAAGAAAACACGTTAATCAAGATACAAATTAGCACACATAATGGTGACACATATCACAAAGGCACTAGTCATGGTACTGCAAGGATTTATGATAAATGGAATACATGATAGAGAAGGCCTTCCTCCTGGAAAAGTGACCTAGGAGGGAAGGAGCAGCAGTAACTAGGGGCAAGGCAGAGCTATGAATGAGGTGAGCCTTGGTCATAGCAACTCTTGAATAGTGGTGCCATTTGAAGGGAGCATGGATTGTTGTGGTGCTGGAATGGACAAAGCAACCTGTACTGGGGGGAAGAATTAGAACTCAGTGAACTGGTTCTGGAAAAAGGATGTTACCCAGGATGTTCGACCTGTTAGGGTCCCACATTGGAGTGACATCTGTTGGGGTTCAACCTCGACAGGGCTTGTACATTCCAGGGTAGGGGGCGTATGGATTAGAAACACCAGGCACACAGACCAGAGACATAAAAGAAATATATGAGACACAGAGTAGAACCAGGAGGGCAGTCTGTGAAGACTGAATTCTTTCACATTTATTTTCTATATACTTCTTTTTTTGTAGATTATATATATTTTTATTACTTATATAGATTTATTAGAATGACTTACAGGCTGTGGTCCAGCTAACCCAGCAGTGACTGCCTATGAACAGAAGGTCCAAGGATTTAGTAGTTGTTCAGTCCATGAGGCTGGACGTCTCAGTTGGTCTTCCCAAAGAAGTAGGCTCTAATGCCAGTGAAGGGACGGACTTGCCAGCGAGGTGAGAGCAACTAGGCAGAGAGAACAGCTTCTTTTTTCCAGGTCCCTTATATGGGCTTCTAGCAAGCTGTGCTCCAGATTGAAGGTCCGTCTTCCCATCTCGAAGATCCAGATTAGAAGTGGATCTTTCCACTTCAAACAATTAAGCAAAAATCCCTCACAGGAGTACGCAAGTATCTGGACTTAGTTAACTCCAAGTGTAGCCAGTTGACAACCAAGAATAGCTATCACACATATCTTTGTCACCCTTTGTCAACTTGACACACATATCTCCACCATATACTTCTGTATCCTAATCCACAAAGGGGGGAAGAGGGCAGAAGACTGCTTTAGTATGATGCAAAGAACAAACCTAAGCATCAAGCAACTGATACCCTGAGTTAAGCATTCTGTTGTTTAGGCAGGACGCCAGCAGCCACACCTTAGGCCACGCAGCCTGTAGGCAGCCACTCCCTGAATCAAACCTCCTGTTACAACCTTGAAGGAGCAGGAATAGGCTTGAACTCTCTGACCTTTGTTCAAGGTGGAATGAATATACCTCTTTGGGCCATTTTAATACCCCAAACACCAAGTAACCACAAGATACCTTATTAGTAGCCACACCTTAAGTCAAACCTCAGTAACCTTGAAGGAGCAAGGATAGGCCTGAACTCTCTGATCTTTAGACAAGGTGGGCTCCCACATTGACCCATGGATTTTAACAGTGGACACTGGTGCCCTCCACTGTGCTTGGGAACCCTAGACAGGATCCCATTTAAGGAACAGAGCCAAGTTTGGTTCTGGGCTTATCACACAACAAAGATGTTGGATCAGTGGTCCAGGGGGGTCAGGACCAGAGGTACCCCAGCAGGAAGGTTGATGGGGTGCAGAGAGGAAGAGGGAGCTAGAAAGTCGGCTGTGAGTAGAAGGCCAAGGGTGGAGTTCTGAGAAACTGTCTGTGAGCCTGTAGGACAGATTGGCACTTAGAAGAAAAATGGGCAGTCTGTGTTGCAGAACCCAGATATGAAATTTGTTGGTAGAGACTGAGAAGGAGGTGGGCACAGGTTGGCATGACAGTGCTAATTAAGTTGTAGATTAGAGATTGGCTGGTGGGGGAAACTGAAACATTGGTTAAGTGGATCGGTTTAGGAGGCAGTCAAGCTGTTAGGGCAGGAGAGGAACATACAGTAGTGGGGATATGTTTGACCCTAGTATATGCAAGCTCCTGGGTTCAGCTTCTTGTACTTCCTAGCCTCAGAGAGACAGAGAAAACATGAGAACATACATATGTAGATGCAAGGTACTGGTAGTTAGCTTAGGAGTAATTTCATAGTTGTTCACTATATTATGCTTTATGATTCATGGTTTGACTAGCCTTATATGCATAAAATAATAATTGAAGTGGTAGTGGAAAATATCTATGCTAGATGCAGATTTAATATGTATTTGCTCCTGGGAACTCTGATCTGACCCTGGCACAGCATGCTTTACCCTCACGCTGTGCTTCAGCGTCCACTCATCTTGTGTCTTGCCCACCTCCCAGGAAGTGTTTCCTAACCGTCTTCCTGACTCCAGCGTTTTGTGATCTGCCTCTATGGGGCTCTCGTGTTACCAGGTAGATAGAATCGCCAGGGCTGAGACCAACATCTCAGCTTGGTTCTCAGCTATACTGAGCTCATTAGGGCCTAGGTTGTATTCTGTACTCCAGATTGAGACAAGTCTACTTTTATATCAGTGTTATTAGAATGAGGTTAAACCAAATAACTAGATTTTCTGTTCTCTTGGTACTATTATCCAACTCCTTTTTTCTTTAGGATAAAGACCTTTTATTTATTTATTTTTAAGAAATAAAATTAACAGGTGGTAGCTGGTGGTGCCATACACCTTTAATCTCAGCACTTGGGAGGCAGAGAGGCAGGTGGATCTCTGTGAATTTAAAGCCAGCCTGGTCTACAAAGTGAGTTCCAGGACAGCCAGGGCATACAGAGAAATCCTATCTCAGAAAACAAAGAACAAAACAAAACAAATTTACTAATTGTTAGTTTGGGATTAGAGAAGAAGGAATAAGGTTGACCCTCAGGGTTGGTCAGTAAACTGTCAGGGAGTTACTTTGAATAGGCTGTTTGGCCTCCTGTGGTCCTCTGTCCTCTGTGTGATAAATAATAATATGACTGTTTACTGAATAAGTTCGAGGGCCAATTGAATTTTCTCTGTTGTGGGTTTTTTTTTTGTTGTTGTTGTTATTTATTTATTTATTTGGTAGCATGTCTCCAAGGGTGTGAAGGTGGGAATCCACTTTTACCTTTGGTACTTTTCTCCCAAGCAATCATTGTAGAGTAATGCCCTCTGGTGCCAGAGTGTTAGCAAGCTGCCTTAGCTAGCCATAACCCCCGTTGTGCCATTCCTGGCTTAGCTCCCAGCCCCTAATTCATCCTTTGAATTACAGATATCTTTTGACGCCCTATGTGAATCTTGTCTGAGAGTTTCTCATGGATACAAAGTCTGTGCAAAACTTGGTTAAGGGGAAACCCACCCAGGACCCTTTCTTATTGCCTAGTCATAAGTAAATATAATACAGAAAATGCATTTTCCTCTGTGGTTTGAAATCCTCTGTGGTTGAGAAATCAAGGAACATGCACAAAGCACCCAACTAATAAGTATGCTTATTTTTCTTTTCTTTGTTTTGTAATTTTTTTTGTTTGATTTTTTTGTTTTTCTGGACAAGATTTCTGTGTAGCCCTGCCTATTCTGGAACTTGCTCTGTAGACTAGGCTGGCCTCGAACTCACAGAGATCCACCTGCCTCTGCCTTCTGAGTGCTGGGATTAAAGGTGTGTGCCACCACTGCCTGGCCTTAATTTTTTTTTTTTTTTTTTTTTTTTTTTAGTAAAAGCTCAGGATTTTATTGTCTTCCTAACAAGATCAGCTTAGAATCAGATCACTTGGTCCTTTCTTTTCTTAGCACCTCCCATTTCAAGATACTTGCATCTCTTATTAGCCAGTATCTTCTCTGATCTGCAGTTGGGCTCAACACACTACAGTCTCGACACAACCTTTTTTTGGAGTTTTAGCCCTGGGCATACAAAGTATCCTTGCCCATTTTGTCCTGTGTCACTTTGTGGGGGTAGAGCTTTCCACATTTCTTGCAAAACATCCGGCAGGTCTTAGGAACGTTCGTTCACCATGTTGGCAGGAGCAATATTGGCACAGAAATAAAGATTAAATTTTCTTAAAAAGAAAAGAAAACCCCAGTTGCATAGTGTTTCCTCACACTGCTAGGTCACAGGGTGCCTTTTAAAAGCCAGATGTCAATGAAGAACAACAGTCTAGTGAACACATCTGGTTTTAGGCCTGTAGGTAAGCGAGTTTGGGCAAATTATTCATCTCTGAGCCTCACTTTTTTGTATCTATAAAACCAGGTTCTGAATATCCTACATAGGACATAGGATGATGTAGTATAGTGTTAGAATACTTGCCTGGCATGTACCAAGGCTCTGGGTTCAATCCCCAGTAATGCCCCCACCCCCAGAAAAAGGATTGTATGTGGTTTTTTAGATTTAGAGTCATTCTTGGGTTTGGAGATCTACTGGCAAATGCATTTGATGGTGGCCTATAAACTGGGAGACTGTGTACAGAAGTTCACCAAGAGAGTACTACAGAGAAAGATGTCTGCTTCTGTTTTCTGATTGCCTAGTGATGTCTCTGAGACTCTGCTCGATAAGTGCCTCTATAGCAACCACTCTCCTCATCCCGACATCTTGATACGAACCTCCGGAGAAGTGCGGCTGAGTGACTTCTTACTCTGGCAGGTGGGTCGTTTTGGAGCATGTTATTTGAGTGTTAGACTGAACCCTAGAACTGTACCCAAACCCTGAATGAGCACCATGTGTGAGCAATCCCTGTACTTGGTAGCATGTACTTTTCTTTCCTCACCTGACGCTGGGCATAGGATGTGGTTCTTGTTCTCTGACATTCAGGGCTTTTGTCCTAAAGAGAAAACAAAGCCATCCTACCCTAATGGAAGCTTCCCATATGCTCCTTTTCAAGGAATGGGTCCTTGAAACCTTGGTTAACCTGGCAGTCACTCTAGCATGGCAAGAACCTTACCTTTCTGTTAGTATTCTCCTCTCCAGAACATGGGCTACATCTCCTGAGACTTAACACTATATCCAAACTCTTAGGATTATTGTTGTCTTTTTGCTCAGTTATCCCAGCATAGGTAGTCCCTAAAAGTTCACAATTAGGACTGTTGGTTGTTTAAAAGTCTCTGCATTATGGTGCATACCTTTAATCCCACCACTAGGAAGAGAGAGGCAGGCAGATCTCTGAGTTTGAGGCCAGCCTGGTCTACAGAGGGAGTTTCAGGACAACCAGGGCTACACAGAGTGATCTTGTCTCTAAAAAAAAAAAAGAAAAAAAAGAAAGGGGAGGAAAGTTTAAGAGAGACTCAGCTTGGAAATATCTCATGTGTCAAAGTCCAGAAATTTTAATGGATTGATCTGTTAAAAGTGAGGGGCGGGCTGGAGAGGTGGCTCAGCGGTTAAGAGCACTGGCTGCTCTTCTAGAGGTCCTGAGTTCAATTCCCGGCAACCACATGGTGGCTCACAACCATCTGTTATGAGATCTGGTGCCCTCTTCTGGCATGTAGACATATATGCAGAACACTCATATATAAAAATAAATAAATAAATAAATAAAGCAAACTTAACCAAAGAAGGAAATAAGATTTAAAAAAAAAAAAAAGTGAGGGGCTAGGAAGATAGTGCATTTGATTGAGTTCTGACCTCTACACACAGACACACACAAACTGACAGCTAGCTACTGAAAATGCTTTTGTTTAGTCTTTGGGTATCTTTAAGGAGATACAGTATACTTAATGGCTCTATCGCCATTTCCTCAGATCGCATTTTAAAAGTTTACACTGAGCTGAGATTCAAGAAACTGCAGTAGGACTAGACATGTAGCTGATTGTTACACTGGTTCCGAGCATGCTCAGTGCCCTGATTTGATCCCTGAAACTTTTGGGGGAGGACAAAAGGGAAGAGAGAGGGAAGGAATTAGAAGATGGGAAAAAGACAGAGAGTCATACTGGCAAAGAAGAGGACTTACCCGACGAAACAATCCCAAGTCTTTAAAAGGAGATTTAGCCGTGGACAGTGATCTACGAAAGCTGTTTGCTCAGAAAAGTCGCTTGAGTTCCCCCTCTGTGCTGGAAGTGTTGCTGTGATGAACTCAGCAGTGATTGCTGCTCTCTGCAAATGGGAAACTGTTAGACGAGTCTGGGCTCTGAGCAAGTCATCGCAGCCATAGGAAGGAGGAGACGCTTGAGTTTGTCTGTTCCACACGAGACTGACTTACAGTTTGAAAACAAAATCAAAGGCACTTTCTCAGACAGGTGGTGGCGCGCGCCTTTAATCCCAGCACTCAGGAGGCAGAGGCAGGCGGATCCCTATGAGTTTGAGGCCAGCCTGGTCTACAGAGCAAGTTCCAGGACAGCCAAGGCTACATAGAGAAATCCTGTGTGTGTGTTTGTGGGGGAGGGGTGTATGTATTCCAGAGAAAGTACTTGGTGTCTTGGTAGCAGCTATTGGGAAGGTGCCATTGGTCTCAAATAGCAAACAAGTTCTTCCCTGTGAGGCATTTGGTGGTTTAATGCAGTAGACAGCAAGCCTCGGCTGTTAGGAGTATTTGGGACTGAGACTAGCTCAACTGTAGTAATAATAGTTCATGTTTCTGCTGTCTGAACTTTCCTTCATGCACATTTAATCTTCATAGTTCATAAAACCAGACTCTTGGTGTTTCCTTTACACTTGAAGCCAAGTCCCAGAGAGGTTAAATAACTCAGCCAGTTCAGTGGTAATGGTAGATGCAGGCAGTTTGGCTACAGAACCCCTGGGCTTAAACATGGTGTCACACTGTTGCTACCTAAAATAACAGGAGCAGCCCATTTGTTCCGGCTGACTTCATCAGATTGCGTGCGTCTCAGATGGCCTCCACAAGCCAATACCATAATCCAGATGCTATTTCATAGTCCTAAAGGTGGCTTTTAGGGACGTGGTGGAGCTGGTGTAGTGGCCTAGACCTCAGGCTGCAGGCAGATCGGCGTGAGTTTTAGCACAGCCTGAATTCTACATGATGAATTCCAGTCCAGCCATTGCTGCACAGTGAGAGTTTCTCTCAAACAAAAAGAAAAACAGGAAAAGACCTGGTAAAACATTTACCTAATCTGGTTCTGCCTTGCCACAGGCAGGTGATCTCATTGCCTCATGGTCCTCCTTCCAACAGTGAGGGAAATGGACTGACGGCCGAAACATCCAGGCCTCTGGAAAGCTGTGCCATCTTGTTTTAGGCCTTTTCCCACTCAGCCTGCCTCCATTGGAGGACTGACCAGCAGTGCAGTTCTGTGCTGTGACTAACTCCTACTTCTTATTTTTTACCAGACCTCTCATTCCTGCCTGGTGTTCCAGCCGGTTCTGTGGCCAGAATATACATTTTGGAACCTGTGTGAGGCGATCCTGCAGTTTCAGATGAACCACAGTGCACTGCAGGTATGAGTCGGGCAGAGTGGGATGGACGAGGTTGGCACTGACAGACCCACCTTGTGCTATACTTTGCTATGTACTTCTTCTTTAAAAAGTTTTATTGCATTTATTTGTATATGTGTTTGCGTGTATAGACGTGCCATAATTAATGCATGCCTGTGCCTTAGTGTATGTGTGGAGGACAGCCTTTGGGAGGGTTTGCGCATGTGTGTAATGTATGTGTGGAGGACAGCCTTTGGGAGTGTGTGTGTATGTGTGTTCCTTAGTGTATGTGTGAAGGACAGCCTTTGGGAGTGTGTACATGCGTGTCTTAGTGTATGTGTGGAGGACAGCCTTTGGGGGGGTGTACATGTGTATGCCTTAGTGTATGTGTGAAGGACAGCCTTTGGGAATGTGTACATGTGTGTCTTAGTGTATGTATGGAGGACAGCCTTTGGGGGGGTGTACATGTGTGTGTCTTAGTGTATGTGTGGAGGACAGCCTTTGGGAGTGTGTGTGCATGTGTGTGTCTTAGTGTATGTGTGGAGGACAGCCTTTGGGAGTGTGTGTGCATGTGTGTGTCTTAGTGATGTGTGGAGGACAGCCTTTGGGGGTTGGTTCTCTCCTTCTGTGGGTCTCACCGATTGAACTCAGGTTGTCAGGCTTGATGACAAGTGCCTTTACCCACTGAGCAATCTTTCCAGCCTACCAAGCATTTCTTGACACACATAGTGATGATCATTAAAATTATAATACCTCCCACCCACTGATCCTTTGTTGTGTGTGGAGGCTGACTAGTTTACATGCAGTCCTCTTTCACTGCTGCTCCCGAGAACTCAGGTCTTCTTAGTTGCTCTATACAAATGGGTAAACAGAGGAAAAATGACTGGGACATGTGCTGTAGACTCCTCATTTTAGCACTCAGGAGACAGGAGTAGGTATTGATCTCTGAGTCATGACCAGCCTGCCAGGGGGGAAACAAAAAAAAAAAAAGGAAAGAAAAACATTGTTTAGGGACCAATATAATAAAAGAATAAGGCGTCCTAAAAACACAGGAGAAAGCATCTGGAGTTGTTAACTAGTGACACCCACCTGTACTGTTAGCTAGTGGGAGGCTGAGGCAGGAGGACTTCACAAGGTTACTAATAAATAATTGTGACAGTGGACATCTGCAGACCCGTAGCTCTTCCAGAAGCGCTCATGAGCAGCATCGTCTCTGCTGTCAGCAGCCTCCATAGGTGCCCTGTCCACGGCTGATTACCCTGCCTATGTGGGCAGAGCTAACATTGAGGCACTTTGGTGGTTCTTGGATATTTGTCTATTTAACCTTCCCTAAATGTAACAGATTTGGTGTCCTCATTTTTTAGATATGAAACAGGGGCAGAGATACTAATTATGCCAAGGCCACAGAGCTAGGAACCTGGATTTTGAAATCAGCTGTTTCTTAAGTCTGCAGAGATAATGGCCAGGAAGAAGGAATGATGTAAGCCTGGAGTCTATTGGTCTTTGGGCCCTTTTTTGAACCTAATGAAAATCATAGAACATTTCTACAAAGAACACTTTTGGGGTTCACAGAATCCCTGAAATCCCATTCTGAACTCCTGGCACTAGGCACTTGAATTATGAGGGTTTTATCATTGAGTCTCAAAATATGAGTAATTTGTACAAGGCGACTTAGAACAAGTGATTGGAAGACTAGCAAAGCTTCAGTTACCTGCTGCCAATGGGGATTCTCCCACATGACTGAAGCTTCCTCTGAAACTAAACCATTCTTTTTTTTTTTTTTTTAATATATTTATTTATTTATTTATTTATTTATTATCTATACACTATTCTGTCTGTGTGTATGTCTGCAGGCCAGAAGAGGGCACCAGACCTCATTACAGATGGTTGTGAGCCACCATGTGGTTGCTGGGTTGAATTCAGGAACCACTCAGAAGAGCAGACAATGCTCTTAACCACTGAGCCATCTCTCCAGCCCCCACTAAGCCATTCTTTACTTTTTGCTGAAAACATTTCTGAAGTACGTTTTGTAATCCACTGCCACCTACACTATACCTAGCAGCTACTAATAACGAAGATTAGAATAACCACTTTCTAGTGAGAATGAGGACGGTGACCACCGTCTCCAGCTTCATTGCACAGCTGTGCCACGAAGAGTGGGACTGCCGATGTGAATCCATCTGATGGTCCCAAAATACCTGACTTTGAGACTTAGATAACTTCTAAGTCCTTCCTCTTTTGTTTCCTGCTGTGTCGGTGGCTAATTTTGACAGCATTGCCCCCTTCCTTTTCCTTCCTGTTTACTGTTTTAAATCAGCTATCCGCAGAGAAGCGGGTAATTAAGCACAGTGGAGCTGTGTATACAAGTGAGTAAATTGGCTCTGCGTGCAGCGCGGAGAGCCTGGTGTGAACCCTTTGTGCGTGGTCTTCTTGTGTGCAGTCCCATCATCTGAATGCCCAGAAGCCTCTTATCTCAGTTTCTCAGTGCTTTGCACGTGGTTTGTAGAGGAGTTGCCACAGGTTCTGTCTTCATAAATGTTTATTGAGTCTCCAGTATGAATCAGGCAGGTTGTTAGGCACAGGAGTACCAGCAGCTACCCAGCCAGACAAGATCTCTGCCCTCTTGGAGCTTACATTTTTAGTTGAATAGACAGACAGTAAACAAGCAAACAAAAGTAAGGGAATTCTCAGCTGTAGCGAGGCAATAAGGAATACACAGCGTGATGACCGAGTGTAAGGAAAGAGGGCAGAGGCTGCCTGAGCTCTGCAGTTCAGTCCTGGGAGTGCTCAGAGGGAAGGCGAGGAACAAGCCACTGCCAGTCAGTCCTCTTAGTCAAGCAAAGCTAGGTAGGTGGAAGTAATACAACCAGAGGACTTAGGGGATAGACAGAATCTGATGGGGCATTTGGGTAAGATAGATAGATAGATAGATAGATAGATAGATAGATAGATAGATAGATAGATAGATAGATAGATAAAACCTATTGGGCGGTGGTGGCACACACCTTTAATCTCAGCACTTGGGAGGCAGAGACAGGAGGATCTCTTTGAGTTCAAGGCCAGCCTGGGCTATAAGAACTAGTTCCAGCACAGGTACCAAAGCTACAGAGAAACCCTGTCTTTGGGGGGGGGGGTGGACACAAAACTACAAGAGACTTTCAGGGGCCAGAGGCAGAGTTGAGACGAAACCCCTTTGATGCTGGAGAATAAATCCAGGAATCCATGTAACTAGGCAAGCACTGGACCAGCTGAGCTGCTGCTCCAGCCGTACATCTGCTTTTTGTTGTTTCAATTTATTTTTACTATTTTTAATAATGGTTGGGTATGTACACATGAGTGCAGTTACCCACAGAGGCCAGAGGTGTCATCCTCTGCAGCTGGTGTTACAGGTGGCTGTGACCTGCGTGCCCTCTGCGTGCTGGGATCCAAACTCAAGAAGAGCAGTGCACGCTCTCAACCACTGAGCCATTCCTCCTTTCCTTTTATTATTATTTTTTAGACTTTATTTATGGAATGGAGAAATGGTTTGGAAGCTTAGGGCACTTGTTGCAGAGAACCCACACGGAGGCTCACAGCCATCCTTGACCCCAGTTTCAGGGATCCAGGGCCCTCTGCAGACCTCCGAGGGCACAAGCTTGCACAAAGTGCACAGACACACATGTAAATAATATACACATACAATAAGTCTTTAAAAAACTTTCTTTCTCATCTGTATTTGTTTCTTTAAAAGTAAAAAGAAGATTTAATTAAGCTGGGTGTGGTGTGGTGATGCACACCTTTAATTCTAGCAGTGAGAGGCAGAGAATCTCTGAGTTCAACGCCAGCCTGGTCTACAGAGTGAGTTCCAGGACAGTCAAGGCTACATAAAGAAACCCTGTCTTGAAAAAGAGAAAGACCCCCTCCAATAAATAGATAAATTTTTAGTGTGTATGAGTGTTTTGCCTGTATGTGTGAATATACACTCGGCGGGGGGGGGTGGTTGATGTTTTTGTTTTTTTGGGAGGGCAGGGGAGGGTGTTTTTGAGACAGTGTTTCTTTGTGTTGTTCTGGCTGTCATTGAACTCCTGTAGACCAGGCTAGCCTCAAACTCACAGAGATCTGCCTTCCTCTGCCTCCCGAGTACTGGGATTAAGGTGTGCACCACTACTGCCTGGCGTGATTTTTTTTTTTTTTAAATGTTTTTACTGAGCTCTCCCTGTCCATCCCTTTATAAATGTTCTGAACCCCAGGCTCTAGTAAACTGGTAAAGAACGCAAAGCTCTGCTCCATCTTATTCTTTGTGTCTTCTGAGGGTGGAAGGGCAGAGAGGGTCAGAATGACCTTCCTTAGAGTCTTGGCACGAGATTGCCTCCGATCTCTATAAAATTTTCTATGAGAATCTTGAGATGGAGTGGCAATGCCCAAGGGCATGGGGGTGGGGCAGGAGGATCTAGGAGTATAGTGTCATCCCCAGCTACATGACACATTTGAGGCTATGGCTTATCTGAGATCCTGTCTTAAAGAATGTTCCCTTGATTGTTGTTATATAGGACATCACATACGCTCATGAGACACTGACCTTTTGGATTTCTGTCCCCTGGCATGGTTGTACACACCTGCCACCCCTGGACCAGGGAGTCAGGGGCAGGAAGACTGCCATATGTTTGAAGGTAGCCTGGGCTAAATTGTAAAAGTTTGTCTCAAAAAACTCCAAAAACAAGCAAACAAAAAGTAAAGAAAAAAAGGTGGGGGGCCTAAAGAGATACGTCAGTAAGCTGGTAAACCCAGACTGGATGACTGACAACTGTCTGTAGCTCCAGCTCTAGGGAGAGCTGATGCTTATGGCCTCCACGGACACCTGCTCTTAACGTGCTCATAATCAGGCACACACATGTACATAATTAAAAACAATCTGGGTGTTGTAGCATGTGTTTGTAATCTCAGTGCGGGGAGATGGAGACAGGCAAAACTCTGGGATTATCTGGTCAGCCATTGTAGCCTTAATAAGTGTCAAGCTAGTGTGAGACCCTGTCTTAAAATCAAAGCAGAGCAGGCATGTTGGTACAAGCCTCTGTCCTGGAACTCAGTGAGCGCTCAGACTCTGTCTCAGAAAGAAGAAAAGTAAACAGTACCTGAGCAAGAACATCTGAGGCTGACCTCTGTTTCCACATGCATGCACATGTACATCTGCACAACCACATGTACCTGCACACAACGAACACACATGTCCGAGAAGGGAAAATAAGGACACATGTCCGAGAAGGGAAAATAAGGACTTTGGTAAACTTGGGGATTTTTTTTTTTTTTTTGGAAGGGGGTGGTTTTAATTTTTTTCCTCCTTTTTTCTTTGAAGTAAGGCTAATTGCTCTGGCTAGCACGGTACTCACTATGTAGCCTAGGTCAGCTTTGAACTCACAGCAGTCCTGCTTGGGTCTCCTCTGTGATGTGATTATAGGTATGTGCTGGAATTGCCAGTGTGTCATAGTCGCTTGGATTTTCTGAGGGCAAATAACTGAGAAGAGCCTAGGGCCCCTCTGATATTGGGAGAGTAGCTCCAGACACAAGAGTGTGGCCAGAAAGTATCCAGGAGATGGCTTTTCCACCCCCAGGAACCATAGCTGTCCGTAGGTACAAGAGCTGCTCCCCATCCTCTCTTGAAACCATGTTGGGCCAGTGTGGTGGTGCACGCCTTTAATCCCAGCACTGGAAGCAGAGGGAGGTGGATCTCTGTGAGTTTGAGGCCAGCCTGGTCTACGTAGTGAGTGTGAGGAAAGCCCAGGTTATATAGAGAGACCCTGTCTCAATTGTTTTTTGTTTTTTGTTTTTTTTTTTTTTAGAAATTTAAAAAGTCACTTTTGATAAACCAGCAAAATTTCAGACAGCTGTATGACATAAACTGAGTCCCTTTGTGTCTGAGCCGCAGTGTCCTTGTCTGTGAAATGAGGAAACTAGCCTATCGTCCCCCTTGTCATGGTCATAGTGGGTGCCTGAGTCCTGCAGATGGCTCAGGCTTTGCCTGGGCTCCTGCTTTACTTCTGGCACTGAACTGTGGCTGCCATCTAGAGGAGCCCTGAGCCGTCAGGCATCTCTGCCTTTCTTCCCGCAGTGGCTATTTCTCATCATTTTTATTTCATGGGGACAGGACAGCAGATAATTCTAAGTGAGGTATTCTTTAGCTCATTTCTCTTGAGTCAGACATTTCCAAGATAAAGAAAAACTTTAGAAGCCGGGTGTGGTGGTGCATGCCTTTAGTCCCAGTACTTGGAGGCAGAGGCAGGTGGATCTCTGTGATTTTGAGGCCAGCCTGCTCTACAAAGTGAGTTCCAGGGCAGCTAGGGCTGTTACACAGAGAAACTCTGTCACGAGTCTCCCCCCCACCCCACCCGCCACCCAAAAAAAAGCCTTGGTGGCTGGAGAGATGGCACAATGGTTAGGAATACTCTTGGAATAAGTTCAGCTTCAGGCATCTTATATGGTGGTTTACAACCATTCCTAGCTAGTTCTAGGAGTTCAGTGCCCTCTTCTGACCTCCCCAGGCATACACAGGTGCATATACATAAATATGCAGGCATAACATTCATACTCATAAAATTAATTAAAGTAAAAATTATTTTAAGGAGAGCAAGCCTTGGAGCCTGGTATAGTGACAAAGGCTATGATCCTAGCACAGGCTCCAGAGAGAGGAGGATCATCACAGCTTTGAGGACAGTCGGGCGGTGGTGGCACACCCCTTTAATCCCAGCACTCGGGAGGCAGAGGCAGGCGGATCTCTGTGAGTTCAAGACCAGCCTGGTCTACAAGAGCTAGTTCCAGGACTGACTCCAAAGTCAGTCTCGAAAAACCAAAAAAAAAAAGGAAAGAAAGGAAAGTTCAGAAGGCCAATCAGGACCATATAGCAAGAGCGTGTCTTTAAATAAATAAACCATTTTTAAAATTATGTTATAAACCAAAAGTTAAAAAATAGTATAATTTTTTAGCTGGCTATTTATTTTAACTGACTGAAAAGTTTTGTGTAAGATATTCAATATCTAATGTAAATTTTGATTAGAGATTTTTGTTATATTACCAAATCTCAAATCTCAATATCTGGTCTATAAAATAAAATGTATAGTTGTTCAGGATTTCTCTTTGTTTTTGAGACATGGTTTCTTTGTGTAGCCCTTGCTGTGCTGGGATTTGCTTTATAGACCAAGATCACATTGGCCTCAAACTCACAGAGACCCGCCTGCCCCTGACTCCCCAGTGTTGGGATTAAAGGCGTGCACCACCATACCCAGCTAGCATTACTCTTAAAATTTCTTGTATGTGATATGGATGACTTATAGTTTTTCCTGGAAATAAAAGAAGTTTACTTAAAAAAAGAAAGGAAAATAGGGGTGGGTGGTGGTGGCGCACACTTTTAGCACTTGGGAGGCAGCGGCAGGCGAATCTCTGTGAGTTTGAGGTCAGCCTGATCTACAGAGTGAGTTCTTGGACAGCCAGGGCTACACAGAAACCTTGTCTTGAAAAACCAAAAAAAATGAAAAGGGGGGAAATAGGAGAAATAACTGAGCTGTTAAGTGGGCTTCCTGGTCTTCCAAAGATGAAGATCAGTTTCTAGCAGTCACAGGCTCGCAGCCGCCTGTAACTTCTGCTCCGAGGGAAATCCAGTGTTTCTAGTCTCTGTGGGCACAGGTGCCCCCCCCACTCAATTAGAAAAGTAATAAAAACTTTTTTTTTAAGAAGAAATAATAGTCTTAGAAAAGATAGAGTCTTTTGGACAGGAATTTTTCAAATTTCAGGGCTTCAAGCAAATTCATTCTGACCTGAGAAAATTCATGCAATTTTTTTGTGTGTGGTATGGTTAGTGTGTGTATACTTGTTTGTGTATGTGCATGTCTGTAAGTGTACATCTGGTATCTTTCCTTGATCTTTCTCCATTCTTATTTTTATTTTATTTATTACTAGTGTATGTGTTTAAGTGTGATGTGGGTACATACACAGTGTCCCACAGTATGTATGCAGAGGTCATGGGACAACTTTGTGGAACTGGTTTTCTTTCTACCTTTGTTTTGTTATTATTTTTGAGACAGGGTCTCACTATGTACCTCTAGATGGTCTGAAACTCACAGTGTAGGTTGAGCTAGCCTGCCACTCCCTCTGTAGACCAGGCTAGCGCCTGCTTCTACTTCCTGAATTGTGGGATTAAAGTGTGGACTACCAGAACAGCTCTCCTTTCACCCTGCATGGCATCCGCAGATTGAATTCATTTGTCAGGCTTTACTAGCCCCTTTCCCTACTGATGCATTTGCCAGCCCTCCCTCCCTCCACCTTTGTTTTGAGACAGGATCTCCCTCTGAAGGTTGAAGTTCATCTATTCTGCCAGGCCGGAAGTTTCAGGGATGCCCTCTCTCTCTACCAGTGTTAGGGTTATAGGCATATTTTCCCACCTTTGGTTTCTGGGGCTCCAACTTGAGCCCCCCCCCAGTAATTATTTTGGTTTTTTTGGGGGGGGGCGGTTGAGACAGTCTCCCTGTTATGCAGCGCTGGCTGACCTGGTCGCTGTGTAAACCAGCGTTGCCTGCAACTCAGAGATCACCCGCCTCTGCCTCTTGGTGCTAGGATCACAGGCATGTGCCACCACACCTGGCTGCTCACAGCTCCATTCTGAAGGTCAGTGAGACAGTGGGTGAAGTGTCTGTGAACATAACATAAGCTGCCCCTAAAAAGTAGAGACAAGAGCTGGGCAGGGGTGGCACATGTCTTTACTCCCAGCACTCTTAATTCAAGGCCTATGAGTTCCAGGCCAGCCAGAGTGACACAGAGAAACCCTGTCTCAAAACAAAGTGAGGACAAGGCAGTGAGCTTGTAGATGATTAGGACACGATCGGACTCTGTAGGCCAGGTATAGTGTCAGGATTCTTCTGTGAGACCCGCCAGCCCCTTCTGTTCCAAAGGGATTTTCCACTTTGGTCACCTGCACCCTTCCTGTCCTCTTGTGATTCCTTCATATGCAGAGTGTTTTGAGTGCCAGAGACAAACAGTAGTCTCGTAAAGAATCTGTCTGGAGATATATGCAGAGTCTGGAAGGCACTCAGAGCCTGTGATCACCACCAGCTGTCAGAATCCAGTCCAGGGGCCCTGGTGGCTCTGTAGCCGCCAAGGGATTCTTTCCAACAGAAAGATCAGACTAAAGACTAATACCTGGTCTAGGCAGCGTAAGTGGCTTAAGAGTTGAATTTGCTTCTCATCATTCCTAGGAGGGTTGTTTGCTCAGAGAGTCAAGCCTGTCTTCATTATAGGAGGCTAGACCCTGAAAAATAGGTTAGGGAGCTAGAGAACAGCACCTCACGCTGACTATAAGAAGACCCAGTGAATATCGTCTCAGACAGTAGATAGCAACACATAAAATTGCTATTTCTCTGCTTGCTAATATGTTAGAGTGGGTTTTGCATTTATTATCCCTAATCCTTTAAACCTCTCTTCAGAGTAGGCACAGCCCCGTTACAAATGAACAAAAACAGGGAGGATCTTCCCACGGGTACAGAGAATCAGAAGTCAGACTGTTTACCTGTTTGCAAGTGTAAACTTGAAAGAATTTTAAGAAATACAAATATTTCCACTCAAAACAAGCCAAGACAGACTGCTGCTGCTCTCCGGAGTTAGTGTGCTTGGCCACTCTGTGTAACACGGGCACCATCTTACTGCCTTTCCACACTAGTAGAAACTCTCCGGAGTTAGTGTGCTTGGCCACTCTGGTACCCTAGTCCCACCTTCTCCATCCCATCTCACCCAAACCTAAAATTATCTCCCTACCCCAAACCCCACTTTTCTCTATCAGAAGGCCCGAGACATGTATGCTGAGGAGCGGAAGAGACACCAGCTGGAGAGGGACCAGGCTGCAGTGACAGAGCAGCTGCTTCAAGAGGGGCTCCAGGCCAGTGGGGATGCCCAACTCCGACGGACACGCTTGCACAGACTCTCTGCCAAACGGGAAGAGCGAGTCCAAAGCTTCCTGAAGGCCTTGGAACTTAAACGGGCTGACTGGCTGGCACTTTTGGGCACTGCACCTGCCTAAGTGAGGCTGGCTAGTGGCCACTTTGCCCTGCCCTCTGCCTCTTGGGCCCCAACTTCCTTTTCTTTTCTTGGTGAAAGGCACCTCCCTGCTTTTGATGAATTGTGTTCCCTTTACTTTTTTGCAGGAAGCCCCAAAGGCAAGGCCTACTGCCTATAGGCAGACACTTTTGGGCTACCTGTGACAATGACTCACCTAGAGTTTGAGGGAGCCCCTATGCTCACACTAAATCCAAGACCAGTCACTGATAATCTGGAGAACAGGACCCTAACTCATTAGCTGTGTTTACTGTCCACGCCCCCCCTCCCGTCTTTGGATGCGTGTTCTTTTTCCACTAGCATATCCTAAAATATGCAGAAGAGGTCTTCCCAAAAGCTAGGCCATTACCCATCCTGCCCAAGCCCCCCACCATGTGACTTTCACAAAAGAATGGATCTACTGGTAAATAACTGATAGGCAGCCAGCATCACTGGGCAGGGAAGAAAGGGGTGGGTAGGACAGGAAGAAAATTTGCCCATCTGCTGCTCCTCCCCTTGGCTCTCCACCTGGGATTTGCTATTGAATCTCCACCCCTCCCACCACCAGTACTGATTGCTCACTGAAAGGCTCAGCGCCCCCAATGGCTCATGGAAGCCAGGCGGGTGATTACAATCCAATTACCTATTGTTGACTCAGCCCACACAAGCTTTACTCCCCCTTGCAGGGCATGGGGCCAGGCTCCACTCCCCAGTGAGACCCAACCCCCTCCATGGCTACAGGGTAGCAGAAGGGTCTACAGAGGTCCCAGAGTATAATCGAACACAGGCCAACTTGTAACACATCAGGACCGAACAGAACCAAGCATCTCCTGATGACTGTCTCCTTCTGTCGCCAACTCAGACTGATTCCCACTCCCAATCATCAAGGCTCCTCACAGCTCTTTGACTTGACTCCCTAAGTAGGCCCTGAGACACTTTACTGTCATCATGGCAGAGCTTACTCGAGACCCTCAGCCTGAGAGGGCCAACACTGCCTTACAGGAAGAGACAAGATTGCCTGCCTCTGCCTCCCCACAGGGCTGAAGAGAGATTGCTACCTTTGAAGAAAGGTCTGCAGAGCTATTCTGCATCAGGTGCCCCCAGAGCAGTAAATACTAGCCAGGAACACTGACCAGTTGCCACTCTGGTATTCTCATTGCCTCCAAACCCTTTCCGCAGCTATTATAAGCCATGGTAAATGTACTCTTTAGATTCCTAATTTCTAGCCTTGCCCCCCACCCACCCAGTTTGCGCCTAGATACCTGTCACTGGTGACCTTTTGTCCATTCTTCCTCTCAAAATCAAGGATAAAAGCCTGACACTGTAACCAAAAGCCAATCAGTGCACCCTTTGGCAAGGCCCCCATACACCTGGCACTCCCCAAAACCAAATCCTGGCACAGAGTTCCCCAAGAGCAGGTGCTGTACATTTTCCAGCTTTCCAATGAGGCTGTTGACAGCCTTAATTAGGGAGGCATGAATTATGTGGCTATAATACAGAGCCCTACAATTAAGGCGGGAATGAGAGGCTGGAAGCAGCAAAGGGAATCTGCCCAGCAAGCATGGCTGTTGAGTCCTGGCTGACTTTCTCTTACGATTGGAGTACAGTACAGGTGATTAATGGGCAAGGTATCTTCCAGCCTGGGGACCTGTATTCTGGGAAAGGTGCACAGGGTGGAGTGGGCTGGGGTGGGGGCTGCCTCAGGAGGCGCTGTGCGAATGGAAAGGAGGCAAATCCTTTGCTGCCCAGAAGCAAAGGCTGCAGAAAGCTTGTTTTGGATGTTTGCTTTCTGCTGGAATGGTTAGTGCAAACTAGCTTCCACCCTTGCCTCAAAAAATAAGGTAGGACTTAATGTATGCGTCTTCCTCCTGAGCGCCAAGCACCGTTATGGATGTTTAGCCGGTTGTGTTCTGGGTGTCAAATAGAATTTTTAAAAATTCTTAGATGTAAGATTTGTTCCGTGACGAAAGAACGCCTTGCTTTGCTTCTGCAATTGGCACCCTCCCGCGGGTGCGCTTGACCAGCTCTAGGACGCCGGGCTTTGGACTGGGGTGCACGGGAGGGCCCCTTGGCCATCACACCTGTTCGTCTACGTGTTTCCTAATCTTCCGGCGCTTTCCTTCAACGGCTTTTTCCTCACGCAAGCGAGAACAAGCCGGCTTCATAGTGTTGGGAGGGGGGGATTTCGCCAGCTGTGGCATCTGCACAGCCCAGGTTTGGTGGCCTCTGTCGAGTAGGGGCAGCTGGACTAGCTGTAACCGAGACCCAGAGGGCTTAGGGGGAGGGGAGTGCTCGCAGACCGTGTTGGCGGCTTTTCCCCACCGTTCTGTGATGGGTCCAGGGGGCCGGACGTGCGGGGCCTTAAGGAAGCCACCCGGCTGATATTGGGGGGCTCTTTAGCGTTTGGGGAGGCCGTTGAGCAGTAGGTGCTGAAAGGACAGCTCCTACCTGCCTGGCCATACCCGAAAGGCACCCCTATGTGGAAAAGTCTCCACTTGGAGCCCACGCCCCCACCTCCAGTGGACTGCTTCCCAGGTGAGGCGCACGGAGAGATTCCCCGGGGTGGCAGCTCGGAAGGATGCACGTCCGACTGTGCCAAGCCAGCCCCCTCGCTCTCAGTCCACTAGAGCCCGTGGCCCCTGGAGCGACCGCCTCCCGTCGTCGCCTATGGAGCCGGGTGGCGCGGCCAGGCCTCGCCATCCCCTCTTGTGGGGCCCCCAGCGGGAGCAGGAAGGAAAGCGGCCGAGATGTGCCCAGTGTCGCACGGCTTGGAGAAGTGGGTAGCAGGGTTGCATAAGGTGGAAGGAACTTGGGAGTTTGCAAAAGCCAGCTCGGGCGGGAGCGGAACCCCCAGCCCGCCGCCTCGCGGGCCCCTCATTTACTTCCTCGGGCGCGCGCCTCCCCCACCGCGCCCCCTCCCCCAAGGCGCGCGGCCGTCTCGCTCACCCTCCCCCGACACCCCCTCCTCACTCCAGAGGAGGTGAGTTTAAACCCCGCCCACGTGACCCCAGCTGGGCCAATGAGCGGCGGCGGGAGGTGAAATCCGGTTCTAACCGGTCCGAGGCTCCCAGCGCTATAAAAACTTTATAAACCCCCCGGAGCCCGAGCAGTGTGAAGAAGCAGCGAGAACGACCCCCGGACGGACCCGAGCCGCGCACCGCTGCAGCCCCGCGTTCAGCACCGACGTCCCCCCCGCCGCCGCCATGCCCAAAAGAAAGGTACGTGGCGCGAGCGCGTGGGCTCCCGGGTGCCGCCACTGCCGCCGCTCGCCTCGAGCGTGGAACTCGGCGGGGAGAGCGGGCGCGGCGCGGGGTTCCAGCCCGAGTCCGGCTGCGGGCGAAGCCTGCGCGGCGCGCTGCCCGCAGGCGCCAGAAGCCATATTGGAGGAGCGGCGTCGGCGGGAGCCATGTTGGCCGCTGTTTATCCCGCTCCCCTCGGCCGCCCGCGCCCCCTCCCCCACCTGCCGCCCCCTCCTCTCCTTCGGGCGGGCGGGCGAGCGGGCAATTCAAACCCGAAAGGGCGGGAAGGCGGCGCTCGGCTGGGCGGGCGGGGGAGCGCTCTGCCGCCAAAAAACTGACGCCGCGAGGGGCGGGGCCGCGGCGTGGCTCCGCCCCCAGCTGCCCACGTCCCCGGCGCAGGCCGCCCACGAGTTCCCCGAGCTCCCGCCTTCGACGGCTGCCATGGCAACGGCGCTGGGCTCCGCCTCCGGAGAGGTTTGTTTGCACAATCTGCAGCTGTTGTGCCTGCCTGCCTGGTGGCACCCGGCGACTCGCCGGCTCCGCTCCAGCTTCTCCCGCGCTTCCCGGAGGCCGACCTGCGGGGTCTGCGGTGCGGGCCTCGGCCTTTTTTGGGGCTCAATTCCCACTAAGACTACTTTTAAGAGAAGCTGAGTGGATACGTTTTAAGTTCCCGATGGCTGAGGTTTACCTCCGAGGTTACAGATTTTTTGTCTTCTATCTTTATAGGCTGAAGGGGATACTAAAGGAGATAAAGCCAAGGTGAAGGACGAGGTGAGTCTTATCCACACAGGGCTTGTCGCACAAGGCCTTGGGTAGTATACACCACGGACTCCTCTGGTGCTGTTTGACCTCAGCCCCAGGTCTGGAGTTGCCCTATAGAGTTTCTTTCTTCGCTTTCTTTAATGTGGAAAAACTGGTGCAGAAGATGTGATTATTTTTCCGACTTTGTTTTCTTTTTAATAGCCACAGAGAAGATCGGCAAGGTTGTCCGCTGTAAGTGTGTATACTTGACCCTGAGGTTGGGGAACATTTTTGGGATCCCTTTGGTTTCAGAGAATTATAGTTTGTGGTTGGTTTTGAGTAAATTACCTTGTGGTGTGTCACATCTGGAGTTTGTCGTTGTCTTTAAGTTGTGATTGTTATGACCAAATTGGGAGATCACTTTTAGACCGTAAAAGAATGGCAATCCCAATGATAGTTTTCCTAGATGTGGTTTGGGAGGGTGTTTCTTTTGGTCAATCATACTAATAGTTTCCTCTTCCCCTTTTGCCTGCCAAAATAAGAAACCTGCTCCTCCAAAGCCAGAACCCAAGCCTAAAAAGGCCCCTGCCAAGGTAAGCGGAACTGCAAGACTTATACCAGATGGGTGATTTTCACAGAAAGAGAACTGTCCTTTCCACTTAACCTAATTCACCATAATGGGGCGTCCACCAGTGGCTGTTGTCACTTTGATGGCCTTATTCCTGGTGTTTGTCATGTAGTATCCTTGGCTGGGAAAGGAGTGTTTTTAGCTAACTTATATTTCTGTAACTTTAATATATGTTCCTCAGCAAAAAGTAGCTGGAATTATAATTCATCCTAGTGGAGTGGGGTATATCTTCAGTAGGCAAGCCTGTAGAACTTGGTAGGTTACATCCTGGTATACAGAATGGAAAAACTGTAATATCTGGTCTTCCTTGGCGTTAGAAGGGAGAGAAGGTACCCAAGGGGAAGAAGGGGAAGGCCGATGCTGGTAAGGATGCCAATAATCCTGCAGAGAATGGAGACGCCAAAACAGACCAGGTACAGTGAGACTCTCATCCTGGCATTGTTTATTACCCCTTATATCTGGATCACTGTGTGGTGTGATTTTCCTCCTGTCTGAAATCCTCAGTTCAAAAGTTGTTACAATTTCAAAGGCACTTGCTGTGTTGGCTCATCCTGACGTGAAATTAAAGGTCTTAGGTCCCTGTCTATTCCCAATCAATCAAAGGGCGGGTGATTTAGTAAAGTGGCTGTTTTTGAAGTGCAGTCTTGGTGGACCCCAAGTGGACCCACACCTGGATTTCATCATGGGAACAATGGTACCGGGTATATAGACTATAGTAAGCAAAGGTAGAGTTTAGTTTATGTGTTGACTTTACTTGTTCTTCTTTTAGGCACAAAAAGCTGAAGGTGCTGGAGACGCCAAGTGAAATGTGTGCGTTTTTGATAACTGTGTACTTCTGGTGACTGTACAGTTTGAAATACTATTTTTTATCAAGTTTTATAAAAATGCAGAATTTGTTTTACTTTTTTTTTTTAAGCTATGTTGTTAGCACACAGAACACTTCATTGTTTTGGGGTGGGGAGGAACATGTGTCACTAACAGTGTCTCCCAAGCTGGATGGATCATGGTTCACGATGGAAAACATCTTTCCCTGATAATTTCGAAAGACTCCTCTTGGCTCCCAGGAGAGACGTCCTGGGACATGTTGACATATGTGGCCACCATGGCACAACATGCCTTGCGTGGGAAAACTAAGTTCATTTCTATATCCTCCTCCCCCTGTACCATCAACATAGACTTAACTCCCTTAAGACCAGAGACCTGTTGGAACCTGATCCCCAAAATTGGTTTTGCCAGTCTGTTGGGCAATCTGGACTTTGCAGTGATATCATTGAGTGTCCTCAAAACCGCAGCGGTTCCTTTTATAGAAGATTGTGGATCTTCAGATTGATAATTCTGCCATTTTCATTTCATTTCCTGAAAGTCAGGGTCGGCTTGTGAAAAGTTGTGAAACAACATCCTCAATGTGAAGTGTCAGCCCTCACTCTAAGCTCCTCCCCTTTTTCAGAGCATCCAATGAAGACTCACCGGGTTTTATAGTGGCTTTCTGATTTTGGTAGTCAATACAAGAAGGGAGTTTGGAAGTTCTTGTATACTGTTACTGATTGTCTGCCCATGTTCTGCCTGGAAAACCATGATTGTTTATGGAAAGTGTCTTTAATAAAGCTGGATAAAGTTTGGCTTGGAAATGCTGCCTCTGATCTTTTCCTCCACATTGGGGAACCTGGCTGCCAGTTGTCTTGGTTTGACTGGATGGTCATAGATCCAGTCAATCTCGTAAACACACAGTGGGAAGTGGGTATGTATGTGTTCCAGAAGTAGACCTGATGGTGAGTGGGTGCAGGGAAATGGTTATTGAATGGTGTGGCAATCCTTAAAGTAAACTGTATGCAGAGCTGGGCATCCCTCTGATTAGCATTGACCCTCTGCTGTCTCTTGGGGCAGTGCTGTGTTTGACCATGAGCAGATGGTCTGCCACTTTGCTAACTGCAATGTTGTCAACAGACTGGCTGATCAGAAGGTGTGAAGATACAGATGTGAGCCAGGCAGGACTTCAAGGCCAGTCTGGTCTACAAGAGCTACGTCCAGGGCAGCCAAGACTGACACAGAAGCCCTGTCTGGCTAAAAAAAAAAAAAAAACATACACATGTGATTTGTGGCTGTAATTTGAATTTGTTTCACAGAGTTCGTGTGTCTTAAATTTGAAGGAAATTAATTGGAAGACAACAGAAACTGCCTCATTCCCTTCTTTCAAAGGTTGAGATGACACTTTGGATCCTGAAGCTTCGGGGTGGGTGTTCTGAGGCAGCTGGTACCAGCTGTGTTGAACTCCTTTCTGGGTGAAGAAACCGTAGTTAAATTTGACAACACTCTGAGCAATGAAATGAATCTTAGACTTCTATCCGAAGGCCACTTGTTTTTTTCTGGTGAGACCGTTCTAGGGATTGCTGTTAGCAGGCTGGAGTTGAAGCAAATCTTGGAGCTGTAGTTGGGTTACCAGTGTTCCCTTTGTACATTTTGCTTACCTGGAGGCTGCGTGTAGCTCTACCATGTGCTGTGCTTGTCTTTGGGCCAGTTACAGAGACATCACCTCATGTGTCTGGATAGCTGGATGGAAGTATTTTTCTATTCTGGACATGTCTTGCCAAATAATTGGGATATGTATGTTGAGCTTCACCTTTGCTTTTTTGTTTTGTTTCTGTTTGGTTTGGTTTTTTTGAGACAAGGTTTCTCTGTAGCTTTGGAGCCTGTCCTGGAACTAGCTCTAGAACAGGCTGGCCTCGAACTCACAGATATCTGCCTGCCCCTGCCTCCCAAGTGTTGGGATTAAAGGTGTGCGCCACCACCACCTGGCCACCTTTGACTTTTATTCCTATACATTAGCCTATTTGACCACCTGGTCTGTCTGCCCTGTGTGAATTAAAGCCTGAATGTAGCCTGGCTATATTTTATACTTGGGCCTGAGTACTTGTTTAGTTAAGATTAGAAGTTCAAGGTCATCCTAAACTGCATGAGTCAAGACGATACTTGGGCCACATGAAAACCATTTCAACAGCAAAAGGTTGGCCCCTAGAGGACTGGAGCTCAGTGGATAAGAGTGCTTAGTGACTCCCAAAGGGTGCAGGTTTGGTAGCCAGCACACACGTGACATGCTAACACTTGGCACTTTTAACTCCAGGGAATCCAATATCCTCTCCTGGTCTCCATGGACACCAGGCACACACATAACCCTTCTAATACCTAGCAATTTTAATAAAAGAGGACCCTTCCCAACTGAAAGCCTGCTGTAACTAAACTCAACTCTCTCTTTAACATTTATTACTTTTTTTTATTCCCTATTTTTTTTTTTTACTGGAGTTACAGTTGTGAGTTGCCATGTGGATGCAAGGAATTGAACCCAGGTCTTCTGGAAGAGCAGCCAGTGCTCTTAACCACTGACCACCTCTCCAGCCCCCATAGGTTTTTTTTTTTTCTTATTATACATGCATTAGCATTTTGCTGTGAGTTTCAGGCCCACTAGAATTGGAGTAACAGTTATGAGCTGCCATATGGATGTTGGGGATTGAACCTGGGTCCTCTGGAAAAAGTGCCCTTAACCACTTAGCCATCTCTCTGCCCCACCCTACCCCATCTCAGCTCTTGAGTTGTTTTTGGGGTTTTGTTTTGTTTTGTTTTTTTGAGCCAGTTTCTCTGTGTAGCCCTGGTTGTCCTGGAAATGAACTCTGTAGACCAGGCTGGCCTCAAACTCTGCCTCCTGAAGGCTGGGCTTAAAGGTGTGCACCCCCGCCACCTGGCCCAGTCTCAGTTCTTAAAAAAGGAAGGATATATACCCAGTTTTTCCATAGACCTCATATTGCCCAACTGGTGTGAGTCTTCTGGAGATATATGACATACTCAGCCATGCCCAGAGACAGGATGTTAGGGTTTCTTCCTCAAAAACCTTTCTAGGAAACTCCTCACCAGCCTGTGTTCCTTAAGAACAAGTGGCTCACCCACTCCTACTGAACCTCAAGAGTAATGGAACCACACACTACTGAAACGCAGTCACTAGAACTGAAGCAGTGGTTCTCAACCTATGAGTTGCAACCCCTTTGAAGGTGGAATATACAGGAGTTGCCTAAGACAATCAGAAAACATTTCCATTATGATTTATAACAGCAAAATTACATTTATGTGTAGTTGGAGGCTGCTTGTTCATGTTCATTTCCTGGCCGCCCAGACTCCCGAAATAATCACACAGAAACCATATCTGCAATACTGTTTGGCCAATAGCTTAAGCATATTTCTGGCTTACTCATATCATAAACTAACCCATCTCCATTAATCTGTGTATTTCCATGTGGCTGTGGCTTACTGGGTAAAGTTCTGTCTGGTGTCTGTCTCAGGTAGGGGCTGCATGGCTTCTGATTCTGCCTCCTTTCTCCTAGCATTCAGTTCAGTTTTCCCACCTAGCAAAGTTCTGCCCTATCAACAGGCCAAAGCAGTTTCTTTATTCACCAATGATATTCCCAGCATACAGAGGGGAATCCCACATCAGTTATGAAGTAGCAACAAAATAACTTTATGGTTTGGAGCACCACATCATGAATTGTGCTAAAGGGTCACAGAGTTAGGAAGGGGAAGAATCCCTGGAATAGAGGATCACGAGATGGAAGGACTGTTGAAGTGTGA
>JAQHUG010000135.1:17808-28600 GCA_028555095.1 Dicrostonyx torquatus
TGTGTGTGTGTGTCATAATGGCTTCTTTGTGCTACCCAAATATTCTTGGATATGTAGCCTTCCAACAGAGAATGGTAAATTACCAAGGCCAATACTCTGAAAGAAAACTGACCCTTTCTCTCACAGAAGTTAAACGTTAAGAAAACACAAGTTACTGAAGAGACAATTGCACATTTATGTTTTCACTCCTCCAGTAACAATAGGTAGGAAATTGAATAAGTCTATAATCCATCAGTCAATGAATGGACCATGAAAATGGTGTATATCAACAAGGTAATTTTATTGTACTAAGAAGAAAAAAACAATTTAGGTAACTTGATGGAGCTGAAAAATAATCCTGGGCAAGAATGACAAAAGCCACATGTTATCCCTTATATGTGGGCCCTAGGGTACTTGGTTTTCTGAGTTTATGTGGAAGTGCTTTATATTTTGGGAGAAAGGGTGTCTACATAGCCCTGGCTATACTGGAACTCACTCTGAGATCAGGCTAATTACAAACCCACAGAGACCCTATAGCCTTTACCTCCAGAGTGTTATGATTAAAGGTATGCACCACCAAATCCAGTCTCCTTGGAGTACCGTTGGAAGCCGAGAAACTAGAAACGGGACAGTCTGTGGTATGAATACTTTAATGGGAGGTTCTAAAGTAAAGTGAAATTAGTGTGCAGAGGAGGAACACCAGGAGGGAGGGAGTTTAAACAAGGAGAGGAGTTCTGGGAAGGGGAAGATATGGTATCAGATGGGACAATTAATGAAATAAAGGGGCTATGCAACACCCACACAGATACTAACTGTGGTGGTTTGCATGAGAATGGCCGCCATAGAGTCATGTATTTGAATGCTTAGTCAGCAAGGGGTGGAACTGTTCTAAAAGATTTTTAAAAATTAGGAAGTGTGACCTTGTTGGAGAAAGCATGTCAAAGAGGATAAGCTTTGAGGTTTCTAAGGCCCATACCATACCACTATTTCTCTGCCTGCTGCCTATGGATCAAGATATACCTCTCAGCCACTTCTCCACTCCATGCATGCCACCATACTCCCCCACAGGATGATGATAGACTAACCTCTGAAATCGTAAGCAAGCCTCCAATTAAATGCCTTCCTTTTAAGAGTTGTCTTGGTCATAGTGTCACTTCACAGTAGTAGAACAGAGAATAAGACATGTACTATCTGGTCACCCAACTGAAAAACACAAGAGAGTTTGAAGTCAGATGTCCTTGAAGGCTAGATGATGCTGGTCCTAGAAGTAACAGGTACCTTAACCAAAATTCCAAGGTCATGTGTTGAATTCCTCTATCAGAGTAGGTCAGGGAGACAGAGAGGCTCACCCACCCATAAAAATATGGGAAACTCTTTCCATTCCTCTTATTTGTGAACCAGAACTCTCTGATAATGCCTTATCGATGAAGATGTTATATGGACTTAATGAAAGGTAAAGAAAAATAAAGCAGGAACTGCGATGGATCTTCCACTCTGTTGGGTTAGCTTTCATAGTACCAGACGATGTGTGAAAGCTGCTAAGGGCTTAAAGGTATCAAGTCTTACCCAGGTGGGAACTGTGCAAATTTCAGTGTCAACCTGTTAGGCAAGGTATGCATTGGCACAATCGTGACAAGACTGTTGTGCGGGCAACCAATTTATTTTTCAATTTGAGGCAGTCTCCACAAGAAGTAATCTATGTAACTGAGCTCCAAGCACATTTTCATCTGAGGCATGAAAACCTTTGTTGTGCCCAGCATACTCTTTCCCCCTTTAATTTTTTCTTTTTATTTACATTTTATGTGTTGTTTGGGTGTGTGGTGTGTGTGTGTTGTATGAGGGGTGGCTGTGTCCCACCGCTGCCCAGCTCCCAGCCGCCAGCTAGCTTATGCCCAAAATAACCATACAAAAACTGTATTCATTTAAATTACTGCCTGGCCCATTATCTCTAACCTTTGCTTGGCTAACTCTAACATCTGATTTAGCCCATTTCTAAAAGTCTGTGTGTCACCACGAGGTGGTGGCTTACCGGACGATTCGAATATACATCCATCTCAGGTAGGAGAATCATGGCATTTGGTGTCTTCCCTTCTCCCCAGCCTTCCATTCTGTCTACTCTGCCCACCTAAGGGCTGACCTATCCTACAGGGCAAGGCAGCTTCTTTATTAACCAATAAAAGCAACACAAAATACAGAAGATCCCTCCTACACCAATTCTGCATACAGAATTCAGTCTTTACCTAATCAGGGGTATCCTGAGATAAAGCATGTGATTTCCTAGAAACACCACTCAGCACAAGACATTTCTCTGATATTCTTCAATATCAGCAATGAGTGATGATATTAAGGTACAAAGAAAGAAATCATTCATAGACACAGTGAAAATAAAGGTTATGTCAGGCAGACAGGAAGATCTTTGGAGGGTGATTTAAAACCTCTATCAAGAAATACTGATAATTTTAGCAGCAATATGTTAAGGTCTCATTCTACATCGTGATATGAGCCAGGAATGGAGAATGACTGGTAAATTAGTCAATTAAGCTGTGAGATTTAATGACTTCAAACATAGGAGACAGAGTACAAAGGAAGGTCATTGCTGTACTTCATAGGACAACCCAACTCAGCCCTTGTAGTCATTGTGAAAAAGCAAAATTGAAGATTCTGTATCTCAACAGCAGGATTAACTGTAGAGAGCTTGCCAGCACAGAGGTCTTTGTGCACTATTGTCAATATTTGAAAAGAAGTGGTGGAAATTCCTAACCTCAACCACTGTATATCACTGAATCTTGACCTCTGCCTATGAAGGTCAAAGGGTGCAGAAATTATTAAAGGAAGGCCTCAACAGCTGTGTCAGCCACATGCGACACAGCCCATGAAGACTAACAATGCTAATACAATTTCCCCCATGCCGTAATGAGTGTGTACTCTGTAGGGGAGATGCTAGAACTTGGCAAATCTACTGCAGTTATGACTTCACAGTTCTCTCTAGACTTACAGGTTTTAAGGGAGAAGCGAAGGTGCTTAGTCCTGGCAGCCCGTTATGTGTACGGCAGGTCACTATCTAGTTTCTCTGTGTGCTCTTCAGTGGGTGGTTTAGAAAGGTGTCAGTGGGAAAGGTAGAGAGAAACTGCAGAGGGAAGAAGCAGGCTGGGAGCCTCATACTGCAGAAGCAGAAACCTGGCGAAAGTCGGCCTTGACCTTGACTTGACATGGACGAAAACAGAGGGGTAGCTTCTGCCAAGTGTAACTAGCTCAGCTCCCTTGCCTGACCTTCCTCGGTGTCAGCAATGAGTGAGGAGGGTAATGTATCATGAAAGAAAAATATTGCCTCAGAACTTGATGGACACAGGGAAATCAGATTGTGGAAGGCCTGACAAAGCAAAGCTATCAGGGAGGAAGATGGGGCTGAAGAAATAGGCAGGTGTCAGCTTGATGTTAGTCACCATAAGCATTTTTGTTTTGTTCTAATTTTAGGATATTTAACAGAATTATTTATTTACAGAATGCTTATTTTTGTTGTTTGAGAAGCCCATACATGTATATACTAGGTTTTGATCTATTCTGCCTCCTTTTCCCTCCCCTCTACCTTCTGTACTATCCACTCATCTAGTATTTTTCTCTCAATCTTATGTGCTCACTTTTTAAAATTTGCTGAGTCCACCTACATGTGCACTGGTGGAGGACTGTATTATTTAGCTTAATATGATGATGCACAGTTATGTTCACTGAAAATAATATAATTTTATCATTTTTGCATGCTTTTTACTTAGTATTTTTTTAATTATACAAAATCATGGCTTCTCTTCTGATGTATTCATACACATATATCGCTTTATTTTTCCCATATGCATCTCTGACACTACCCTACTTCTTTCTTTCTAATACCAGTCTTCCCCTGAAGGCTTGCATGACTCGTGTGTGTGTGTGTGTGTGTTCAAGTGTAATTTCTGCTACCCAAATATTCTTACATATGTAGCCTTCCAACAGAGTGTGGTAACTGATCAGAGACTGCACACTTAGAGACAAATGAACCTTATTCTCCCAGAAGTCAAGAATTGGCAAAAGCTCTTCAGGTAGGGATGGAATTTCATGCCCAACTCCCCTCTCCATGCTGGGATATTGCTCAGTCATCCTCTGGATTTCACTGCAACCTGCTGAAATGGCATCTTTCATGTTCAATTTTATTAATTTATGTCTTTTTCTTTATTTTTGTGTCTTGCTTGCTTGTCTTTTTATTATTATTATTACTTTGAGAGAAGGTCTCATTTGTTCCAGGCTGGCCACATACCCACTATATAGTCAAGGGTGACCTTGTCCTTTTTATAGCCTTCCTCTGCATCCCAAGTGTTAAGGTTATAGTTCAGTTCTCTATATGTTTTTATAGCTACTTGCATCTCCAAAATGCTTAGTCAATTCATTTACACATAGTGCTTCCTAGACATGAGGCCCTGGTTCAGTCCACAGACTGATCTGCCCTCTCACTGCTCACCCTGGTAAACCACATTTCACATTTCCAACCACACAGAGGAGTGAGGATTTGAAGTATGGGGTAGATTCTACATGTTGAGGCATTTGAACAGTTCTTCAGTAAGGCAGGGACAGGTGTTGTCAGCAGAGATGAGGTTTGAAATTTGCCACTTACTTCAGGCACATCTGGAAAATGGTGGTGGAGTTTAAGCGAGAACCAAACCTGCTCTAATCTCTTCTTGGAAAGGACTGCTCCAACTCCTGTGAGGGGAACTAACAAAAGATGTGACTGAAGGGGAGAATAATAACAACCCTCCTGGGTTTGAGGAAACTTTTCAGCAAAAGGACATAAAAATACAGAGAAGTTATCTTACCTAGGATTTATTCTAAAGGTGATATCAAATGGAATTGCAAAGAGACCATTCCCATGGTAAAAGGAATTACAAGATACTTTTATAACTGGCTAGAAAAAGTAATTAACAGAGAAAAGATGAAAATGTTATATAATTATATTATATAAATTTTATATAATTATTACAATTATAACTGATTCCAGAAAGTGACTATATTTGGCAAATGGTGCTTGGGAAAAGTGATAAAATTCAAAACTTTTAGGGTAGCCACAACATATTCTGAACGGTCCTTGTAAGACTCAGATAATGTAACACATGCATAGAGGGAACACAGAAACACCACTCTGGGCTCTAAGTATGGAGGCCTCTGAGGCAACAGAGCTTTCTTGCAAAGTAATCCTATCATTTGAGCCTCTAATGCATGTGAAATGAAATGCTGTTCTTCCTTCACTCAGTCTGTGGGATTGCATCATCTTCTTCATGTCATTTTGTTTGCTTTGCTTTGCTTTGCTTTCGGCAGCCACAGGAAATTAATACAGAAAAGGGTAGGGGTGTGAGGGAAGGAAATTAATAATTCTATCTGAAGCATGTTGCATTTGAAATAGATTTGGAAGATAAATGACAGTTACATGAGTTCCATGGTCCTGCGTACTGAAGTGTCAGCTACACGGTACTCGAGGCTTCAACCCCATTCTTCCTAACTCAGTTTTCCGTGGCAGCTTTTCTCTATATTTTATTTTTATTATCTCCCATGGGTTCATAGCTCATAATTCTGTTCCATGACACATTAATCTCTTCACTCATTGTTGGCAGTAGGGAAAAACTAGGATGGACTTGAACTGAGTGACATTTGGCAGACTCACATACTATCACTTGGGAACCAGGAAAAGATGGACTTTAATGGTTTCCCACAGTGCTGCCATATCTAAGGTCACCCACACAACATGAGCAAGTCTGCTGGTTCTCTCCTTCATCCTTCTCTCTGTCTAATTTCTCACCTGAAGATCTACTGTGTGTCTCTGGTCAGGACCACTCATCTCCAGGTTCCCTCCCATGTGGTTTCTTGGACCAAGTACTTTTATTCTGTCTCCTGAAAACCTCATAGTTTTTCACATAATTAGAAAAAAATTATCATCTTCTAATAGATCTCTCTTTAGAATAGACTATGCACATTCTGTGGAAATCATCACTGTTTCTCTTATCTATCAAGGGTCAAATCATAAGAGACAATCCAGATTGATAAAGAAGACCTCCTGTAATAGTCTCTGCATCGTTTAAGGAAGACCCAGAGTTGATTCTCACAGGCAGAGCCCAGGACCCATCATTCACCCTGAGATAGGACAGTTCTTTTATAATAATCACCAACATGGCCCCACCCACCTGCGACCAAGCTGTATGTAACCTACAGTCCTGCACAGGTCTATAAACCTCTGCAACATTCCCAAAGTATGAAACAGGAGGCACCTGCATTCAGTGATGATTTGCACCTTTCAGAGTAAAGAGAAGCAGTAAATAAGTAGCTATAACAGATTCCACAGCCATTACAAGGAAAATGATCAGTTCAGGTGCCATAAGTGTACAAAGAAGTATTTGAAAATCTAAACATTTGTTATACCCATAGATAACTGCCTAGTCACAGACGGCACAGAAGAGAAAAGGGAAAGTCAGGAGAGAGGAGAACCTGGAGGACAAGGAGAGATTTAGACCATACTAGAGTGATTCTATGACTTTCTTTTTAAGATTTTATCAGTATGTGCTAATTACACATAGTAACAGAGCTCACATTTTCATACCTGAACACGCTTCTTTCCCTGCTTTCTCTTCCCAGCAAACACCTTCCTTCTATGTTTTGCGTCCTTGTGTATATGACCCAACGAGTCTTAAGTCCCCTACCCATGTTCTGCACGCCCTTGCTGCCCTTCAGTGGCAGCCAGTTATTCACACAGTGAGCTTTGCCACTCAGAGCATTGATAAGCAGCCCATCACTAACAAGGCTGTCACTGTAGAAGGAGTGGTCCTCCCACTGGCTCAGGATAAGCATAGGTAACTGTGCTCCCAGAGCTAATCAGCCACTAAAGACCTACTTGCTAAGGGTCTAAGGGACTGGAATTTTCTACCATTCATGTTTAAAATAAAGCTGCTTCTCTCTCCACAACGCTTTAGGAGTTTCTCCCGCTGATAACCTTCAGCCAGCGTCCCCCTGTTCTTCTGCACTCTGCTAGCTTCTATCCCTGAGTCTGCTCCACAGCCTCCTGTCCTGGCTCCCCCACCGCACACCTGTCTTCCTTTCTTCTTCACCTACAGACCTTTGTACAACAGTTCTGCCATTGCCCTTCCCAGCATCTGTTCCTTCTCTTACGTGCAGTTGAGTTACGGGCAACATGGCTTCTCTCTTTGACAACTACAACATAGAGAGAGCAACTTTTTTCTAAAGAAGGAATTGTGTTTGCCTCAGCAGCCACCTAAAACCTTTTGGAGGTTCTCTTCCTCCCTCAGAATAACCAGTGAATCTGGCGGCTCCACTGAACTCATTCTTGGGCACTGAATCCTTTCAAGTCTCTGCCCTTGCTGATCATTGCACCAGGCCCAGAAACATACAACTGAGCCAGAGCCACACTGAAACCATTTCTGTTTTTTCATGGCACCCACCCCTTGCCTTCCTTCAGCTGGCCACTTTCCCCTTTGCCAGCATCTGTTGACAATTCACTCTGCATGAGGATTTATGCTCCATCTTATAAGCCAAGCACTCGGGAGACAGACAGGAAGGTCACAAGTTCAAGGCCACCCTCAGCTGCATGGTAGGTTTGAGACAAGCTTAAGATATAAGAGACCTTATCCCCTGGTCCACCAAGACAGGGCCATGAGTCTGCCCAGGTACAGGTCATCCACATACATCCACATACATAACGTATTATTTGTTTCAACCCATAGACTGTGAATTCCTCTTTAAAACTCTACCACCAGCAACTGGGCACTGTGTGTTGTTACTATTTTTTGAGTAACTGAAGCACCTGGTGGGGGTGATGGAGCATTCTGTTGTACTTTGTAAGGTCTCTGATGCTTATTAACTTCTTAGAGGGATTGTTCTGTGTCCCATTATGCTGATGATTCACCCTATTCGCAGCCCTGCTCACCAACTCCCTCCACTGTCTCTTATGAATATAAAAAAGGCTTTCCAACTCCAGCCCACGCCCCATTTCTGTTATTCTATTAACTTAAAGGCTCACAAAGGTAGCTTTCATTTTAAGCATTCATTTAAAATATTCATACAATATTGTAAAAATGTTATGGTATTAAAAATATCTGGCAGCCAGTGCACACCTTTAATTCCAGCACTTAGGAGGTTCTGTGAGTTTGAGGCCAGGCTGGTCTATAAGAATTAGTTCCAGGACAGACTCCAAAGCTACAGAGAAAAAAAATTGTTACTTGGAAACTAGAAGCAGAAAGATTGCAAATAAGAAGTAGCCTGGAATTAGAATGTAGTTCATTAATTTGTTTGCCTAGCATGTGCAAATGCCCTATGACACAGAATAAAAATATGTCTTAAATCTACCATTTGGGGTGCTGGGGAAATGGTTCAGCAGTTAAGAGTCCTATTGCTCTTCTAGACGGCTTGGGTTTGATACCCAGGATCCACATTGTGTCTCAAAATCATCTATACCTCTAGTCCCAAGGGATCTGACACCCACTTCTGACCTCCACATGCACTAGGCATGCACATTATACAGACATACAAGCAGGGGGGGAAGAACTGTATACATATAATGGCGATAATAATAATAAACCATTTTGGGGTTCTGATTTTGGTTTGAGGTGTCTGTTTTGATGGTTGGGGACCTCCACTTTGTGAATTCCAAAAATCAAATTCAGGCATCTGGCTTGGCAGCAAACACTTTAACCCTCTGGGTCTCCTTACCATCCCTGGTTTGTTTGAGATTTTTCTTTTCTTTGAGACAGGGTCTCTCTATACAAGTTCATGACAATCCATCTGCCTCAGCCTTTTGAGTGTTGGGATCACAGGAATGAAACTATACAGCTCATGAAACCTACCATTTTTAAGTGCACAACTCAACAATGTTAGCAAGTTCGCAAAGCTATCTATAACGTAAGTCATCCTCCCTTCTCCCAGCAACCCCTTCCAATTTCTGGGTTTTGTTTTGTTTACTGTTGTAGATAACTCAAATAGTAGGATCCCACTGTATTTGTTTCTCTGTGAATTCTTTCCAAATTTTACTTAGCACACTGTGCTCAAGGGTTATCTATTGCTTGCAATTGTTTTGCTTGCAATACAATTTTTTTTTGTTTTTGGGCAGCAATTGTGAGTTGGGTCTGCCACCTTATATATACCAGGCTCTATATAGATTCTATATAAATGATGACCAGGCTATATTACAGCTCTCCTTTTACTTTTTTATTTTGAAGCAGGGTCTTCTTGGTTTGTACAGGCTGGCTTTGCAACCACTCTGTAGCCACAAGGCCTAGAACTTGTAATCCCCTTGCCTAAACTTCCTAAGTAACTGGTGTTCCTCTTTCTAAAAGCTGTATATATCATATATGCCAAATTTCTTTATCTTGTCATCTGAACTGCTTCTGCATCATCTTGGGTGCTACGAAAAGTACTCCACTGAACAGGCATACACACACATCTCTTCAAGATCTGCTTTGAAATCTTTTGGATATATTTACAGAATTAAGAATGCTTGATGATGTGTGCACTAGTTTTTTACTGCTATGATAAAGTAACTGAGACAGGCTACTTTATAAAGGAAAAGGATTTACTTTGCCTCATGTCTCTAAAGGTACACAGACCCAATAACCTTTTCTTGGCTTTTCAGGGGCCCTCTTTGCTGTATCACAACATAGTGGGAACACCGTCAATATCTGAGTATCTCTCCTCTGTCTCCACAGAAACCCAGAATTCAAAACTAGGGACTTTGTCCCGATGGTCTAATCAAATCTGTCCACTTTCCAGAGGCACCACCTCTAAACTCAGCTTAAGTTCCCATTGTCTCAGTAGCCGTGACATTACTTGGGCATTAATTTTACTCCTGCCCAAGGCTGAGAAGCAAAGGATACCTAGCCCACAGCAATAAAATGGCCTGCATTGCATTTTTGTGAGGAATGTCCACACTGTTCTCAATAATGGCTACGTCGTTTTATATCCCTAACATTTGCACACAGAATGCACCTGTTCCCACCAACCCCTGTTACTTCCTGTTATTCAGACAGTGCTGTCCCAATGGGTACAAAGGGGTCCTTCATTGGGATTTTGTTTTGCCTCTTCTTCTTCCATGTGCTTTTTTTGTCATTTATTCATCTTTTTTGAAGAATTGTCATTCAAGTCCTATGCTTATTTTGTCTTTAATTATGTTTTTAGAATTATTTATTTCTTTCGTGTGTATGTTTTGCCTGCATTTATGTCTGTGTACAACATGTATGACAAGGGCCCTCAGAGATCAGAAGAGAACAACAGATCCCCCGGAACTTGGTCTATTATGGATGGTTGTGAGCCACCATATGGAGTTGAGCCCCAGTCTTCTGGAAGAGCAGCCGTCTCTCTGGGCTCTGAGTCTCTTTCTCTGGGTTGTTTACACTGTAATTGCTGGGTTGTTCCGTCCATACTACCATGCACAGGGACCTGTTCCATGAAAGGCACTAATCAGCAAGCAATTTCATCTTTGTGCAAACATCACAGAATGTGATTGCACAGAGTAAGACATCAGTAGGTGTCATGATCTTAGGGAGCACAATCATGTATGGCTTCTATCATGAAGTGTGTAAATACTTGTGTGTGTGCATTGCTTTGTCAAATACATGATTTACAAATATTTCATCATATTCTCCAACTGTTTTCTCACTTTGCCATTTGTTTCCTTTAACATGTTTTTCTGTGGTTTGTGAGAGAGACTGGCAGGAGAGAAGGTGTGCATGCCAGTGGTGAAACCCAGTGCTCTAGGGAAGCTCTACCACTGAGCTAATGCTAGGTCACTAAT
>JAQHUG010000135.1:115168-128750 GCA_028555095.1 Dicrostonyx torquatus
TTCAGCCATTTAGCCTTTAGCCTCATAGAATCGTTAGGACAAGTACATGAATCCTCCCCACTCTCTCTCAGAACTAAACTTCACAGCTCCCTATCGAATGGGAAGATGCTGATGAACAGGAGTGATGACTAAAGGAAACTGACCTCCCTTAAAAACAGATAAACAAGCATTAATGAAAACTAAAAGTGAATGAATGAATGAAGAGGTGGGGAGGCTTCAGTACTATTTTACCACTGCTAAAGAGGCTGGGAGCTCTGTTTGTGGGGCCCCTAGCAGTGGGACCAGGATCTGTCCCTGGCACATGAGCTGGCTTTTTGGAACCTATTCCCTGTGGTGGGACACCTCACTCAGCTTTGATGCAGTGGGAAGGAATTTGGTCCTGCCTCAACTTGATGTGCCATGCTTTGTCGACTCCCATGGGAGGCCTGACCCTTTCTGAGAAGTGGATGAGGGGTGGAACATAGAAAGGACGTGTGGGGAGGGAACGAGAGGAGGGAGGGGAAACTATGGTTGGTACATAAAATAAATTTTTTAAATTTAAATTTTAAAAAATCGTTGAAAGAAAGAAAGAAAGAAAGAAAGAAAGAAAGAAAGGAAGAAAGAAAGAAAGAAAGAGAGGCCAAGAACAAGAAGAAAGTTCACTACTTTGTTCAGTGAGGCCAGATGCCTAGAAGAGTCAAGTTCTATATTCACTGGGAAGTTTCTACTCCTGAAACCCGACAAGACTTAACAGAGTCTGCAAACCCACGATCCCCAGCTGGGAAGACACACTAGTTAATGTGATAATGGGCTGAACTTACAAATGGCCAAATAGGATTCTCCTCACACTACAGTATCTCTGGGGTACTGTATCCTTTCAGTGTAAAGGGATCTGGGCTCAAAGATTGAGGCTCAGTCAGTAAAGCGACTGCACCACAAGCAGGAGCACCTGAGTTCAAATCATCAGCCCCCTCATAAAAAGTCTGGGTATGTTCACATGGGTCTGTAACGCTAGGGGCAAAAGAGCAGAACAGGCAGGTCGTCAGAGCTCACAGACAAGCCAGAGGTAAAGTACTTGTCTAGTATGTGCAAGGCCCTGGATTCTACTCCCAACACCAGTAACATACTCACAAACACACACACGCACACGCGCACACGCAAGCACGCACTCATGCAAGGGATGGAGGGAGGGAAGCCTTTGAACTGTTCAGATTTTCAGAGTTTCCTAAAAGAATGTTTGTGAGGAGGAGGAAGATGAGGCCATAGGGAAAGAGAAGAAAGGTAGAGACACAAAAGGAAAAGAGGAAGACACAGTAAGTGTTCAAGTACTGGTGAATGGCCCTGACCCCTTTGACCTTCAGTTCATTAGAGAAATAGCTTGCTACATATGAAAGACCTTCCAGGGTCATAGCCTTGGCCTCCATTACTAGTGGAGGCTGACATTCCTTACATGTCACAAATCTAATCATATCTACCTACTATTCTACAGTGATTTCCCAGAATCCTCAGGGTAAAGTATATGTTTAAAAAGTCTTAATCTGGTTTCATCTTCTGCTGTCCCTCAAATGCCACCCACAACTTCGGTGCACACACACTCCACACCCAGCTACATGTGGTCTTTGAGTTCTTCGGACACCCCTTCCTACAGCTTATGAGTTTTCATCCAGCACTTCACCCTTCCAGAACACTAGACACTCCTCTTTCAACTCGCCACATAGTATCCTCTTCCTATCATTCCCCCCTGGTCTGTGCTTTTCTAACTGATTCCACCCCAGTCACAGGTGAGCTTGGCATATATAACACATCCCACTAGATCATGAGTGTTTTTGATTTTGTTTTGTGTTTTCAAGACAGGGTTTCTCTCTGTATCAGTCTTGGCTGCCGTAGAACTAGAATGTGCCACCACCACCCATCTTATTCAAGGTGAATGGTGACCAGAACATAATAGGAATTACATTAATAGCTATGACCTGCATACGGTAGTCTGCCTGTGCCAGCTGCTATGGATTACCGCAACCTCTGACTCCCAGAGATGATGCTCTACAGGCCAGTGTGATTGCACTAATTAGGTGGCCACTGGATCCCCTAGTAAAACTCCAAAAGAATCTTCACATAAAAAGTAAAACGTGAAACTCCAGAGAAAGAAGGAGGTGGGGAGCTAAGCAAAACGAGAACACGTCTTTGGTAGACAATCTAAAAAAATGTTATTTATCTAAAATGGTCCTTCCAAAGGAGTTTGAAAATAGAAGGGGGGGCTCAGAAAATCACAGCAAGTAGTGGTCATATTGCAGGATATTTAGTATTTTGACTGTATCCACCTTAACAGTGGGTAATGGAAATAAATAGTTCACAGTAAAAAGTCATATGTTAAAGAAAGAGAGATACCAAGCTATGTCCCAGAGGACCAATTAAACCTCACAAGGGACCATGGAAAGAGGAACAAAGACAATGAATGATTGCCCCAAAGAGGAAACAAATGAAATACTGCTTCCTAGAACATGAACAGATCATTAAAAACCTGAAATAAGAAGAAAGAAAGCAAAACAGAGTAGCCAAGCAGGCTTCTTTGGAACTGAAGCCAAGTAGTGCCTCAGCAGGAAATACAAAGACACCACTGGAACATAAGGGAATAGAGACCACACTTCCATCAGCACAGTGATGAGCAGGAACCAAGAGTAAAGGACCATAGCTTCAATCTCCTTCTCCAAGACAAAGAGGGTCTAGCTGTCAGATAACAATTCTTTTTCATTTCCTAGAAGACAAGGGAATCAAAGATGTTATTTGCTGGTCATTAGAATAAGAAACCTAATTTCAAATTCTGATTCTTGATAACTTAGTTGAAGAAAATGTCTATGAGTTTAAATGACCCAGTATGATCATATGAATTCTTTAAGATAGTACAAGGTAATGAGGTGGTGTGTGTGTGTGTGTGTGTGTGTGTGTGTGTGTGTGTGTGTGTGTACGTGCGCGTGTGTGTGTGCACGTGCGTGTGTGTGTGCATGTGCGCGTGTGTGTGTAGAGGCCAGAGGTCAACACTGGGAGTTTTTCTCAATATCAATAGCTCTCTACCTTACTTTTGGGGCACAGTCCTCCCATCAGACCTGGCACTTGATTCCTCTAGACTAACTGGCCAGGCAGCTGCAGAGATCTGCTGGTTTCTGCATCCCCCAGCTTTGGTGTTACCGGTGCTTGTTTGGCTTTTTCATGAGTTTCAAATCAGGTCCTTACGCTTGAATGACAAGCACTTTACCAACTAAGCAAGCCCCAGTGACTACGTGTTGACTCTGTTGGAGTGGTGGCCTAGAAATTGGTGATGTAAGTAATTTTTTATTTCTCTTTTACTTATTTATATTATCTAAACTATGTAGCAAAGCCTGCCATTCCGACATTCAGGAAGCTGAGACAGGGTGATTATGATAGTCAGGGGCCATTCACAGCAACATAGAAAGACCATGTCTATGCACAACCCCTAAAGTGTCTTTTGCAGGTTCAATTCCCAGCACCCACATGGTAGATCACAACCATCTGTAACTACAGATCATCAAAAACCTGAATGACTTCTGCAGGCACCAGGCACACATATGGTGCACAGACACACAAACAGGCAAAACACTCATACACATGAAATGAAACAACTTTTTGAATTTATCTTCAATGAACATGTATTTCTATTTCTGAAATAAAGAAAAAGAAAAGAAAGGATCCACTCCATTCCAAACCCAAAAATTTCTGAATTAGAAGAACATCTAAAAATGTACTTATTTGATCAGTTGTAACAGATATCAGAAAAACTTAAAACCATCAATTCAAATCACTGCTGAGATGCTCTCTAAGGAAGGGAAAGCATAGACTCCGGACCCTAGGTGGGAACTTGGGAGTGGAGGGGCGGATGGCATAGTCCCAGTACCAGAAGGTTTGATAGTCTTTTGACCCCAAGCAACGGTGGACTTTGTATGGCTGGTGTCCCTGCTAATCATTGCTATTATGTAAGCAAGTTTGATGAGGAGATTTTATTTAAACTGACTCAGTCACTGACCGCATCATTACCGAGTCCTTGGTTGAAAAGAAAAGCAACTGACTCAGCTAACGCAGAGGTTTTGAAAGTTGGCTTATTTTGAAGGGCCCTAGAACTCATGAAAGAGCCATTGAATGCAGCCTCGTGGGAGCTGAGGACGGGAATTGGTAAGCTGTCAGTCGGAGGCTACGCTCCATAAATCCCAGAGCTGTGTGGCCTCCCTGTGTTGCTCTGTTCTGAATATCTGCCCCATTCTTATCTCTTCAGACCAGATCCCTCCATTTATTCACAGTTTCTGCTCTCCTGTCATTCTGGCTGTTTCTCCTCAGTCATAAACCAGCTCCAGGCCTGATGTGGCATGACTGATAGGCTTCTGTTGCTAAGCTGGACTCTCAGAACTGGCTCCACATCCGGCCCAAGGGAAGGGCCAGACGGGCTCCTCTCAGGTGAGGGGAGCATCACTCCTGAGCTGCCCTAGAGGACAGCCTGGAACCATTATGTCAATGCCCTCTTAGCAGCAAGAAGGGTTCTTGGGATAAATTCCAGAGAGAGGGACTTAGTGTCAGCACCCAAATATACACAGTACTTTTTATTATTTCATTAGTTTTTCATGAATCCGTCTTCTTTCTCCTCATGCATCTCTTTCCTACGTACAATAGCCTGGCTTCTCCCAACTAAATTAGAAGCAGCTGGAATGCTGTGATTAATGAAACGACTTAGAGATAGTCTTTTCCCGAAATTGATTTAGATTAATTTTCTCTACACTTGATCTTAGTCAAAAGGCCTCTGAGAAGCAATTGGATTAATTTTCTCTAAAGACGTTGTTTTCTCATATAGACAAATTGGTTTGGGCGGGTGGGGCTTTGGTTCTGATGAGGCCTCATGTACCCCAGGCTGGCCTGGTATTTACTATGCAGCTGAGAGCACCTTGAATTATCGACCCTCCTGCCTTCATCTATCTCCCAAGCACTGGAATCACAGACAGGTCTTACCATGCCATCTCTACAAACTGTTTCCTGGTGTGGCTTTCTAAATCCCAGAGATAAAAGGCAAAGATGGAGGATCACTTTCTCAGGGCTACTTGCATGTTTAAAGATAATTCTAAGTAAACCAGGCAGTGGTGGCACATGCCTTTAATCCCAGGACTCGGGAGGCAGAAGCAGGTGGATCTCTGTGAGTTCGAGGCCAGCCTGGTCTACAAGACCTAGTTCCAGGACAGGCTCCAAAGCTACAAAGAAACCTTGTCTCAAAAAACCACAAAAAAGAAAAGAAAAGAGAAGTCTAAGTAACAATAATGGTTAATATTCACCTGATGTTTATTTTACATTAGACACTACTCTAAGGTTTCACATGGGTTACCATTGTAGCTCAGTGATAGAGCATATGCTTAGCATATGCAAGAGCTGGGGTTCTATTCTTAGCACAAACACATCACACACACACACACACACACAAAGGGCCTTGAATATCCCAGTCAAGAGCTCTACAACTGACCTACATGCTCTGCCTTCCAACACCTGCCATCAGTTCTGATAACCTGGACCCAGTACTCAGAACCCTACATGGAGGACTTTTACAAGTTGTACTTTGACCTCAATGCATACCACACACACACACACACAAGCTGACCTTCATGTGTGCCCCTACACATACACACACACATATGTTGTATTAGGATGATGGCGTGGGCTATTTCCCGCCCGGCTCCTGGTGCGGGAGGGCTGTGTCCCACTGCCTCCCAGCCACCGGCTAGCTTATACCCGAAATAACCACACGAAAAATGTATTAATTAAAATACTGCCTGGCCCATTATCTCTAACTTGCTTGGCTAACTCTTACATCTTAAACTAACCCATTTCTAATAGTCTGTGTGTCACCACAAGGTGGTGGCTTACCGGAAGATTCTAATCTACATCCATCTCGGCGCGGAGGATCATGACGTCTGCCAGTGCCTTCTCTCTCACTGCCTTCCGTTCTGTCTACTCCACCCACCTAAGGGTTGTTCCTATCCTACAGACCAGGCAGTCTTCTTTATTAACCAATGAAAGCACAGAAATACAGAGGAACCCTCCTACACCACACATACACATGTATGATGTTGGATTCCCCTCTGTATGCTGTGAATATGTTTTATTATCATTGGTTAATAAAGAAGCTGCTTAAGCCTATAGCAGGGCAAAATATAGCCAGGCTGGAAGAGATATGGAGAGAGAGTAGGCAGAGACGGGGAGATGCCATGTAACTGCCAAAAGAGACAGATGCCAGATCCTTACCAGTAAGCCACAGCCTTGTACCAACATACAGATTAATAGAAATGGGTTAATTTAAGATATAAGAGTTAGTTAATAAAAAGCCTGAGCTAATAGGCCAACCAGTGTTGTAATTAATATACTTTTTGTGTGATTATTCAGGTCTGAGCAGACGGGAAATGAGCAAGCAGTCTCTGCTTACACACATACATACAAATAAGTAAATGTTAAAAATTAAATTAAAAATAGGGCCTAGGTGATTGAGTCAATGGTTAAGATCACTTACTCTTGCAGAGGACCTGGGTTCAGTCCCCGTCATCCATATGGTGACTAACAACTCTTCATAACTCCAGGTCCCAGGGATCATCCTCTGAGGACACAATGTCTGTGATGCGCAGACATAAATGCAAACAAAACATTCTGCATAAAAAATACAAATAAACATTTTGCTAAAATAAATAAAGAAGAAAACAATCCCAGTATGGTGGTACATGTCTGTAATCCCAGAATTTATAAGGGAGACTGAGGCTAGAGGATCATGAATTAGAGGCCAGCCTAGAACTCACAACAACCAGCTGTCTACAGAAAGAAAATTTCCTACCCCTTCATCAGTCCACATGAGAACTATAATAAAAAGTTCTAATAAGAAGGAAGAGTTTTAGGCTGATGAGATGGCTCAGTGGGTAAAGATGCTTGCTGCCAAGTCTGAGATCTGAATTCAATCACAGGACCCCCAGAGTATAAGGAGATAACCAACTCCTCAAAGTTGGTCTGTGACCTCCACATGCATACTGTGATATCTACAAATAGGCAGATACGTAATAAATGTAATCTGAAATTTTTAAAGATAGAATAATTGCAAATATGTAGAAGTCATCGATCCATTGTAGGAATGCATTCTGCCTTTCATGTGATCATAAGCATAATTTTGAAATGTAATATTTGTACTAATTCTTTGAAACTTTCACATAATGCACTTTGGTCTGATTCACCCCTATCGTCTAACTCCTCCCAGATCCATCCTCACCTCTTCATCACCTTTTCCTTTTTCTTTAGTTATTATTGTTATGTGTATGTATACATATAAAGATATAAATGCAACCTGTTGAGTCCATGTAGTGCTGCGTATATGTATCTGTTTTTAGGGCTTACCTCTTGGTATTTGATACCAATTAGGGTGGCTGGGGAAGACTGACTCTCCCTTTCTCACCAGTCACTTGTTCCCTATAGCTCTTGACCTAGGGTGAGGGTCCACGAGATTTCCTCCATTCACCTTAGCACATCAACTAGTGTTGTCATTACTCGGGCCTTGTTTAGGTGACCATATCGTTGAGATTTAATGGTTGCACTTTCCCTGTCATATAGGAAGGGCATAACCTTGTAGCAGATGTTCTAGTCTTCTGACTCTTATGACCTTTCCACCTCCTCTTCCTGAGCCTTAGATGCAAAGGCTGTGTTGTTGATGTATTCACTGGGGCTACGCTATCCCACCATCAGCTGTTCTCTGCATTTTGACCACTCTGCTTTTCTATAATGATCTCTATCTGCTGGGGGGGAAAAGGATGCTTCTTTGACGAAGAATGAGAGCTATGAGTCTAAGGGTACATATTTAAAATGCTGCTAGAAGTAGACTGGTTGAGAAAAGTGGCAGTAGGAAGCTCCTCTCTAAGTTCCAAGGCCTCACCAGCTACAGGCAGTTTTCTGGGTTTTACAGTACTAGGCATGAACACACTCCTATTGAGTGGGCCATAAGTCCTATTAGACAGCTGTTGGTTACCACCAAGATATCAATGCCACTAGTGTAGATTCTGTCTTGCCATGTTAGTCACCTTTGTGGCTTGTAGACATTACAGCCGATTGCACACCCCCCTCCCTTGCATGTTTTCCCAAAGCATAACAGGAGGCTCTACCATCCCAGCACCATCTGTTCCTGTGCAGTGCTACCTAAATTGTCAGCCAGTGACAGACCTTTATTATAGCTATACGTCTTTTGAGGTACAAGCTTTTGTATTAACTAGAGTAATGTCAGAAAGATTATTGACCAGAACTCTTGACCCAAATTTGACAGAGGATTATTTCCCATTCACTTAGCCACTCAAGACATGTGGCCCCTGGTCAGATTTCCTCATTGCTGTAATTTGGGAATCCAATTTCCTTTATCCTGTAGTTCAGTCTTTCCCCAGGGCCTCATCTTCAAATGAATCCAACTGATGGAAGGAAAAAGAGAATTGAGAGATTATACATTCTCCTTCAGGCTTGACTAGAAAATGCCACATACCACTTCTGCTCATATTCCACAGACTAGGACCAGAGAGAAGAACGTGCTAGGGTTAGGAGAAGTGGGGTGATAGGGCCAGGTGGGTGGCTTCCAGTGCGACTCTCTATTCTCTAAAGAGGAAAGCACACTTAGCTGTGCAGTATATCAAGATAAGGACTGAGGTCTGAAGTTAAGCTTACCATATTCACAGAGCCAGGGCTCTGTGGTTCTCTGCACAACGTCGGGCAGCTCACGATCTTTGTAACTCCAGTTCCAGAGGAATCTGTCACCTCCGGCCTCTGAAGGTTACCTGCGCTCACATACACATACCCACATGAAGACCCCTACATGCATCTAATCCTAAATGATAAAAGTAAGTCTTTTTTAAGGAAGATGAGAATTGAATATTGGATTGTTGGTGTCTAGTAACAGGGGAGAAAATCTTAAAGGATTGTTCAAGAATCCCTTATGTCTTGGATTGTATCAGTAACCACAATTTCGATCTGTGAATTATTTTGAAATATTAAATAAAAGGTCAATGACAAAAAAAATAAACAGCAGATCTGTTTTGTGTTGTTTTTAAGTAGCCAGCACTGATAATTGCAGGGCAAAAGTACTTTCTACATGTATTGGACACTGTATTATATTATACTAAATATAATACATAATAATAAATATAGCATAGTAGAACTAGATTTTTGCCATTGTGACAAAAATAGCTTACAAAAACAACTTGAGGAAGGAAGGTTTTACTTTGCCTCATGGTTTCAGGCGCAAATGTTGGTCAGGGGTAAGATGACAAAGAAGCAGGCCTATCAGGTTTAATGAAAACGTTACCATTCTTGGATGGATTAGAGGGGAGCTAGAAGGTTCTAGTCCAGGGAAGGCGGGCCTGTAGCGACAGCCAGAGCAACTCTTTTGAAAGTATGTCTACAGGGGATTGGAGAGATGGCTCGGTGTTCAAGAGTACTTGCCACTCTTGCAGAGGACCTAGCTTTGATACCCATCATCCACATGCAGCTCACAACCATCTCTAACTCCACTTCCAGGGGGATCTGATGCCCTCTTCTGGCCTCTGTGGGCACCGCACATATGTTACACAGACCTACGTGCCAGTAAAACACCCAAACACATAAAGCCAAAAAAAAAAAAAAAAAAGTCTATAGAAGATTTAATATCAGGCAAGCTAAGATGTAAAGGTAACCTTTGTAACAAGATAAAAAGTCCGGATTCTAGAATTCTCAGCATGCTAGGCTTGACCACCCATCCTGATCCACCAATTAAAGAAACAAACAATGATTTAAAAAAAAAAAAATTGGGGGAGTTGAAGAGATGGATCAGCAGTTAAGAGCACTGGCTGCTCTTCCAGAAGTCCTGAGTTCAGTTCCCAGCAACGACATGGTGGCTCACAACCATCTGTAATGAGATCTGATGCCCTTTTCTGGCCTGCAGGCATGCATGGAAGCAGAACACTGTATTCATTGTAAATAAATAAAACTTTTTAAAAATTTGGGACATTTATTCAGTGTAGCCATCATCCAAAAAAAAAAACCCACACAAATAAAGGAATCTTATGACCCCAAAACTGTCTGTGAGGTACAAGCACAAACATTGGGCTTCAATAGAAGAAGAGAGGAAGGGGAGAAACAAGCGTGGTCATGAAGTCCTGATCTACGTGTGTTCTCCTGGATCACTGTCCCAGATCTAGTTCTGAAAGATGATCTGAAGAAGCCCTTACTGCTTGCAGGGGAAAGCTAGTCCTATGGAGATGATGACATCTGCTCCGGAGTACTGCCTTACCTTCATGGACAGTTGCCTTCTTGTGAGGTGGCGATAGGGGCTCAGTCCTGCAGAGTTCTGCTATTCCCAGAATCCGAGACAACTCCAGAAGGGAGGTTAAGGGGGATGACTCATCTCTGTGACTTCAGCTAAAGCCAAAGAGGTAGACAAACAAACAGACAGACAAAATAAAGGCAGAAATATGGGATTTCATCCCATTTTCAGTTATCAGGTAAGGTAACAATGTGGCTTAGTAAAAGCAGCTTCTAAGTGCCCGATCATGGCCGCTCTCTTGTCTTTTAATTTTCAGGACGGGGTTTCTCTTTGTAGCCCTGGCTGTCCTGGAACTCTGTAGATCAGGCTGGTCTTGAACTCAGAGATCTACCTGCCTCTGCCTCCTGGGTGTTAGGATTAAAGGTGTGTGCCACCACCGCCCAATGGCTTTCTTGTCACTTTAAGGAGCTCCAACCATCGTTCATTTTTGACATCCATTTCATTGCATTAATCCCTTCGAATCTCTCAAGTCCCCAACCACCTCCCACCTCTGAGGACTCTGCCCACAGACACTGCCACAATGGGGATCCCAGCAGAGGGCCCCCTGAGAGACCTGCTTAAGGCAGATCCAAACTATAGCAATATGCACGACAGAAATTTGCCTCCAAACAAGGAAACAGAGAAAAAGGATTCCACTATGAAGGGTTGACCTATCTGTGAGACCCAGTTGTGCATCCCAAGGTCAGCCAAGGTGCAGATGTGTTGACCAGGCTGGGAGCATAAGCACTTCAAGACCGAGGTGGGAAAGAATGTGCACCTCCTCCTAGCCGGAACTCAAGAGTCATGAAGTTTTAGACTTGTAAAAAATGGGGAAGTCCCGTGGTAGAAATGACTCCATGGGTAAGAGTAATTGGTGTGCAAGGATGGGGACCTGAGGTCAGACCCGCAGCACCCAGGGGAACATTTGGGCATACACACACATGCACCTGTAACCAAAGCTCTACGATGACAATGACAAAAGAATCACCACAGTTTGGGCCCAGCTCCAAGTTTAGTGAGAGACCCTGTCTCAAAGGAGTAAGGCAGAGAGAGATAGAGTAGGGCCCCTGATATCCTTCTCAGGCCTGTGAGCAGGAGGACCTGAATACACAAGTACACACACACACGTACATACACACACATACACACATACACATACATACACACACATACATACATACACACGCGCATGTACATGCACACACACACACACACCATCTCATCTAACTTCCACAAATAGCAGCTCAGGATCAAATCTGACCCACAGATGACACGTGTTTTGTTTGATTTATATTAGAATCCGGTTCACCTTTAAAATTAGAAGATTAGGCTGGATGGTGGTGGCACATACCTTTAATCCCAGCACTTGGGAGGCAGGGGCAGGTGGATCTCTGTGAGTTTGAGGCCAGCCTGATCTACAGAGCAAGTTCTTAGGATAGGCACCAAGGCTATAGAGAGCAACCCTATCTCAAAAAAACCAGTAAGTAAATGAACAGAAATTAGAGAGTTAACGTATTTCATTTTATTTTAGAGTTTTAGAGGCAGAGTCTTGCCATGTATCCCCAGCTGACCTTGAACTCACAACCCCTTGACTTCGCCCACCATATGCTGGGATATGTTGTTATAATCAGCTATCATTTCCCTCAGGGCTTCCAACTGAAAGTCGGGATGGAGCAGGCTTCTGTCTTTTCTTTCTGTAGCGGTTTTGTCCCTCCTGGTGTAGAATTATTCACATTTATTTTCTTTCTTTTAATCAGTTTCTTGATAACTGCTGAAATTTGTCTGTCTGCCCTAGGTGACCAACACGTCGCTGTGGCAGTAACCAGAGCCGAGCGGGGGTAATGCTATCTTTGAATACTGCTTTGTGCTCGAATTTTCCCACAGTCCCTGGCTGACCAGCTTCAGTGAATCCACCTAACCCGCCTGCACTCTGCCTTTGAGTTTCTAACCGGTGCCAGACCACCCTGCTCATTTTCGCAGAAAAGAGCAAGGTACGAAGAGAGCCAGGGGACTCGCCCGTCTCTGCTGCTGTTTCTCACCTAAGGCTGCAGCTGTCTCTGCACAGTCCTTGCTCGGCTCATATCTTTTCCCTTAAATGGCGAGATTAACTTAGCTAAGGAAATGAATTTGGAGCATAAGCACACACTCTGAGGAAATATGCAGAGAGCAGGAAAAGGCAAAGGTGCTAGAACTGGGAGGGTGATTTAGAGGCTGACTCAGGAGACTCCGGGGGAAGTTATTAATGAGAGGAAACGGAAGGAAGAGAGGGGTTGCGTGTAATAAGAACAAACGAGAAAAGCAAATGAGAAGGGCTAAGGTCAGATGAGGAGACAGAATTCAGCCTTGAAATTATCTGCTCCTAGAGAGAGAGGATGGGGACCCCCGTGGGACATGGGCAAGAATGAACTTCAAAATAAAAACGGATCTGGAAAAAAATGAGAGTTTTTTCCTTCACATTTATTTATCTTGGGGGTGATGTGAGGGGGGAAAGGAGCCTGGAGAGATGGCTCAGTGGTTTTTTTTTTCATGTTTTTATTTTCTCCTCTTATATAATACATACAGACCACAATTTCACCTTCCTCCCCTGTTCCCAGTCCTCCCCTCCCCACCTTTCCTCTCCCCCAGATCCACTCCTCCTCCATTTCCCTTAAAGGAAAAAAAAAAAAAAAGAAAGCAGGCTGCCCAGGGATATCAACTACCACATAACAAGATGCAGTAAAACCAAGTACATACCCTCATATCAAGGCTGAACAAGGCAACCCAGTAGGAGAAAAAGGGTCCCAAAGAGTCAGAGACACCCCTCACTCCCACTGTTAGGAGTACCACAAGAACACCCTGCTACATAACCATAAGGTATATGCAGAGGACCTAGTCAGAGCCATACATGCTCTGTGTCTGTCACTTCGCATCTGTGAACCCCTAGGAGCCCTGTTTAGTTGATTCTACGGGCCTTGTTCCTGTGGCCTCCTAGACCCCTCTGGCTCCTGCAATCCTTCCCCCTCCCCTCTTCTGCAGGGTTCCCCTGGCTCCACCTAGTGTTAGGCTGTGGTTCTCTGCATCCATCAGTTGCTGGGTGCCAGTGGTTACTCTTGCAGCACAATCATGAGGAGCCATGGTAATCAACCAGCCAGGCATCCCACAGTTATCTTCACCTGTATCTCAGAGTGAGAGTGAGACAGAGACAGGACGATTACCAGGGCTTCTGTTTTCCAGCCTGGCTGAGAAAATGCACGCCCCTGGTTCGGGGAGAGACCCCGACTCAAAGGTATA
>JAQHUG010000135.1:177332-204823 GCA_028555095.1 Dicrostonyx torquatus
CCTATCCTACAGGCCAGGCAGAGTCTTTGTTTAACCAGTGAAAGCACAGAAATACAGAAGAACCCTCCTACATCACCCAACACTGCCAGCCCAGGGACTAGGCCCTCACACATCGATCGCTAATTAAGAAAATGCCCTACATCAGTAGTCCCGGCCTTCTTAATGCTGGCCTTTAATACAGGTTCTCATGCTGTGGTGACCCAACCATAAAATTATTTTCATTGCTACATCATAACTGTAATTTTGCAGCTGTTATGAATTGGAATGTGAATATCTGATATGCAGGATATCTGATGTGTAACCCCTGTGGAAGGGTGGTTTGACCCCCAAAGGGGTCACAACCCACAGGTTTAGAACCACTGTCCTACAGGCTTGCCTACAGCTCAATATTATGGAGGTATTTTCTCAGCTGAGGCTCCCTCCTCTCCAATGCTAGCTGTGTCAAGTTGACATAAAACTAGCTAGCACGAAATTCATGCATGCATGCTGATCAGTTCATCCCTGCTTCTCCTTCTAATGCTTCAGAACCATCCTTTCATCCCCTGCCAACTTCAAGCCTTCTTCTTTTTCTCATTTTTCTTATAACCCACTGAATCAAATTTGTTGTTACCTATATATTCATGGGTGTGGGGCTATTCACTGGAGCATGGTCAACGTACTATGGAGCCACACCCTAAAAGAAAACTAATTTTTCCCAAGAAGTTTCCAACTGACATCAATAGCTCCTCAGTTAGGGTAGAACCACAGAAGGCCCTTCCCACGTACTGCTAGAATGTTAAATGGCTCGCTCTTGTGTATTGGGGGAGGCCGCTTGTTCCTTCTGGCTGCTCACACTTGAATAACCACATACTTGGCCAATCACTTAAGCGTATTGCTAGCTAGCTCTTACATCTAGAATTAAACCATTTCCATTGTTTTACATTTTACCATAAGGGTCATGGCTTACTGGCAAGGTTCCAACTGGCAACTCACATCTTTCTCCCAGCATTCAGTTTAGTTTTCCCCACCTACTTTACTTTGCCCTATCACAGGCCACCACAGCTTCTTTATTCATTAATCAATAAAAGCAACACAGAAGGACCTCCCATATCACTTGTGTAGACAAGTGTTGGCCCTATTTCCTGGGTGACTGATGTCTTATCTTTACCTGCCAATTTCTTCTTCTAGAAGTTTCAGAGTGTTACGTCAAACACTGAGATCTTGGATCAGTTTGCAATGGATTTTTGTTTAGGGTGAGAGAGAATAGAATTTCACACTTCTACATGTAAGACCTACAGTTTTCCCAGCACTACTTGTGAAAGAGACCGTCTTTTCTCCAATGTGTATTTTTTGGCAAATTTGTCAAAAACTAAACAAACAAAAACAGGTACCTGTTGGTGCGTGGGCGTTTACCTGTGTCCTCAATTCTGTGACCACTGTGTCTGCTTTTGTGCCAGTATCATGCTGTTACTGCTATGGCTCCGCAGCATGTCTTGAAATCAGGTGCCTTACTGGAAAAAAGTACACATCTAACTCACTGCTCGCTCTCTCTCTCTCTCTCTCTCTCTCTCTCTCTCTCTCCCACGTACAGATCAGATCACCAGACCAGCTTCATGCTCCTGCCGCCATGCCTTTCCCACCACGACAAGCTACGATTCCTCCTGAACTGTGAGCTAAAATGCTCATCCCCAAGTTGCTTTTGCCATTTTATCACAGCAACTGTGAGTAATACAAGCTGCAAGGATAGATAGAGCAAAGCCCTTACCCCCTCAGCAGCTCATTCGGACAGGTATTCCCCAACTACTGGGGTATGACCACAAATGCAAGTGCAGGGACAGGCTGAAAGAAACTGCCGGATGCCCTGACTTTCAGCTAACGTCTCCAGAGAGACAGGAGAACCGAGAGGGAAATTCCACTGAACGTCTCCACTTAAGAAGACTGATAGGAATGGTTGTGGAAAGGAGAGAAGAGAAACACTTCTCCGAGACAAGACGATGAGGAAGAGTCAGGCAGGGCAGAAAGATCACAACAGTGTCAAGATAATCTTTCTTTAAAGGGAAAGTCCTTATCTCACTTTCAGAATAATTGAAGGCATTGATAGTAAATTGATTGTAACTAACATTGTATTGAAGCTGAAACCCAGCTCTGTTTCAGTTCATATTCAGTCAGCTTGAAGTTCAGTGGCCTGATATTTAGCTGATTACTTACTATCCTTTCAGATAAACTATCTTCCAAAGAGCCCAGAAAATATCTGCACATATGCACAAAAGCGAGAAAATGGGACTTAGAGGCAAGCAAGAACAGCAATCATCAGTAGAAGTTAACTAAGAGATAGCCTAAGTTTCATAATTATCTATGAAAAATGCAAAAGGAGGGACTGGAGAGATGGTTCAGTGGCTAGGAGCATAGGATGCTCTTCCGAGGACCGGAGTTCAATTTCCGGTACTTACATGGTGCTTCACAACCATCCCTAACAACAATGGCAGGGGATCTGCCCTCTTCAGGCCTCTGCAAGCATGGGGGACACAGACATACATGCAGGTTAAACACCCATAGACATAAAATAAGTTTAAAAAACTAGAGGACATAAAGAAATGAAAGTTATGTACAAATGAGATGGGCAATCTGAGAAAAGTTATGGGAAGTATTTAAAGAAAAAAAATAGGAGCATATATAGTCACCAGAACTAAATAATTAGATAAGTTTAGTAGTAAAATGGGAAAAAGAAGAGGAAAACTTGAAAATAAATAAGCAAATAGATAAACAGAAAAACAAACAAGTAAAAAAAAGGAAAAAGACAAAACAACGTATTTGAGATTTATGAAATGGTACCATATATCCCAAACTTTCTATCATCAAAGCAGTAAGAGGAGAGGACAGAAAAAATGGGCAGATAAAGTATTCCAAGAGATAATAAAAAGAGTTTTCTAAAATGAATAGTACATTATCAACTCACAGTTCTAAAGGCTGCACCTGGTATCAATCAGAAGACTGCAGAGAGAACTATGTCATAGCCAGAATCCTAAATCAAATGTAAAGAGATCTTTAGAGCATGACTTGAAACTCTATGTAGATCAGGCTGGCAATGAACTCAGAGATCGGCCTTCCTCTGTCTCCCAAGAGCTGGGATTAAAGCAGCCGCCCTAATGCTGTGATGACTCCCTACTATAAAAAATTATATTCATTGCTACTTTGTAAGTTTAACTTTGTTACTGTTATGAGTCATATGTAGGATTTCTGATATGTGACCCCTGTGAAAAGGTCATTTGACCCCAAAGGGGTCCGGACCCATAGGCTGAGAAGTGCTGGATTAAAGGGATTAAAGGCGTGCACCACCACACCAGACACAGTTACTTTATTTGAAGATAGCTTGATGGGGAAGCCTTGTTAACCTTTAATCTTTAAGAGGTGGGACCACTAGGAGCATGGCCCAGGCTCAGGTGCTCTCTCTTGGTGCTCTCTCTCTCTGTGGTTCCCTCACCGCACAGCTGAGCTTGGACTTCTCGTTCCGGTTTCGTGAGTTTTTCCCCTTGTAATAAATAAAAATATAATTGTCCATCTTTAAGTTAGCCTGACTATTTCCCGAATGGAGTTCGGGCTAGTGAGATGTCTCAGCAGGTAAAGGCATTTACCAGGAATATCTGGAGACCTGGGCTTGATGCTGGGACCTAAACAAAGGTAGAAGGAGAGAACTGAATCTACAAAGTTGTCCTCTGACCTCCATATAGGTACCACATCATATGTGTGGCCACATTCATGCAATACACATAGTAATAAATAAAACATTTAAAAAGATACAAATTGAGATTTCTAGAGCAACTATTCCATTTAACATAGGAAACTTTAGGAAGATAATGTAGACAGAGAGTGGATATACAAAAATGTCCAGTGTAGCCAATGGGAGCCAACAGGAACCAGGAACACAGACCCCACCCCCGACACATGGAAAGGGTGGAGGAGGTGAATTTCTCACGTGTGCTATTCCTGATCAATGAATGGCTTCGGAAATTTGCTTCTGCTACAGACCTGATAATGACTTGTCGTGAGTTCAACCTAAAACCGCACGGAAAACAGAGCTTATGAGCAAAGGTATACTGCAGTCAAATCCTTTTGACACAACTAGCATCGAATCCACCACACATAACGATGAGCTGCTGCTCACGTTCCCCATGCTGTCAGCAGCTAAAATCGGAAGCAAGGTCTCCATTGCAGCACGAGTGTATTTTTCTGAACCCAAACTACCGGTCCAAGAGGGATTTTTGACAAATGTCGATGGAAGTTCAAAGGATATTTTCATATTTAAAAAAATCCATTTGACTGCCACTGAGGAGTGCCCTCCTAATTTCAACTGAATGTGGCTAATTTGCACGCTCAAGGGGAGCTGTTGTGAGAATTTGTAAAATTCTAATGGAATTTTTAAGATGTTTTCAGGCAACTGAAAGTCAAGTACAATCATATACTCATGGACTCCCATGAACATGTGGTGGCACCTATCTGGGTGCAGAGACACTTCAAAATTAAACGTATATTCCTATTGAAAGACAGTATTTAATAAGGCAAGCAAGAAGTTATCCCATCACTCCAGAGTGAAGGCAGAAGGCTCAGGAACTCAAGGTCATCCTCTGTGGTGTAGCTTAGAGGCCAGCCTGGGCCTCTAAGAACAATCCTTGCTTTGAACCACAGGTCAGTAAGAGTTATTCCCTGCAAAGGAATTGCATTCCTTTTATTAATAGACCTGCACTGAAAATTCTGTTTAAAAACATGTGGACATAGCCCTCTTAGTAAGTAGGTATTTACACAAAGTCTTCAGTTTTGCCTCTCGGCCCACAAAGCTTAGAGCATTTACTACAAGGCCTTGTGCAGAGCCTGTCAACAGTAGGCTAAGTGCAGCTTTCACTGTAGCTGGTACCATGAGCTTTGCAGCCACAGACATTCTACCTCAAACTGCCACTGCTGAATCACCAGGAGAAGGCTAAGGCATGTCAGGAATGGAAGCTGGAAGTTAAATCAGTTGTGAGGTGAAGCAATCATCACAGCTCACACCAATTAGCACATGGAGATGGCATGTTTTGCTCAGGAAACTCTTTGTAGAGAAGTCCCCCATCCCCACAGGCTGGCTTTCCCCAGTTCCAGTTACCCACAGTCAGCCACGGACATGGAAATTTCCAGTCACAGGAGTAGGCTTTATTATCTTCTATTACAGAAGGATATAATTGCTCTGACTTATTAATAATTATGGTTCATCTCTTACTGTGCCCAATTTATTAATGAAACTTTAGTGTATAAATGTATAAGATTATATAGATAAGACAACATATACATGAATATGTGTGTGTGTGTAGTGTCTGGCTTTAACTATACACTGGGCCTCTTGGTATACATCCTCCATGGATGAGGATATCCTCCATGTATTTATGAAAATCTTATTAATTAGATGCTACCCCTTTCTATCTCAGAGAAGCTAAGAAGTTATCAGAGATCCTATTGACAGATAAGGGACATAAGGGTGCACAAGGCTTAACTCAAAAAGCCCATCAGATCTAGTGTCTGCAAGCCTCAGTTTGGAGAAGCAAAGGAAAAACAAGAACTGTTTAGCTGGGGATGAAGGTCAGTAGCAGAGGGAGACCCAGGCTCAATCTCCAGGACTATAAACAAACCAGCAAATAATGGAGGTTTAAGCACCCCTTCCCCCCCAGAAAGAACATAGTGACCCAGGCTTGTCACTCCAGACTTGGAAGGCGGAGGCAGAATGAAAAGTTGGGGAAAATTCTCTGCTTCAAGTCGTGGCCAACCTGGACTAAAGAAAATTTACAAATTGGGTGGGGTGGTGCACGCCTTTAATCCCATTACTTGGGAGGCCCGTGGATCTGATTTCAAGGCCAGTCTGATCTATGTTACAAGACCCTGTCTCAAAACAAATTCAACAAAAACTTAAAACCAATAACAAAAAGCTACGAAAAACACAGAAGTAAAGCTAAGTATTTGTGAGGGATAAGAATGGGTAAGAGCAAATGTGCTGGGAGCTATTGTACATAAGGATAAGTTCTCCTGGGGAGCATGACTACTAGGTGACAAAACTGGTTGTGGTGCTTGGAGGATCCCCCCCCCCAATTTCCATTTTATCAGCAACATGGTGCCTTTCCACCCGGACCCTTTTAACAATGTCAGAGTATTTTGATGAATGCCTGAACGGAAGTATTGTTTGTGAAAGTCTGAGGACATTTTACGATGCTGAAAAGTGTGCAAGAAAAAAAAATATCAGAGGCAGAATGGCTTAGAAATTCCAGACCAGCCTGAGTGAATTCCAGGCCAACCAGGGCTACATTGGAAGACCTTGCTTCAAAACAACCCCGCTCCCCAACCCCCCCTCCCCCGGCAAAGAAACCAGTGGGAATAGAGGGGAGAGTCTGGAAAATTAGAATGGTATTCAGCAAGGAACATGAACGTAATGCGTTTACACATAACGTGCATTTGTGTTTATTTTACCGTCAAAAGACAAAATGGTAGTGTAAATTTATAGTTCTACATCACATGTCCACACATTAAATCCTGTATGTACTAGCGGGGTTACAATTCAAACACCATCTTCTGCAGTGGGCATTTCAAGAGATTATAAATAGCAATAAAAACAGCGATCGCAGCGCTGGTGCTCAAGGCTAGCGCCTCAGCCCCAGGATTCTTGCTGCCCCTCCTCTGCAGGACCCCGGGCCGTCCCCTCCGCCAATGACCGAGCCCGAGCAGCGGCCCAGGGGAGGGCTAAGATCTGCAGGAACGCGCCCTGTCAACTTTGTAGTCCAGTCACCTCCGTCGGTTGGTAGCGGCCGCTGTGGCTTTAAATGGCCGGGGGATTTCGAATCGGGGAAGGCGGGAGGTCAGGCCGAGGGGCGCCCCCCGTCGCGGGGAGCCCCCCGCCCGTCGCGTCCCCGGACCCGAGCGCGGCCGCGCGGCTTTGTCTCCGGCGTCGCGCCCTGCACTTCCCCGTGCGCAGCCTGTAACCCGAGCTCCCATTTCCTGGTGGATTCTCTTAAAGCGGCCGCGGTCGCCGCGCAGAACAAAGGCCATTGTCTCGCTTCCTCCTGCGGCGCCGCGTCCTTCCCGGAAAGCCCCTTCCTAGACCGCGGTCCCCGGGCTGCATCGGCGCCCCGGGGAGCGCACAGGAAAGCCCCCACTGTGTGTGGCCCAGGGCCCCCGGAGGTGCAGCCAGGAGAGGCGGGAGCGGAATGAACCAGGCTTGAGAGTCCTGGGGCCACGCTGCGAGGTTCCCCAAAGGCGTCCTTCTCGGGGCGGCCCTGTGGGCACCCCGCGCCCCTCCCCCGCACGCCTTTTGATTTCCCCGCGGCCCGTGGTAACCCGAGCTTTTATTTCCTGGTGGCTCCTTTAAGAGGCAGAGCCCGGTGCTGGGAATTCACGTCAGTTTCTGCCCTGAAACTCTCAAGATCAATGAGCAGAGAGCTTTCTCAGTTCTGCCTTTCAGTTTCTCTCTTCCAGGAAGGAAAACATTCGAGAGAGAGGGAGGGAGGGAGGGAGCGAGCGAGCGCCGCGGGGAGGGCGGGGGCGGGCGCGCCGGCCGCGGGTGGGAGGAGACACGCGAGGCCGGCCGGCTGCGCCCCGGTCGCCGCGCCGCGACCCGCACACCCCACGCCGTGCTCGCCGGCTCCCACGCCCCCGCGCCGCGCGCCCGATCTGTGCGCTCCGAAGACCCCCCCACCGGGCGGTCGCCGTTGGCGATGCTGCAAGAAACTTCTTAAATGACCGCGTCCCGCTGCCCCGCCGAGCGTTTCTGGGTTGGGGAGAGGAAAGGAAAGTGGAAAAAAACTGAGAACTTCCTGATCCCTCTCGCTGTGAGACATGTCTGAGACTCCTGCTCAGTGTAGCATTAAGGTAATGATTCTGTTCCCCTCTTTCCCCTTGGGCGATCGGAACCCCCTCGCCCCGGTGCTGCCGGTGCAGTTGCTAGGCTTGCGGGGAATTATTTGGGGCGCGAAGGAAAGAGATGCAGCTCGTGGCAGCGGCTGTACCCTTTAGCATAACCTTGCTACACCCCTCTCCCGCCGAGCCCCGTCTGGGCTCCTGGGCCCCCCCCCACCCCCTTCTTTTTGACAATGTAATGCCAGTCTCAATTGGTAGGAGGAACCCAGTTTGTCTTCAGATCTGTAGAACACCTCCGTAATTAGTGCGCTTAAAAATAAGAAAGGAAAAAGAAAATCCCCTTCTCCTTATTCCTAAGCCCAACATGTGACTAAACTGTAACTTTTGTTCCCGAGGGGTGGTCTCCCTAGGGAAAAAGTTGTAGGGGCCCCACTAGCATTGTCTCTCTCTATTTCTTTCAGGACTCTGGGTTCTATCACACAAGATTTTTACCCCTGCCTCCCTTCTGATTGTGATTGCAAGTCTTGGTGTCAGCTTTTCCTGGGCATTGCATAAGGGGAAAAAAATTAAACCAAGGTGAATAAAGTTGCTGAATAGTTATTTGACTCTTAGTGCATATGAAAGTTGAGCAATCTGAGAGTAGAAAACTCCTGTGATGCGGGGTGGAAGAGGAGTGACCAGGCAAAATGACCTTCTCTGACAGTGCAGAGAGGCGGTTGAAAAGCTGCAGTCTCCGGGTAGCCTGGCCTGGGCTAAGTTCCGGACGAATATCTGCAAAGAGCCCTTGTCTTCCAGGTAGTCGGATGTGCACGAGTATGTACATCTGTCGACATAGGCTGCGATGCTGTAGTTTGTTGCTTTGAAAAAGTTGTTGTGAAGTTTGCCACCATCGGGAGGCAGAATGATTTGCCTGTCTCCCCCAGTTATTTTTCCCATGTAGCAGTTGTAGGGCACTTTATTTCAAGGTTCCGCCAGTCACCAGCAGGCAAGCTTTCTGTTGCCCGTGCGAGGCTGAAGTTTCTGAAGTTTGCTTTTGCTTCTGGCTTGGCCTATTTAATGCGTGCCCCTTAGATGGATGTTGCAGAAACAATGAACGTGTAACCTCTTTTCTTCTGTGGCTAGTTAGGAAAATTTTTCCGGTTTTTTTTTTTTTAAACAGTGTTTCATCTAGGACCTGTGTGAGGGAAAGGGATGTTGTCACGCTGACTTACTAGGTTTTCATAATTAGAGGCAGACCTTAGTGTTTCTTATCAGGAGTGATGGTCACGGGTTTGAAATAAGGCCCACGGGGACCCAAAAGGTGCATGGGTGTCTTTGTTTCTGCCTCACAGAAGAGCCCAGAGGAACTTTTGTGTATGTGCCTATCTGGGGTAGGCTTTGGAGCCATGCCTCACTAAAGAATTGAGGACGCTGTGATACTTCAAGACCAGTTTCTTTTGCAATATAAATTGGATTCTTTGTCGAATTCAAGAAAGTCTTGCGGTATGGATAATCTAATTTATTTCACACTTCATAACAAAAACAGAGGTCCCTAATAATAGGACATTAGATCAGCAAAATTGTATTTGGCTTTGATGGCAATAGACCTGACCACAGAAGAACTGAACCAGCTTCAGCACAATAGCTCCAGGTTGAAAACAACACAGTGCACACTCTCCTGTGACTTCTGATACCACTTCTAACGTGACTGCATTCCTGCTGTTCTGATGGGCTGGGGGAGGGGTATGCTGGAAGCTGGGGGTGCCTCTGTTCAGTGGCTTCTTTGCACCCCAATAGAAAGGAGAGCTAACTCTCATAGGGAGCCAAGCCCCACCAAAGCATTCTCAAATGATACGGAAGTTGGATGCGATTCGTCTTACCGTTTTTTTTCCTTATTGTCTTAGGTTGTTTATTTTTCTTTTTTTTTTTTTTTTGACTTTGGTCTTGGGGAATGGAACCTAGAATCTTGTACAGGATAACTGAACTCTTGTGCTGTAACCGAGCCCTTCCATTTTTTTTTTTTTGGATGCCTCTTTTTATTTTATCTGCCTGTACGTTGTCATTTAAATGTGTTTATTGTTCTTTATTGCCTATGCAATAGACTTTTTTGTTTTGGGTTGTTTTTGGCGGAGCTAGCCTGAGAATATTTGCCTAGGCTGTGGTGTTTTTAGGTGTGTATGCGTGAAGTCAATATCTCTTCGTGGGGTTGCTGGAGTTTATCATGTCCCATAATAAACTATGGAGATCAAGGACCAGGATTGGCTCAGGTCATCTGAAAATATTCCAGTGATGTGCGCTTCATGTAGCCCTTGGGATGTGGTACAGTGATGGCATGAGGAAAAAAAAATGTGTACAAGCAAGCACCAAGAATGTTGCTTGCTTCCAGTGGCATCAGTAAACAACCGACTTTTCCTTGGAGTAGAGAGTTTGACGGATTAGCTGATGCTAAAGGCAGGAAGGCTGTCTCTGAGTGGCAAGATCTCTCTCTCTCTCTCTTCTCTTGAAACTTCCCCTATCTGCTCTCCTGCTGCACAAACAGCTGGTCGGCGGGCAGTAAATTCCTCAGCAGCTGGTGTGATGGAGGCCACAGTGGGGGGGGGGGAGCACTTTGTTTACTTTTGAGCTCTGGTCTGTTCTGCGAGGAAAGACCAAAGTCAGGTCTAGGTGAAGTTTCCAAGGTGAAATCTTCTGAAGGGGTCAGTCAGTGACACCTAGGTGGGTACAAGGTGGCTGCCAGGAGGGCTGAGAAGGCCTGTGTGTGTCTTTGCACTTGGGCAAAACTTTCCCTACCTGCAGGAGTTCACGTCAGACACCTTTTTCACAGTGGAAGAGAAGCTTCTCCTCCCAGGCTTGAGGTCATCCAGAGCAACACTAAACCTCGCCCGTGCCCCGCGACAGTGTGGTGGCACTCTGCTGGGTTCCCCACTGGTTGGGGTTGGTTGATCATCTAAGAAGTCACCCCGTCCCCCAGAAGTTTGGGTTAGTCACAGGACAAAGGAAAACAGGTTGGCTTTTCCACCATACGCCGTCACCTTCAGGTCACCTGTTCGGTTTTTCATTCCGCCAAGTTACAGCAGAAAGTGGTTGTGGCTCAGCCGCCACAGGCCTTTTGCAAGGCTTGGCACAGAACTTACATTGGCCGAGGTGATCCGGGACACTAAAAACTGGTGGCATAATGCCCTGGTCCTTCTTTTCCTGTTCTCTTTATCAGTTCACATTTATGGTAGAATGAAATTCTCATTTAAAATAAGTGTTCTGGAGAGACTACACTAGGCAGAGCTGGTGTCTAGGTGTCTCCTACTCCTTTGGGCTAGCAAGGGTAATCTTGGTGCCTTAGTTTCTCACCTGGCAGCTGGTGCAGAGTTATTTCTGTCGTGTTTGCTGACTCTAAGTGAGGTATGGAGGAGGTGAGCGTGTGTCCGTGTGTCACCTCCTTTCATAAGCTTACCCAAGGGCCAGAGCTCTGCCTGGTGTCTCTCCAAAAAAATAAAAGAATTTTGATATACTAATAATGTTTGATTATTTTGATAATCTCAGAAACTGCAAAAAAAAAAAGAAAGAAAGAAAGAAAGAAAAAGGAATTGAGGTGAGAATGTGGTTCACCCCTGTAATTACTTCTCTTGGGAGATTGGAAGGAGTTCAAGGTCATCCTTGCCTACATAATAACTTAGAGACCAGCCTGAACTACCTGAGACCCTGCCTTAAAAAAAAAATTAAATTAAAGAAAGAAAGGATTTGGAAAGAGAACAAAGTCTTGAGGGACCCTCAGGTGGAAAAAGCAGGCTTGTTTGGCCTCCGTTCCTCCGACAGTATCTTCAGGGACCGTTTAGACATTGAGAGTTCAGTCAGAGTTGAGAGACCTAGCCAGACCCTGGGCCACACACTTCTGTTTTCGCAGTTGGCTTCTGAGAGCTAAGTGGCTGTTTTAGCCCGTGGATGACTGAACCCAGTTAGAATACAGGCCTACAGGGTCTCAGGCCACCACATCACATTCTCAAGGTTCACGGTGTGTCTATAAAAGGCCAAGGAAATCTGATACAATAGGCCCTGCGCTTTGGCACTTCCTAGTGTGGTCCATTTTAATCACCAGCCAGCTGGTCTGAGGGCACGGAGCTATGTGCCGTGGAAGATGATGTGTGGGAACACTGGGCTGCAAGGGTCTAGTCAGGTGTGAGAAGAGGAAGTGGTAGGAGGTAGGGCTGAGGGAAGGAAGGCAGATGGATTTGGGTTTGCACCACAGTTTGCAGAGATCCATGTTGGGAGGGCGTGGGAGAGTTGGGCCGGTCCACTGGTGACTGAAGGTAGTGCTGCCGGCTCCCACATCACCTCTTGGTAAATCCACGGGTGAGGCCCAGGCTTTTTCATCCAGTCAGCCAGTCCTGTCTATATCTTCACTTAAGTGTGGTAAGCACTCTCTTTAAGAACAGACCTGGCAGCCCAGACAAGGTTCCTCTGGAAAAGGGTAGGTCAAGCCGGGGAAATTACCTTGGCTGTAATTCCTTGGCTGAGAGCAGCTGCCACAGAACCAAGACTGGGGGTTCTCAGACACACGGTGCAGGGGCAGGGAGTAGCTGGGAGTTACCTGTAGAGCCATTTTGTTTTATTACTGGATTTTAAAGGTTGGCCTTTGGTGCAGTTTCCCCAACTGGGCAAGTCTAAATCGAAGGAAGCCCCCTTGGAGTGTGAGACATAGGTGGGACATACCTTTTTCTCTGTGAATACCACTTTAGAAAGACAACACCTTGACTTGGTCTTTGGCAGAGTCTGTCTATGCTATGTTCCAATAGACTCAAGGAAGCAGTATCCGTGCGTTTATTGAAGAGAGTGTGACGTTCCTTTGGTGTTCCCACGCCAACAGGAGCCCGGCTTGAAGACTGTTGGTTGCCAAACCTAGTATTTGGGGAGAGAAAGGCGAGACTAAATTAGGGAGAAGTTAGAATTACAGCCTATTAAGAAGCAAACACATTTTATTGATTTTTCTGTCCATACAGGAACCAGACTAATAAAATAGCATTTACTGGGACATCTCAGAATGAGCCCCTGTGAATAGGCAGCCGTGACTTGTGGTTCTGGCCGTCCATTGCGTAGGAATGAGTACAGCCGTATGCTTGAAACTGGTCCTTTGGTGTTGAAATATTAACATAAATCTATCATTTGCCCTGTTAATTCTCTGGGTAACCCTTTCATCTTTGACGGTGAAAATAGACAGTGCAGCCGAGTCTGGTCCCAGGGATTTGTAATCTTCCTGTCAACAGGAAGAAGACCTCACTGTGTTAAGTATGGACTCCGCCATGTTGATTGAGCTCACGGCATGGAGTCCTATGGGCCGTGCTTATGGAGACTGTGAACCCTTGGATTTTGGGACTTTATAAATTCTCTGTAATTAGAAGTGCTTCCTTGCTGTTTCAGTGGTCATCTCTCCAGCTCAGCGTTACAGCTCTGGAGGGATTCCTCCTGTTCTTCTTCCTTCCTATTGCCCGCAGGCCTCCTCTTCCACCATGACCACCCTCACTGGTTGCATGCTAATGCACGATGTCCTGGTGTGTTAAGCTTAATGACCTCATTCTCCCTTTGCAGTCTTTCCTGGAGGCAGTTTCCCTCCCCATTTTACAAACCGGGAAACCGAAGCCAGAGAGGCTAAGTGCTGGTCTGCCTCAGATCTCTCAGGCTTGTATGCCTAGTGGCAGTACAAGTCTCAGACACTTATCACCAGTCTGTAGTTCCTGAGACTGTTGTGAGTTGTGTCCCTTCAGGAAGCAAGTTAGGAAACCCAGAGTGATGGAGCGGATGGGTCCTCGCCATAGCTCAGGTGACAGGCAGGGGTCCAGCCAGCAGAGGTCTTGCTTTCCCTCTGTTCAGTGTTGAAGGTGGGTTCTCTTCAGTACCCATTAGGGCCAGCCTGATGGTCACTCTTAGCCAGAGACCTTTTTCTGGATGAGTGTCCACGTGATTTTTTTTTTTTTAATACTACTTCTGCAACTCTCTAGTGATGTGTTATCTTCCATGGCTCTTATATTGTCCCCCCTGCTTTTCCTGATTTTCACTCAGAAACCTCTCTCTCCACTCCATTTTCTCTGCCTATTAGTTTGTTCATTAAGTGGTTTTGATGTCTGAGGTTGTGTCCTCAGCCTGTCCAGCCTCGGGGCCAGATGCCCTCTTTCCTGGCATTACTCCATCTTTCCCTGTACAACTTTATTGTTATCATTATTTAAAGCTTTTTACCCAATCCATGAATGTCTTTTTTCCCCATAAAGTATCTCTTCTGTAAATCATTAAAACTATGTGATTTCTGCAAATCTATTTGAAATATTTGCAGATATTCCATGATTTCCCGTGACTACCCAAGGAATATTTTTTTCTTCTTTTTTCTGAGCCCGCCCATTCTTGCTTTGTTCTTTTTAATTTACTTGAATGATGAGAGACATTGAGCCATCTGACGTCATAAATTTCTGCAGTTTGTTTTGTTTTGCTTTTAAGATAACCCTCTTTACCTCCAGCCTGGCCTTGGGGATGCAGGTTCTCATTTATGCTAAGCAAGATCTCCACTTTAGAGTTACTTCTGTATTCAGATGTTTATATCTAAACTGCTTCAGTAAATAGGAGAGGAAGATTTGTACGTCCATAGGCTGAAACTTAGAACTAAAGAGCCTTGCAGGAGCATCACGGAAGGGTTCAGAGACAGAATAAGGTGACATGGTACAGGTCATACAAGGACATTATAGAGGCGTGACCCAAACTTCTCAAGAGGCAGGTGAGGAAACTCTCATAGCTTGCCCCCAAACCCATTGCAATCAGAATCATGTATTCTGTCCCAGCTCCTTGTCCCTCCAACTCCTTGATGGAGTACAAGCCATGAAAATCAAACAAGAATTCTGACAGCATTGTGTCCCTGTCATACAGAGAGCTAACGACCACCCCCATCCTCTGGATGGCACCTCAGGACGGCAGGTGATGGTACACCGGGTTATGGCTTCCACGCTGAGTTTCTCAATTTAAGAAGTGAAGAGAGGATGAAATATATTTTGGAAAGATATCCAAGGGAAAAGGTTGGCATAAAAATAATGTTGATTTTTAAAAGGCCAAGCTTCCTGTATCTGGACAGATGATTTATGAGACTACTCCCAAGGGAAGATGCGAAAGAACCGGCTCCTGAGGATTTATGAACTCCGTCGGGGGATTTTTTTTCTTTGTATGTGGGAGTCAGACATAGGGAAACGACCTCATTTCCTGAATGACCCAAAAAGGACACGTTGCCCTGCTGGGCTGGTGTGAGTTCAGTCGGCAAATGTGTGCAGGGAGATGTCACTCATCCTCCCATTGCCTCTGACTTTAGTTTTAGTTTTGAGTTCTGTTCTGTTCCTGTGACTTTGTCGTCCCTTAAGGGCATTGCCAGTTGTTAGAAAGAGGGTTCTGTTGACTGTGGAGTGCTCCCAAGGAGCAGACAGACGCTGCAGCCCACAGACCTGTGGAACCCGGTCTTGACCTGAACTTGTTCATGTTACTTAATCAAGAAGTTATTAATTCCCGTAAGGGGTATTAGAACTGCATGTCTCTTACAGCTGTTGGCCAGTATAGGTTGCTGGACACAGTTCCCTTATGCTGTCAAGAAAAGTGAGCTTCCCTCTTGCATGTTCCATGACAGGTGACTCTAGAAGGGGCTTGACGTTTCAATGCCACCATTTTAACTGTTGGTACCAGAGATGTTCAGGATGCTGGGAGATTGGTAGTGCTGTTCCACCTAAGATCCAGACCGCCTGGGTTGGCCGACTCCCAGCACAGTGTTGCTGTCACAAATGCACTGAGTTTCTCTCTGGACTGGGGTCACTCAGTCATGGCTCAGAAAAGCTCTGGGTGTCCCCCCCCCACTTTGAGCACAAGCTTTGGCAACAGAAGAGATGAGCCAACTGCAATTACGCGACAATACGGAATGCTTTTTGTATCTTACAGCAGTTTTGAGGGAAATGGCCGGTGTACTTTGAAATTAGTTTGCAGAGATAGAAAAATCCCGGGGCGGGACGGGGCGGGGCGGGGCGGGGGGGGGGATCCTGAAGTACCCTCGGAAGTCTTGTGCAGCTTAACTCTGGAACAGGGCGGTGGGTCTGCTTTTGCACGCAGCTGCCTGTTACTTGTGACTGGGGCGAGACTTGAAAGACATTGATTCTTTAGGAGCCTTTTCTTTCCCAGGCAGTTCCCTGTCTGTCTGACCACAGAGCAGATAGTGTGTGCTGTGGGTGCTGAGGTCCCAGCTTCATGAGTCGGGAGTAGAGACCCTCAGTAGCAGCTTAATTATACAGAGGAGTTTGAAAAAGCCAAGTTTCTTACCTTGGGGCATGAGGGAATTTTTAGGTTTTTTGAAGGTATTAAGGGGATGAAGTGCTGCTTTCCAGGAACAGTTACAGTTTTATGCCGCCCCTTAATATTCCTTGTCAAATATGTGTTGCATGGGAAGATAAGATATGGACTAGAAAATGACTTTTTTTTTTTTTTTGGTTTTCAAGACAGGGTTTCTCTGTATAGCTTTGGAGCCTGTCCTGGAACTCATTCTGTAATCCTAGCTGAGCTGGCCTTGAACTCATAAAGCCTGCCTCTGCCTCCTGTGTGCTGGGATTAAAGGTGTGTACGCCACACTGCCTGGCCTTGCAAGCTCTACCCCTGAGCTACTCAGGCAAAACTGACCTCTAAAAAAAAAATAGATTGCGTAGATTATATAGTGTTTGTTATTAATTATACATAATGGGCTTCATTATGACATTTTCATACATGTATATAATATATTTTGGACATACCTTTTCCTACCTTCTCTGCCCACCACCACCCCTTCTACACATCACCTGTCCCTTCTCAATTAGTCCCCTTTCATTATCTTTTTCTTTTTCTTTTTTTTAAAATAACCCAGTGAGTTTCGTTACGGTTGTATACAGGAACATGGCTGAGGGTTATATGCAGATGCAGCAGGCACCTTACCAATGGCTATATCACTGAAGGCAATGCTGTTTTTGAGGAATTTACTTCCCACCCTATGAAACAATGAACACTCTGTCAGACAGTTGAAGAGGGTTGGAGGGAAGCTGTCTCTTTGATCCTCCAAGGAGCTACTAGTAGAAGTTGGCGATTTTTCTTGGTACCGTCCACGGTGATCTGTGGCAGACTGTAGGTGCAGTTATCGCTCATAAGAATTATCTGTGTAGTTAGATCAGCGATCCTTGCTTCATGTATGGCTCCTGTGTGTGAGGAAGCCCACTCTTGAGTAGTTCCTGGAAGAGATGATCTGCAGATAAAAATCAGTGTTGTAATTAAAAAACCAAACCCTAGAAAACAGCCTGTCTGTCTGTAAAGTTACCAGGTTCCCCAAAGAGTCCGCTTGTTCCACAGTGAAAGGGTAAGTCTAGATACTGAGGGTCACTGATGCTGAACACGTGAAGGGGAGGGTTCAGGGCTGCTCACCTCACTGCAGTGGCGGTCTGAAGGTAGGTCCTGTGTCCCTGGTGACACATTAAGGTTAAGGTCCAGAGACAGCTTAGGTACAACAGTTGCCCTGTGTGTGTGTGTGTGTGTGTGTGTGTGTGTGTGTGTTTGTGCGCGCTCGCATGTGCGCTCGCGCGTCACCCTGGGTTTGATCCCCAGCACCAAAAATAAGTAAATCAATAATTAAAAGAAAGAGACAACTTCCCCATTATCATTGCCTCAAGCCTAATGGTTAACATGGAAAGATCTCCAAAGGGTAATACAAGAAGAAATAGGATGGGAGCTTCATGTTTCCTTGACGATGATGAGAAACCCAGACTAGGGAAAGAGACATTGCTACATACTACATATTGTGTCCTTTGTCTTATCGGATACTGGAGTATATATGCTGACTTGCTGGGGTCCAGCTGATCGTTTTCAAGCCTTGACTTTTGACCATAGACTGGACACCCAAAGAGACAGAGTGAGTTTTCTTTGGGCCTCATCATCTCTTCCTGCCTTGGGGCTGTTCCGGCTGTTTTTTGAAATCAGAAAGTTGGAAGGAATGGACTTCTGGTGCACCTTGTTGCTTTGGTCTCCTTTTGATGAACTCTGCGAGATTTAGAAATAATCGAATTGTTTGTTACTTTGACAGGCTTTTGAGATCTGAGGCTCTCCTGGCTTAATGGGTCCATTGATGCAGTGGCCAAGGATGCGGGGACATCAGGTCAGGGGGTTACATGATGCCTTCTGCTCTGTCTCTTGGCTCCATTCAGCAAAGAATCTATCATGAAGCATGCTTTTACTCCCAGGATTTAGGAAGCAGGGGCAGGTGATCTATATAATTAGACCCCGCCAGTTGGGGGTTAAAATCTGAATAACTTGGGCAAATTCCCCAGTTTGGATAAATCTCCCATTCTCTTCAACTTTTAAGAACCTAATGACCTGATCTGACTGAGTCCACCTCGCATGCCGAGAATGGCCAGGTCCACTTGCCTTTGTGCCATCCAGGTCTTTGTGGAACCTGCTGACTCTCATCCTTCAGTGGTTGGGGAAGTAGATCGGGAACTGCTGGGAAAGGCCAGGTGTTCCCTCCAAGAATGGAGTTCCCTTTCCGAACTTGACATCTGCTTTCTTGAGTCCCTGGTGCTCTGTGGTTGGGCAGGACCGTGAGGTGGGAGGTGAGGCTGCGCCAGTGTGCAGGCAGAACTTGGCTGTATGTAGGTCAGACAGCTCTGGAGCACCATGGTCTTCAGCAGGAGTCTTGGACGATGGGAGGCCCGCAGCCTCTAATCTTCACCATTCTCGCACCCAGCCTGGCAGGGAAGGTTTGTTGGGCATCTCCAGTTGGGCTCACCCTAATAGAGCCTTCCTACGCACCCTCACCTTTCCTGGTGAATGCCTTTCCTAAGCTACCATGTTAATTTTTTTCTCAGCGCTGTGACAAACGCCTGACAAGAAACAAAGTAAGGAAGGAAGGGTTCGCTCTGGCTCACACCGAGGGAGAGGGTTGAGTCCGTTAAGGCAGGAATGCAAGGCAGCTGATGTCATTGTCTTAGCAGTCAGGAAACAAGAGAGATGGATGCCTGTGATCAGCTTTCTCCTTTGTGTCTGTCTGAGACCTCAGCCCTTGGGATGGTTCCCTCTTCATTTAAACCTCCATGAAAAATCCCCTTGTACACTTACGCCCCCCAGAGGTGTGTCTCCTAGGTGACTAAATCCAGGCCAGTTCAAGGTGAAGATTAGCCATCACAGTGACCTACCCTTAGAAACAGAGCACAGAGGGCATGGTGGCACACGCCTTTAATCCCAGGACTTGGGAGGTAGAGGCAGGTGGATCTCGGTGAGTACGAAGCCAGTCTCTACATAATGAATCCCAGGCCAACCAGGGCTATAGAGTGAGACCCTACCTCGAATAAATATCTATCAAAGACCCACTAGCATCAATAATAGCACACTTACCATCTTGGGTGTACAAGACAGTTTGTCCTGTGGGGTAGATATGAGACAAGGTCGGCGAAGGGGAGAAAACCTTCTTAAAATTATGAGGAGGCAAGGTGAAGAACCTGCAGTTAGGAAGGGCCTTGTTTCATCAGAGGCTCCAGAGAGGTGAGTTCAGTCAAGCCAAGGCCCTGCCAACATTTGCCGGCTCTTCTGAGAACTTGTCTGTCTTGAGAAAATGGTAAAATGGTCAGGCAGTTTCTCTGAGGGGAATGCCTGTGTGTGCTTTTGTGGTTAGCCAGCCTGTTAAGCAGTCTGATTTAAGGGAAAGATGGTCTCTGTATTTTCATTTCAGCTGTGGTCTTAAAAGGCTTACGGTGTGGGTGGAGGAGAACACAGTCCTCTTGCCTCTTACCGGCTAAGATCTAGGTTATAGGTGAATGTGAGTTCAGACGTAGCCTATTTCTTTTAAAAAATATTTAGAATGATGTTTTAATCTCTTTTTCGTGTGTGTACACACACGCCGTGGCATACATGCGGAGGTCGGGGGACAACTTTCAGGAGTTGGTTCTTTTCCTTCCACTCTGTGGATCCCGGGGATCGAACTCAGGTTGTCAGGCCTTGGCATCCAGTGCCTTTACCCACGGATCCAGCGTACCAGCCCCAGCCTGTTTCCTAGGTGCATTTTAGGGTTATCTGCTTAACCCCGTTTGGGCAGACCTTGTCCTGACGCACACAGCACATGGATTGCCAGGCATTGCCAGACTGTCAGAAAGAATTCATTCCGTAGCTCCCGTCCCCGAATGGATGATAGTAGTAGCTTACCCCCATTCCTGCTTACTTTTTCTCAGCTTGACACAAACTAGAGTTGTGTTGGAAGAAGGAACCTCGACTGAAGAGTTACCTCCCCCAGACTGACCTGCGGGCACGTCTATAGTGCGTTTGTTGGATTGATGATTGTGGCAGGGCCCCCACTCTGGGTGGTATCACCCCTGACTTGTATAAGAAAGCAAACTGAACAAGCCCTGGGGAGCAAGACAGTAAGCAGTGTTTCTCCGTGGCATCTGCGTCTGTTGCTGCCTCCAGGTTCCTGTTTTGAGTTCCTGCCCCGACTTCCCTTTCTGATGGCCTGTAACTTGCAAGTAGAAACAACCCAAACCCCAACTCCCTACCTCCAGTTAGTTTTGGTTAAAGGTTTTTATTTTTGTTGTTGTTTGTGTTTGTTTTTCAAGACAGGGTTTCTCTGTGTAGCCCTGGCCATCCTGGAACTAGCTGTGTAGACCAGGCTGGTCTCAAACTCAGAGATGCACCTGCCTCCGCCTCCTGAGTGCTGGGATGAAAGGCGTGTGCCAACACCGCCTGATGTGGTCAGTTGCAAAGTAGGAGACAGACTTTAGTCTTCTTGGGATGTCTGACAAGATGATGGGGACGTTCTGACTCTCCACTGGGCAAGGGTGAGGCAAGTGTAAGTCCTGCCTGGCGCTTGGGCTGTTGACCATGCCTGACATTTCATGGGCTTCTCTTTCCCACTGGTGCAAAGGTGCATCTCTCAGTTGGTCCTAGGGCACACATGCTAGGCTTTAGGAGAGATGTGCAATTTCAGGCTCACTCCTTGCCCGCCACTGGGTAAGCGCTGAGAGCCTCATAAAGTGCCCTGGATGGTTTCTCCACTCATCCACATCTATAAAGCAGATTCTTCAGGTCAGGGACAGGTTCCCAGGTGGAGCCATGGAAAGCTCAAGCTGCAGAACCAACACGGGAGGCTAGAATTAGCATGCTTGAGGGAGAAGGATGTGAGGCTAGCTGACACAATGCCTTTATGGGCTGTTTTTAGCCGTAATCAGGACTATATGGTATGTGTGGCTTGTGATTTCTTGGGCATCGTTTTGCTTCCCCTCCCCACAGGAGTCTATTCTTGTGACTCGGTTTGCATATATGCACATGTATTGAATGCTCATGGGATCGTAAGTTATAGAAATTATAGTGTAGTCTGCTTTTTAGCAGAGAGGATAAGATTGCACCAAATCCAGCCTTGTTGTAGCAAGGCAACCTTACGTATAGATGTAAAATATATCTCCTTGGAGGGCTGGCTTTGTGATGGGCTATAAACGGATTGTTAAGCAGCAAGCTGAGGGGCTGTTAGCAAGCTGTCTCTAAGAGCATCTCCCTGGTCTAGTCTGAAAAGGTAATGTGTGCATATTGCAGCTATGAGATAGTTCGCTTGTGGTGTTTGTGTGTGTGTGTGTGTGTGTGTGTGTGTGTGTGTGTGTGTGTTCAGTGGTGAACAGCCTGGGGAGATAATTTTAAAATATTATTTGCTCCTGTGTTGTTATTTGCATTCTAAACCGGACAGTGTTTAAATCCCATCTTGCCTTTTAAGAAATTGGCTTAAACGAACAGGTGTCTTGGTCAGCTACAGGGAACGAAATCAACTCAACTTCAAAAAGCTGCGATATGTTTTATAACACCTTCGCATATAATAACTGCGTTAGAGATTCGTGCCATGGAATACCCGGATAGCAGGCAAATTGCGTCCTCAACAGCCGACAAGCGTTTGAATTCCCAATTGCAGCGAGGCAGGGCTCCCAGTACGCCCGTCCGTCCTTGAGCCTCTCCTCACATTCAGGTGACGTGTCTGAGAGCCCGTCTGCACAGGTGCCTGCTGCCTGCCGTTGGGTCTGTAGTGAAAGGGTTCCTTCTGGTTAATAGAGTTGCCTCCAGTGCGATGGTAACAGCTGCTGCCTTCGGAAACAGGTGTCTGCTCTTCTAATCCTCCGACTGGATCAGCTTGCTCCCCTGGCCGGGCCTTATTATTACTGTTTTTATTTATTTATTTTTCTCTCCCATGTAAGCCAACCCTTGCCAGGAGGCGCTGGTGAACAGGATGAGTGCCAGAGGACATGGCAGCTTTTCTTGGGAGAGGTTTCTGCTACCCAGTCCCGTTCTAAAGAGATGGCTGGAAAATCATTTGGAACATGAGTCACAGGGGAGAAGGATAGCATAGTAAATGGGCGGTCCTGCCAGGTCACCTCTCCGTTGTTCCTCAAAGGCCAGTGTAAAGCCAGCACTTCCACAGACTAGCGAATGAGATAGGCGTATCCACTGTTGCTGTTTTTGTTGCTGTTACTGTTGTTTTGAGACAAGGTCTCCATTAGTGCAAGCTGGCTTGGCGCTTGCTGTGTTCCCAGACTAACCTCAGACTTCTAATCCTCCTGCTTCAGCCTTCTGTGTGCTGAGAATACAGGTGTCCACGACCATGTCCTGCTGACCTGTTGCTTTGTAAGGTTTCTAAACCCAAAACTTAAGGATGGCTGGTATGCTGTTTTCTGGTCTGCAAGGCAGTCTGGTTCTGTGTGGGATACCTCAGTTCTCTGTCAGTCTTTTCTGTCTTGCTGTTGCTGGCTTCCTTCTGGTCCTGGTCCTTGATCTCTTTTCCTCCTGTTTCCTCTCTTGGGTCCAGTCATAGTTATGGGCACTGTTGTGATAAAACCCCATGACCAAGTAAACTTGGGGAGCAAAAGGTTTGTTTGGCTTACGCTTCTACGTCACTGTTCATCACTGAAGGAAATTGGCAGGAACCTGGAGGCAGGAGCTGATGATGCAGTGGAGGGGTGCTGCTTACTGGCTTGCTCAGTCTGCTTTTTCATGGGATTCAGGACTACCAGCCCAGGGATGGCACCATCCGTGATGGGCTGGGCTCTCACCCATGAATCACTAATTAAGAAAATGCCTTACAGACTTGCCTACAGCCCAGTCTTATGCAGGCATTTTCTTATCTGAAGTTTCCTTCTCTCAGATGACTTTAGCCTGTGTCAAGTTAACATAGATGTGTCCAGCTCAGGCCCCCTTCAGTCTAGTCTGGAGTAATTTTTTTTTTTAAATGAGAGGGTCTTGTAGCCCCATTTGGCCTCAAACTTATGGTGCAGCCAAAGCTGGCCCCAAACTCCAGATTTTTCTGTAATCATCTCCCAAGTACTGGGATCTCAGGTGGGTGTCACCGTTCCTGGCTCTGGACTGATTCTTTGTAGCTCATTGTTGTGTCTTGCAAGGCCCTTGACAGCCACTTTCTAGTGCAGTCTTGCTCTTGTCCAGACCGTATGCTGGACTTTCATGTCTGGAATCTTCCCCGATCCTCTTTCTCCCTGGCAGCCTTTTTTTTTTTTAATTCAAAGCCTAGGTTTCTTTTGTTTTTCTTTTTCTTTCTTTCTTTCTTTCTTTCTTTCTTTCTTTCTTTCTTTCTTTCTTTTGTTGTTGTTGTTGTTTTGAGACAGGGTTTCTCTGTAGCTTTGGAGCCTGTCCTGGCACTCACTCTGTAGACCAGGCTGGCCTCGAACTCACAAAGATCCACCTGCCCCTGCCTCCCGAGTGCTGGGATTAAAGGTATGCGCCACCACCACCCAGCTTCAAAGCCTAGTTTTAAAGCCTTCTCTGTGGTTGCAAGGCATGGCATTCCCACAACTCAGTGAACTTGCCTTTGTGATTGGCAGTGATCCGGTTATAGATGACTGACTTATTCTTGATTGGTCTGAAAGCCCACACGGGGCATGATTCTAATGGATTCATTTTTAAAATTTTCACTTTCCAATATTATGCCTAGAAGAGAGGCAGGGTTAGGTCTATTGAACCAGAAAATTCTCTTTGAGAGATAGGGTCTCACGTAGCCTAGGTTGGCCTCAAATTGACCATATACTGAAGATGACCTTGAACTTGATGGTCCTCGTAGGGGTTGTAGGTGTGTGCCTCCTCACCCAGTTTGTGCGGGCTGGGCGTTGAACCCAGGGCTGTGTGCATGCTAGGCAAGAGCTCTCTCTACCAACTAAACTGTATATCCCTGGTCTTGAATTGGATTTTTGAAGCCAGCTAGTATTTATTTAGCTTCTGTCACGTGGATGCTATGCTTTGTGATGTGGAGCATGAAGTCTTTGTCCTGTTGAAATCCCAGAGATTCTCCTGAGCATAGAGGAAGGAAACAATACAATCTTGTTTTGAAGCCCTATGGAGGACCATAGTGGAAGCATCACACACATCCAGTGCTAGGATTCCAACAGGCACGTGTATCCCTCTCGTACTTTCTCCCCTGGAGCCCCGCCTTTTGGAGAGGAACACAGCCTGAGAAAAAACTCAAGAGCCTCGGGCTGCCTGCTCCAGAAGTAGCCCCACTACCTCAGACCAATGGGTGGACGCACTGGTCATCCTCTGGCATAAGATGGACTGGGCCTGGGACCAAGAGCCAATGGTTGTTTTTCATAGTTCTCTGCAGTCTGGCTGTACCTGGCTGACAGGGCCTCCCAGACGAGCCTGCCACCTGTTCTCCCAGTTTACCCCCCCCCCCCCCATCTGGTCAACAGCAATAACCTGGGAGCAGCTCAGTGTCTGAAACCTTCTGCCAAGAAGTAGAGGTGTGGTGCTGTCCCTGTCCCCTGAATGGGCTCTTCTGGGCTTTCTCTAGAGCCCATGTTTCCTTAGGTTCCCAGGCCGACACAGCCTTCCTTAGCATCTATCTCCCGTGGTGCAGCACTTCCTTCTGTCTCTATTATTAGCTTTCTTAGCTTTACCATTCAGTTCCCCAACTCTCCCTGGTCCCTTCCTCCTCCCCCTTCAGCCCCTCAACTCCCTTCACCTCTCATGAGCCACCTCTAGTGCTCCCTGCCTGCTGGAGCCTTCTCTTTTCTTTGTTAATGCAAAGTCATTTTGTTTCTCCTTCACTGTATCATGCCTTCATCTATAGTCCCCAAATAGACACCATCAACCCCTGTCTCATCTTCAGTAAACCTTCAAAGCAGAAGGTGCCAGCGTGGGTTTTTCCAAAGCGGGCATCTGCAGCACTCTGGGGCCTTCTGTCCCAGCGGCCACTCACTCACTGCCCTACCATCTTCTGGTCCCTTCGGGGTTTGAGAGGTTCTGTCCCAAGTGACGTCATCTCTCTTTCTGTCTTCATCTCATTGTCTTGTCTTTCCTGACGAACCTCCTCTTTTACGGGAGTACACCAATTTTCCTGTTCATTAGAGATTTTCTTTGATTGCTGGACGTCGATAAGTGGACATAATTGGGAGCATTGTGTACCAAGTGTGCCTTTTATAAATAAAGAGTGTATGTAGGCTTAGGGGCAATTTTTAATGCCGTAATAATTCTAAATTTGTCATAATTGAGGAAAGTTCACGTGACTTTTAGAGTGACAGTTGTCTTGGCAGCTGACTTTGTCATGTGACTCTTGGTTTGGTTGAGAACCCAGTTTAATTGCTGCTGTACCTGTCTTCCAAATAATAGCTCTAGGAGCTAATTGTAATTTTTAGAACTAATCATTTCTAGTTGGGTTTTTTGGTTTTTTTTTGTTTGTTTGTTTGTTTTGTTTTGTTTTGTTTTGTTTTTGAGACAGGGTTTCTCAGTAACTATGGAGCCAGTCCTGGAACTTGCTCTGCAAACTAGTCTGGCCTCAAACTCACAGAGATCCGCCTGCCCCTGCCTCTTAAAGGCGTGGGACACCTTGGGACTACTGTGTTTGTTTTAAGACAAGGAAGGTGTTACTGTGTATCCCTGGCTAGTCTGGGGCTTGATATGTATGTAGCCCAGCTGCATTCTTCCTGCCTCTGCCGCCTGAATGCTTTAGCATTATAGGCAGGCACCACAGATCCCTGCTTTGTATGATTCTTTTACCTCCTGTGCTTGGCATCAAATTTAGGGTCTTGGACACAGTGGGCAGGCGCTAACCACTGAGCTACCCCACCGTCTCTTAGAAATGGAATGTTTATGATGCTTTACTGTGTGGTATTAGTCTAACAGGAACTGCGCTTTTCTCCTTTTCTAACAAATAATGTGCTGACTGGATTTAAGTAGTGAAACTGCTTTTCTGGAAATCGGCTTCCCTAGCCCCACTTTTCCTGAGGTAGCCGTGTTCTTTGAGCCTTCGTTACTCATTGTAAGGCTCTCAGAATAGACAGAAAGCGATGGAGTAAAGTTCTACTGTAGCCGTCTTTCATTTCGGGAATGGAAATGGTACAGGGGAGGAGAGTTAGGGAGATGACTTTTAGGATCTGTTTTAAGACCGGGACAGATACATACTAGTTTCCTCTGGTGAATGAGAAATAATCTTTTACGTCACTAAAATGAGTAGGTGACTTATCCTCCGTTACAGTGCATAGCTTTATACTTTGAAACTTGCCATGGAGGGTTTTTTAAAACACTCCTTTGTAGAGTCTGCCTATTTCTAATAAAGAATGCCTACTGTTTTATTAAAGCCACGAATAGTTGGTTTTATGTATTTATTTGCTTACTCTATCTGTCTGTCTACCTATTTATTTATTTATGCAGGATATCTCTATGTCATCTTGGCTGTCCTGGAACTCAAGATGACCTGTACTCAAGATGTAGAGGTTGGCCCCAAACCTGCAGGGACCCTTCTGTCTCTGCCTCCTGAGTGCTGGGATTAAAGGCATGCACCACCAAGCCTTATGTATTTCTTTAAATAGATAGTTGGGTGGGCAGGGATTTTTCGTTATCTCTCTCGCTCCTGAGAAGTGATGGAACTAACCAAGAAATGATAATTACATCGGAGCTCTCTCTTTCCTGGGAAAGGGATGCCTCCTTCCCCAGTCATTAGAAGGAGATGGGGAGGGAAAGCCACTGATTGAGCCCTTTTAGCTAGCCTCTGAAGCACTCTGGAGCAGGGTGGACTCATCAGGCTAGACTTGGGAGTCCACAGCTGTTTGATTTGTTGGGATAGGAAACTGGGGTTTCACATCAGACCCCAGAATGTATGCCTGTAATTCCATCACTCAGAAGGCAGGAGCAGGCAAGCTAGAGGCCAGATCTACTCAGATAGTTCCAGAACAGTCAAGCATAGTGACAGCCTGTTTGAAAAGAAACTGGGGTTCCAGTTTAACCGTTTCTGAAGGGCATTGCCGAGGAGTTTCTATAGGAGACCAGTGTGGTAGCCCATTTATGTCACCTCTCATCAGTCCTAGGGTTTGCTGTAGAGTGCTTTGGGTTTCCTGCCCCAGTGGTGAAGCATGGTCCACAAGTAGCTTCATGACTTCTGTCTGATCAGTTCTGACTGCTAAGTGTTTGTAATTACTAGAGTAACAGGATTTAGGCATTTGCAGCTGAGTTTTGAGGAATTTCAAACCAGTGCCCAAACAGCTCAGTTAATGTGTGCAAGGTTTCACGCGTGTGTCCTGTTGGAACTAGACCCCACGTTTGTTGATGTGGCCAGTTCATTGATTTGTAATTAGAATTAGGATTTCAGAATTGCAGATCAGTTCAAACCATATCACCTTAATAAT
>JAQHUG010000135.1:220541-234253 GCA_028555095.1 Dicrostonyx torquatus
GCTGCTTTTTTGTTTTTTAAGTGCTATGTGTGTGCCAGATGTGTGCCAGCGGACCCCACATAACTTTAAAAAAGAAAAGAAGGAAGAGAGAGAAAGAAAAAATAGACACAAACACATCTCTGGGAAATCAGTTCCTTTAGCCAAGATTCCTAAGTAGGAGAAACCATTAAGTTAAGCGAATATGAATGAAACACTTTTGGACAAAGGAGAGCGTGATTCTTGTACCTGAAAGAGTGAGCATGTGTGTTCCTGTACTTAGACACTTGGAAATATTGTAGACGAAGGAAAGCCCGTCACCTGTAGTCCTCACCGTGAGGAACTTGCACCTTGGCTGACATAAGGCACTGTGTGTAAAGAATAACACAGAGCTGGTACGGGGATCAGTGTGGAAAACTGAAGGACTTTAAAAGAGGCAGAGGGTTCATCACAAGTTACGGTAGCAGTAATAGCAACAGTGGCCGGACTTATTAAGAGTTTGTCACATGCCAAGTAGTGATGACACATTCTGCACGTGTGCGCTTGTTTGTGTGGTGTCAACCATGCAAAGTAAGCATTTCTAGGACTCCTGTGTTTCAGCTCTGAAACCAAGCAAGGCTAATGAACATGCCAAGGGGATGCCCGAGCCTCTGTCAGGTTCTGGGTGCCTGACTCCAGAGCTTTCGCCTTACCAATGCTAAGAAGCCTGTGAAGACTTGACCAAAGGGGACCAAAGAGAGAGCAACTACACCCTGAAGAGGCTCTTGTGTCTGGAGAGACACCAGAAGGCAAGGTTTCAGGGCCACATTTAAAGGGCCCCATGTGGCTGATTTGGTACAGTACGTAGTTGGAGAGCTAGTGAATAAACTTGAAAAGAAAATACCGTGGTTGCCCGGAGGGGACAGATGTCACATTGTGTTGTGTGGCAGCCACTAGGACTAGAGCTTGGGCTTTCTAGTCATTTCTGGTCAATCTGTCCTGTTGGCCACCCCTATGACTTTATGTTAGTTCTTTCTCCCTTGGCCCTGTGTAGAATCAGTAGCCAAGTGTAGTTCTCAGTGACCAAGGAAGTAGGGGCTCATTGTCCCCCTGGTAACTGGGGCTTCCTGCTAACCCCCATGAGCCTCAGGTCTTGTGGCCGAAGCTGCCATAAGCAGCAGAAGGTAAAGCAGCATTGTGTCCCTCTCAGGGATCTCTCGATTTGATGCAAGGATGATGGAGGACACGTGGAGACTCTTCCAGGGTAGTGGTGGCCTCAGTTGTCCTAACAGGTGCCTGCTTAGTCCCCAGGGACTAATTAGAAGGACCTTTATCAGCTAATGAAGACTGTGTTTAGAGAGAGGCTAGGGATGTAGCCACCATTTTCTCCTTCATGGTGATTAACTCACAAATTCAGTACCCGCCCCAAATCAATACATAAGCACCTGTGCCTCAAAGAAGCCGGCCCTTTAATATTAAATGGCACAGGGCCCCTGAAGGTATGGGAACGACAAGGAGCAAAGGTTAGTTGCTACATCGGTTTTTCTTTTTAGACAAAGAAAATATGTGATGAAGAAATGTTTTGGCAAGATCGCCCCATCAAGATTATTTACTAGGAAGCAGGCCCAGGACTCAGCCAGGCAGGGGCAATGCGAGAGTTACTAGGATTTTGACAAATTTTTCAAGTGTGCAAGGGGGCCTATCTCTGCTGAGGCTAGCTGGCCTTGGTCAGGTAATACCTGGTTGGGCCCTATTGGTTCCCAGGGGTGGGGGGGCTCTCATATTTATAAAAGTGGACCAGGCCGTACTCTTCTAAACCTTACATTTTTTAACTGTTAAATTCATCTTTGTTGCTTCCCATCGCTAAGGCCCACTTCCTTATCTGCTTGCACCACTCTGTTTGTGAGCATGCTCAGCTGCTCAGTTTATTCGTTCATTTTCTCACTAATGGGCATTCCACTTGGTAGTAGGTTTTGACTGTTGCAAGCAAGTTTGCTGTACATGAATTTGTAGATACACATATGTTGGTGTGTCCACGTATGAGACTTTTCTGTGCCTGTGATTGCTTCGTGGGAGAGCAGCGGCAATCTGTACTGCAGGCAGCATTGGGGAGCACAGCAAAGGCAGATCTGTAGTACCTCAATTTGGTATGAAGTAGCGTGTGACCTTTGTAGATGCCTCTGTCTTATGTAGTCCTGTCTCTCCTTTCAAACTTGCAGACTCTTCAGTGCTCAGAAAGCAGCTGTGTGTATACAGCAGGCGCTCATTTTAAACATGATTTTGGTGCCATCAGTGCTTGTTGATATCTCTTGGTGGTTAACTCCTTGGGCCTGAAACTATGTTCTTTGTATGATGGATCCTTTTTGTTCTTTGTATTATTTCATGTAGTATCTATGAAACAGGCAGACACCATCTAAATAAGACTGGCTCCTGCCCTTATCTGAGCTATGCTGTACACGATGGTACATGTTTATGATCCCAGAACTTGGCCGGCCAGTTAGTGAGATGAGGAATTCAAAACCAGGCTGGGTCACTTGAGACCCAGACTCGAACAGACAGACAGACACTCCTTTCTTTAAAAAGATTTTTTTTTTTTGGTTTTTCGAGACAGGGTTTCTCTGTAGCTTTGGAGCCTGTCCTGGAACTAGCTCTTGTAGACCAGGCTGGCCTCGAACTCACAGAGATCCGCCTGCCTCTGCCTCCCGAGTGCTGGGATTAAAGGCGTGCGCCACCACTGCCCAGCAGATTTGTTATTTTTAATTATGCACATTTGTATGTCTGTGTGTGAGTATGTACAGGTGTGAGTGCAGGTACCCACAGAGGCCAGAAGAGGGCGTTGGATCTCTTACAGCTGGAGTTACAGGTCATTAGGAGCCACCTGTCATTGGTGCTGGGAACCAAACTCTGGAAGAACAGTGTGTATGCTTAGCTGCTGAGCTGTCTTTCCAGACCCAGCAAACACCACTTTGATCCAGTCAGAAGAGGGTATGTGTGAATGGAGAATTTGTCACGTGTGTCTCTGCCACTTTGGCCATTGGGAGGGAAGACTTACTGGGAAGAAAGTAGGGTGTTAGAATGAGATCTGAACTTTGAAAGAGCGTGTGCTCACAGAGACAGATAAGGGAGGCAGGTGAGGTGGGTCATTTTTGAGATCTAAGAGACAGGCGAAGATGGCACACCTAGGTTACAGCAAGTATTTAGCTTTGAGTAGAGCATGCCGCGTGCAGTTAAGAGGATGTAGCTAATGCGATTCAGATGGCATGCTTGAGTCTGTGTTTCTTCAGTTTGGAGATCTCTGGGTACACCAAAGTCATCTTTACCCTTTCCAGTGTCTGTTTCCTAACTTGATCTTTCTGGTCACCTTCACACCCTTTCCCTCCATGCCATCCCCACGACAAGGGCAGGTCATGGGAGCAGAGCAGGGGGAGAGCAGTGTCTTCCAGTCCTTGTCAGCCTGTCTGTTTGGACACTGTAGGATTCAGGAATGCTCGGTGTTCACGGAGAAGTGTTTTTTCTCCTCACTCAGGGACTAGACTGAAATGACTCCAAGGCCAGGATAGCAACAGTACGTGCTGGGGAGGTTCCGCTGCCCACTTCTGGACTTCTGGAGTCCTTTCGACCCAGCACCCTTTCTTTCTTCATTCTTTCTGTCCCCAGCTGCTTCTACACTTGGGGGGACTGAGGGATGGCTGCCTCACCCACATGCATCCCGACCGTCTCTTCTCATATGCTCTGTGGCTAGCAGAGGGAGCAATGATTTCGGGGAAGAGGACTAGAGAGGCCGGATGGACAGCAGGAGTTCTTCTTTGCAGAGAAAACAGCCAGTCCTCTGTGGCCAATTCTCCCTCTAACTAGAGATCTTATACAGCCTCTGCTCTGCAGTGTGAGTGCACACGCCGGGGAAGATAGGATGGAGTTCTACCAAATAAAATTTTTATTGAAATGGATAATTGTAGAGAAATGCATTGTATTATGTCATGGCATAATTTGGTGTTATATTTTGGATGTTCTTTTTGGAGAGCCTTATTTTAGGTCTGTCTTACTAGATTCCTGCTTCCATTGTATTCTTGTACTTTCATTGGCTAAGGCACGAACACATGGCCCTAAAGTCCTGTAGCCCTGTGCTTGACCCCCTCCTCTGCCGTGTATTAGCTCATGCGGGTTCCTCATTTTAAAATGGGTCACCTGATAACACCTAGCTTTCACACTGGGCTATTAAGAAGATTTTGTGAGATGTGATGCATATTAAGTATTTCATGGTGGCTTTCTAATGGAGTTATTTGAATTTGGGACCCAGATTTTCTTTTTTAAATGAAATGTTCACCTACTAAGATGTGCCACTCAGAGAGGCAGATGTTTGAAAACCAGCAGACCGTCCTCAGTAGTGTTCCCTGGATTTCCCTGCTGATCTGTTCAGAGGTTCAGTGGGAGGGCGGCATACACAGATGGCATACCTCTGCCTGAACAAGGCTGTCCCTCACTTTCAGAACACAGTTTTAAAGAACGCCGTCTCTACCAAACTTTCTTCACTCTTTGTCCACCTGTCTGTCACCTCTGTTGGCTGCACCCTTCTTTGTGGATTTAGGGCTGCTTAGCCGTAATCATTTATCCCGTCTCTGTCTCTATGACACATTCCTGCTGGTGCATCGAGTAAGATGTTCTCTTCCCCTCTGTGGGAACGCTGTTCTTCCCTGTCTTTAAGGAGCTGGGAGAAAATCGGACTTTGCACTCATTATGTATCAGGTTGTCACTAGGCTCTGCTTTTCTTAGATTGATGTGTGATTTAAAAAAAATAAAAAGATTGGAGCTGGTCACATAATGGGGACGTGGGTGTGTCATTTGGTGTGTGTCATCTCTGTAACTTCTATATCATGAGTTTTATCCAAATCTGTGAAAAGATACTAAAGCATTAAATGTGGGAAGCATTTAACTTTCTGGCATTTTTGTATATGTCAGACATAAGTCCCGAGCAGATTTTACAAGACTTGAACTGGGGATGTCTCTTATCTAATGTAATTTAGCATTTTTAAAATTAAATAAGGAATGAGAAATTTTTAGAGTAAAATAAGGGGTAGAGGGACGGGCAAGGCTAGAGCCAATGTGTAGGAAGATAGACAAGAATGAGGAGGTGCAGAGGAGGCTGTGATGTTGGAGGAATTGGGGCTCTTCATTTCCCCGGGAGTTCTTCCTGAAGGGACTGGGGTTGGCCTGGGTTCTCTCTAATGTCCCTGGATCTTTCGTGCTCCAGTTGAACTAAGTTGTAATGCAGACTTACCCAACTGCAGTTGTGGTAGGATGTGAGGTGGGACAAACACAGGCTGGAGACAGTGCTTTGGTTAAGGTTGCTCCTGGAAAGGATGTCTTCTTAGTTTTCTCCCATCGGTTGGGTTCTGTGACACGTGGAGTCAGATCCTATGGCAGCTGGAACGGTCACCTAATGACATCTGGCTGTCAGGTAGAATGTGTCTGAGTTCTCATGGCTTGTCTTTCTCCTTGTCCCTCTTCCTCTATGGCTGCAGACCCAGGGACATCTTGAACAGTTGCCGGAGAGGGGGTTCCTAACTGTTTCTCTTGTGCCCCAACACCCTACCCGTGGCGTAAGAGAGCTTTGGAGTCTCATTTCATCAACACCTAATGTGTTTGGTTCCAACACCAACAATGTCATCTTTCTTCTACCTTGTCATCAGCTCTTGGGACTTCGAATTAGAAGACCCTTGATGTCATTGTTGTCCAATGTCCAGCTCCTTCACTTCAGAGGTGGTGGCTCTGAAGGTCTGAGGGCACAAAAGTGATAAAGTAGAAGAGAACAAAGTTGTTTTCTATGCTCTTCTCGAGGGCCATGGAGGTTAGAGTAACACAAGACGGATGAACTTTTGATGTGTATCACTTGTCACCCTGACATTGATTTAGGGTTTTTGGTTTGTTTGTTTTTGTCTTTTCTTAATACTCGTCTTCTATTAGTATAGAAAGTTGAGGACACATAGCCTTCTGTGCTTTGGATCTCTTGTAAGTAGGGACTTATAGTGCTCCCTGATAAAGACTTCATCGGTCCTTTGGTCTGATAATCAGCCCAGCACATAATAGATGCTCAGTAAAGACTCCGCAATCCTTGTAATTGTTAGGTGTTTGGCCTCCTTACTAGACTGTAAACCTGGGAACGGTGACTATTTCTTACATCATTGTTTCGCTTCTGTTAGTAACATAGCTGGCATATGATTAATGGTCAGTGTACGCAGGCAGATTGACATGAGTTGATCGAGGGACTGTAGACGCCACTGTTGTTAAAATCTGATGCGTGTAAGTGAACAGGTTTCCTTGCTGTCTCTTCATCCCAGGCCTCTGCTGGTGAGCGTGCAGTGAGTGATGCTGGGCTCGTGGCTGAGGCAGTGCCCATGCTTTATTTCTATTGCCAAGGACTCTGCTGAAATTTCGTAGGCATTGAGTCCCATGGTAGAGATTTGTTAGGGCCATGAATGTCATACAGTAACAAGACACAGGAGCTCCTTGAGACACTTCATTCATAGCTGCTCCTTCTTAGCAGTGCTTCCCTGGCTGATGGCTGCAGGCAGCTGATCAGTGCAGGACAAGGTGAAAGAGAAGGGAAAGAGAAACGCGCTTACTGTCAGGAAATTGCTAAAAGGCTCTCGGCTCCACTGTAAGCTTGAACCCGTTGTTTGATTTCCATGGGCCTCTTAGTTTCTCTGCTAAATTAGAGGATAGGATATTGATATATAAGATCAGTAACCAGAACTGTATTACTCTTTAAATTCCCGGGCTTGTTGGGAAATTTTAGAAGACCCCTGATTATTTTAAGAATCTCAGGGTTAAAAAAAAAAAAAAAGAATCTCAGGGTAATGGTTTCAGTAGAAACATACAAGTCCCTGGAAGATGGTACTGGGAGTGCTTTGGGCAAGTGGCTAAATGGCCTATTGGATCTGTCTGTTAAAGGAGCTGGAAAGTAAGACACTCAGTAAAACATGAACTCAGAATCCACATATGCGGGTGCGCGCTCGCATGTGTGTGAGTGTGTGTGTGCGCGCGCATGCTGTGCATGCTCACGTGGAGGTCTGAAGTCAATTTCGTGAGTCTTTCTCTGTCGCTCTACACCTTACTTTTTGGCTGAGCTGGCTGGCCAGTGAACCTTGGGAATCTTTTGGGCTCCAGCCCTCAGTGCTGGGGTCACAGGTGTGTACCACTAAGCCTGTCCCACCAGCCCCAGAGCCCACATGTTAGCTCAATGTGTTCCTGGTTTGGGTGCACGTCTTTAATGTGCATTGGCTATCCAAGCAAGGTACTGGATTTGTGAACCTTTCCCTAACTAAGTCCCAAGTGAATTCTTATCATGCCTGCAAGGTAATGCAATCTGGCAAGAGAACTGGACCTGGACCAAGTCTCTTGACTGATTTGGCACCCAGAAAGACCAATTTACCTAATTTGAAAATAAACTGAAAACAAAACAAAAACCAAAAACACCTGGCTGTTGCTTGTTTGGTGACATACAGAACACTTATTATTTCTGTATCCCATTTAGTGAGGAACGTATTTTAAACTGTAGAGTCCTGAATACCTGTCCTTAGTTCCCCTTTCTTTTGCGCTGCTCCCATGAGGTTAAATCTGTGAGAACGGTGGTAAGAGAAATCTGTATGCTTCATACGTGCTGTGTCTGTCTGAATGCTGAACATCTGGACCAGTGTTAGTTTTCTGTTGCGGCATAACAAGTTACCAGAAATTGGTCAAAACAATGCATTTTTATTTTGGTTTCTGTGGTCCAGGAGACTGGGCATATAACTTGCTTGGGTCATCTGTGTAAGATTTCACAAAGCTGTTAATGTGTCAGCTGGGGCTGTGGTCTCCTCTGAGGCTCGACTGGCAAAGAACTTGACTTCATTGGAGGAATTTAGTGCCTTGTGGTTTTACGACAGATGATTTCGTTACTTTTTATTTCTCTTTGTGTTTGTCTGTCTCTCTCTGGTGTGTGTGTGCATGTGCGTGCGTGCGTGTGTATGTAGGCACATATTTGTAGGGGCTCGTGGAAGCCGGAGGCCATTCTCACGTGTTGTTCCTCCAAAGCTGTGCACCTTGTTTTTTGAGACAGGGGCCCCTGCTGACCAGGAGCTCACCAAATAAGCTAGGTTGACTGGCCAGGTGAGCACAGGCGTCTTCTTGTCTCTTCCTGCCCAGCGATGAGCCATTGCCTTGCCTAGCTTTTCCTACTTGTGCTGGGGATCCCAGTCAGGTTGTCATGCTTTTCTGACTGAACGCTTGTCTCCGCAGCACTGGGTTCCATTTCTCCTTTAGCTGTTAACTGGAAGTTCCCTGCAATTTCTTAGCCATATCTCCCTTCCACAGCATAGGCACTGTACAGTATAGAGCTGGTTCCTTCAGAAGTACCAAAGAGTTGTGTCTTCCGATAGCACAAACTTCCTTACAGACATGACCTCAGTCTCCCCACCCCCCATTATCTAGTAGGGAAACCAAGATTCCAAACTGCTAAATGAAGTGTCTGATGTTGCAAAGTGTCTAGTATCAGAAGAGGAATTATGAAGAATCTGAATTGACGTCTGTAACCTCAGCATCCGCAAGGCAAAGGCAGGGTTGTTCTTTGAGGCCTAAGTTATGTAGAGCAAGGCTGTCTCAGAAAGCAAAACAACTATGCATACACACAAAAATCTGATTGATAGCAAAAACAAACATTTTCTAAAGATTTCTAGCACAAGCCTGTCAGTAGTCACTGCTCGTTCTCTGCACAGCCCCCACATTAGGTATTATTACTAAGTAGAAGGAGCCATTTGAGGGCTTTTCCGTTATGACCTGGTGCTACACAGATTCCACGTTGTTCCTTGCTTCTCTCAAGTACCTAAGCTGCTGCAGCATCACCAGTGGTTAATGCTAACAGGCCGCCCCTTTAAAAGTACTTCAGTAAAATGAAGGGGTAGCATCTGATAGCATCTAAAACCCACTGAGAAAAGCAAAACAAAAAGCCAGAATGGTTTGAGTGTAGTAGGTATCGTTACAATGCTAGCACTTAGGAGGCTGAGACAGGGGAATGCTGTGAGTTCAAGACTGGTCTGGACTGTATAGCAAGAGTCAAGTTAGCCAGGGCTACAAAGCAAGAGCCTGTCTCAAAAACAGTAAAACAAAGATCCTCCCCGAAGATATTTGCGGCATCTGCATGTGAGTTCCCCCAAGTTAGTAGAATGCAACTTTGGTCTCATTGAAAACATTTATTCCTCTTAACTAAACCATAACCATCTTCTTATTTCATTAAACATGAATAATACGGGAAAGGCAGAATTCTTAGCTTTCCTAACCTGGAAAACCGTCTGTATGTGGATCTTCAGAGATATATGAGATCTGAATATGAGAAATTTATATTTTAGAGTAAAGAATGCCCAGTTTTGTATATATGTGTTCCTTTCATAGTTTCAGAAACCGGGAGAGCTGTGCTGCAGGATGCTCTAAAATCTGTAAGTACACGGGACAGATAAGCACAGGCTCTGTTGATTGTTGAGCTTTTTTGAGTAGAAGGAAGGACAGCTGTAGTGTGTGCGTCTTGAGGTCAAAGATTGCCCTTCCGGGTCATCTTGAGGCTAACATCGGGAGTGCTGAGCTGAGGATAGCCTCTGTGTCATAAACTGGAGTGGGGCGGGGCTCTCCAGCTGGAGGGACCTCCACACATGGGAAGTCTGTCCTCTTCATTCGCTAGTGAGAACTCCGAGGAACAGACAGGACAACGTTTGACTTCATCCATTTAACAGTTATGAACTTGTCTTCTCAGAACAAGAAGATTGGGAAACCTTCTTGAACTCCATGTTAACCTTCTCCAATTCTACACCTCTGTTTGTTTTTATAAACCCCAATCCATGCCAGTCCATCAATATGGTTTCTTTTGTATCAGTTTTGGTTCCCTCTCTATGCCCAGCATGGCGTCTGGTTCCCTTTCTATTCACTCAGTGCTAGCAGACTTGAGTGAAAAGTGTTTAAATGTATTTGTCAACTCGTTTCATACTCTGTGGACAATGGAATTTCTAGTTCTTAGTTCCGTGGCTTCTATTTTAAAGCTTCCTCATTCCCATGACCTAATATTTGGTGAACAAACTTAAGTCTACCATGTTACCTTTCGTGACTCCCCTACTCCTGCCTTTGTCCTTTGCTTTTGGCTGTGTATATTTTTCTATTCCACTAATTGTGGTAAAATACTCACAGTGTAAAACTGGCCGTTTTAACCATTTTTGACTATGTAATTCAATGGCATTGAGTGTAGTCACACTGTTGACAACCATTACCACCGCCTGTCTCCAGGAAGTTGATGTCTTCTCAGTGGGAGCTACTGTCATCAAGTAGAAACACTCCCTTCCTCCTCCAGCTCCACATACCTGCTTTCTGTCTTTGAGAATTGTGACTGTTCCAGATGTCTCTCTTAAGGGAAAGGAAAAAGCATTTGCCCTTTCACGACCAGCTTTATTCACTTAGCGTGATGTTACAAGTTTTTTCTTCATGTTGTATCATGTGCCGGAAATCCATTCCTCTCTAAGTCAGCCATTGTCTTTAAAAGTCTGTGTCCCACATGAGTGCCTGGTGCCTGCAGAGCTAGGTGAGGGCATTGGATTCCCTGGAACTGTAATCATAGACAGTTGTGAACTGCCACGTGGGTACTGGGAAATGAACCCAGGTCCTCTGGAAGAACAGCAAGTTTACAGCCCCCAGCCGTTGTCTTTAAGATTCAAGTGTTTGTAGTCTGTGCAGCCAGAGTGAGTCCTTTCCTTTAGACCTGTCTGTGTCCTTTTCCTAGTGTGACTCTTCTTAAGGCCTTGACCATTTTCCTGAATTGTATTCTTTGGCGGGTTGTGGGGGTGTTGGGAACAGGACAAGTAGAGAAACTGAGGCATCGACAGCACATAAAATGAGCATCTACTGTATACCAGCCCCCCCCTCCCCGTGCATGACCAAGGAGTACACAGTCTTGTGGAAGAGATGACAGTGATCTCTGCTGACTGTAGCACCAGGTGGTTTGTGTTGAGGGAGGGCTGGAGTTGAGTCTGCTTGTTCTCCCAAAGCTCTGGGGAGTTTTAGAAAGGTTCAAAGAAGAGGTCATATTTCAAATAAGCCTGAAAGGAAAGAAGGTGTTCAAGGTGGAGAAGGATGTGAATGGCATTCCAGGAATGGCGAGAGCCCAGACAACTGAAAACACATGGCTGGTTGGAAGAGCTGCAAGAGGCTGTACTATGTGAGCAGGAAGCAGAGATGGGGTGAATAGTGGGAGGCTTCGGGTGCTTGGATGCCATGCTGAGGACTGGAGGGCTTGGGATAGGCTACTTGGCGGCTCTGAGTGGCTGCATGGATGCATTTGGACCCCTGGGATGTTGATGGATTGGAAACGGAGTAAGCAGACCTCACCAGTGTGCAAGGTTGGAGGAAAGAAAGGAGCTGTGGTATTGCTGCCTTTTAGGCAAGAGATGCTGAGGGCCTGAACCGAGGAGATCACTGGCAAGATTAAGCTCATGATGTGGCTGCCATTTTATGTGCTAAATTCTTAGAGTTTTCATCTCCATGTAGACTTATGGTTTTGTTTTTTTGTTGTTGTTGTTTTTTTTTTTTTTTTTTTTTTGGTAAAGCCTGTATCAGATCTCTCTGTATTATACCCCAACTGGTAAGAGCTAATTAACTTACAAAAGCCAAGCTGGGCAGGTTCATACCTTCAGGTTTACACCCAAGGATAGTTTGTAATAAGCCTCTATGTACTGAGTGATGTGATCTCTCCAGTTAGAAAGGGACAGCTGTTAAGGTGTGTGTGATGTCGAATAGCTGAATATAGCTAATTAGACTAAGTCAGCCATGCTGTGTTTGAACTGCTAGCCACTTCCAGCCTTCCGTGATCTCTTGACAGTTACGGAACTCAAAACTTTCATTCAAGGATAGAAACTTCCCAATTCAAAGAAGGGCAAGATGCACACCTGTAATCCTGGCACTCGGGGTACAAGCAGGAGGGTCAGGAATCCAAAGTCAGCTTTAGCCACGTAGTGGGTTCTAGACCAGCCTGGGCTATGTGCGGAAACCAGTCTCAAAAAGCCAAACTGAAAGAACAGAAACAAATAAAAACAAAAATGAAAACCCTCAGGCTTTCAGGAGTAAAGCTGAGTTAACTTGAGAAGTCACAGCTCCTAGGGCCTGGCTAGTTGTCCGGAAAGAATGGACGTGGTTCTTGAGAAAGTACTGTGGTAGTAAGCGAAGCAGGAGCTGCACACAGTTGCAGCGATTGCTCATGTGCAGTGTGTAGTAGGGATTGTTACACGTCAGATTACCTTGGAACTGAAGAACAAAACAAATGCGGCGTCTTTAATACTTAGGGAAGAGCCTGTCCACACAGAGAAAGGGAAAATACTACTGAGCTCAGATGTCGAAAGTAAGCGTCATCACCTGACTAAGTGGCGGGCGAGGAAAGTGTTGAGACATACACAAAATAATAAACAAGTTCCGGGGAAAATAGTCTTCCTGCCAACTCTCGCCTCAGTCAGTTCCTCACCACAGTGGGGCTGCGTTAGTCACTGCTTCCAAAGGTGTGTACGCACAGAAGATCAAGAGATGAAAACAGTTCAGCATTTGAACATGGGCTTTCAAAGAAAAGGTTGAAGAAATCTGGACATTATGTCCTGAGAGGGCCGGCAGGATGGTTCTGTGGCTTAGGTGCTTGCTACCGTGCCTGACAGCCTGAACTCCAATCCTGAGACTCTCAAGTAAGCCAAGGTAGAAGATGAGAACGTACCCCCACAAGTTGTTCCCCAACCTCCCATGTATGCTACATGGTATTTGTGCCCTCCCACACAAATAAACATAATACATATGTGAATAGACTTACTTTATAATCTTTGATATAAAAGCAGTTAGAAATGCATCTGGGCACACCTAATGAGGCTGGTCCTGAGAAGCATGAAGCGCCCCTTAACCTCAAACAGCTTCTGTGTAGGGGCTAGGTTTTCATTTTGCTGTTGGTGGCTCAGTTTTTATTTCCCAGGAGCACTGAGTGAAAGGAAGTGCTGTGGCATATCTTGTGGGCGATCCATAATGCCCACCAGGGCGCGTTAGAATGGCCTCCTGGAAGATGGAGATTTCAGAGGTTGACAGGATGGCGCTGAAAGGTTTCCTGGATGGGCCTTTGCACCGATGGGTCGGCCACACCGTTATTTCAGCTTAAGATTTGAGGTCGATTTTAGGAGGCATAGGTAACTTCCTCCTGCATGAATAGTCAACTTGAATAAATGCGTATTTGTAAACATTGGAAAAGGAAAAAGATGGAGGCAGGCAGACAACTGTCTTTTCCATGGCAAAGCACTTTCAGGCTTTCCCCCTGAAGCTTGTATCTTAGACTTTTCTTTGCTTCTTTATAGGTGTTATTACAGCTTGTGTGTATTTTGTCTGCGCAGTCATTATTTTGTCTGACAAGCACTGAGACAGCAGAGGCTGGGCTTTTAAAGGTCTTTGCTGTAGTTCTTCTTTCTATCACACTGGTGGACGTGATAGGGTCTCGGGAAGTTATCAGGTGACTGACAACTGCTAAGAGGACCACCAAGATCCCATGGCTGAATGATGATCATCAGGGGGATGGCAGCCTGGAGGTGGAGGGAGGGAGGAGAGGAAACAGAGAGGGAGGGAGCAAGGAGATGGGAAGTGGAAGCTGGGAGAGAGGGAGGAGGGAGGGAATGGGAAGTGGAATCAGGGAGGGAGGGGAGAGGGAGGAAATAGGAAGTGGAAGCAGGGAG
>JAQHUG010000135.1:249693-310379 GCA_028555095.1 Dicrostonyx torquatus
ATTTCCAATGAGTTTCTCATTGGTCTGGAGCTCACTGCAAGGCTAGACTGTGTAGTGATCTCTGTCTCTGTCTTCACCTCCCTAGCGCTGGGATGAAAACTGTGCCACCGTGCTTGGCATTTTAATGCTGGTTTGGGGGATCAAACTGCTTTCTCATGCTTGTGAGGCAAACAGTTTGCCAACCAACCTACCACCCTGCCTTGCTTTTCTTCTTTTAAAAAAGTTGTAAGGAGACTCGGCATCATTATTGCAGATTTCACAGTTTTCTGTGGTGTGAGATCTCAGAAGGTGAGACATCCCAGCATATGTGGTGGTTGGTTTCTGTCTGCAAGCTGGGTGATGAGACATTACTGTGAGCGTTTCTGTGAAGGTATTTTTGAATGAGTCCTTTGGATTTTGGTGTGGCAGGCTTTGTCCATCCGTTGAAGGCCTGAGCAGAAGAAAACACTGATCTCAAATAACAACACCGTTAGCTGATGCCCACGGGACCTGAACTGCCGTGTTGACTCTTACCTTGGTCTCCAGCCTGCCGTCCCTCCCTGCAGAATTTGGGCGTCCATGCTTACACAAGCACACGAACTACTTCCTTATGATCTCAGTCTCTTCCTCTCTCTCCCATCCCAGTTCCCATACTTCTCTTCCTCATTATTTTCCTCCCTCTCCACACGGACATCCCTTTGGTATGAGTCTCCAGTGAATCTTGTCACAGCGTGCTCTTCCTCAGCATGCTACATAGGTGATGCCATGTCACGTGTTTGATTTGAGGCCTGCAGTATGTTGATTGGCCACCACAGTGGTATATGGATATCTCTGACCTGGGCTATAGAAAAGAGCTTTTGACTTTCAGTTATAATAGAAATTCTCTTTCCGGGTACTTGTGTTTTCTTACTGCTCTGTTTCTTCCCAAAACCCCATGGGTGTTTTGGTCACTCAGATGCCTTCCCAACCCCAGCACACATTTACCCATCCCCTCCCAACACGCATGCCTGCTCTTACCTTGGTGATGCCGCACCTTCTGTGTAAAGCCCTGGTTTGGCTTGTCACTAAGGAAGATACTGAGCTTTTCTGAGCTTCTGTCCCCTAGGGTTGAAGCAGTCATCAAGCTGTATTTATTACGTGTCAACATGTGACAGATACTGATCCAAGTGCTATACCCATTTGTCTCATGTTAGTGTCGCAACCACCGCAGGTGGTTGCCTCGTCATTAGTCTCACTCTGTAATGAACAGACGGCAGGAGAGTTAGGGAAACGGGTTTGAACTCATAGTCCCTGCTCCTGGAGCTTTAAAAGCCTGTTACAAAATAGAAAAGACTCCAGATATCAGCGAATGCTGTTATTATTCTTTTATTATTAAATAGTTTTAATCTTAATTGTGTTTGTGTATCTGTGCACATGAACACAGGAGCCTGTAGAGACTGGAGGAAGGCATGAGATCCCAAGGAGCTATAAGCACTTATGAGCTGCCTGATACGAGCACTGGGAACCAAACTCTGGTCCTGTGTAACAGCAGTATACGCTCTTCATTGCCAAACCATTTTTCCAGACTGACTTTGGCTGTTGTTAAAATGTGCCAGTTGCCCTGGGGCTCTGTGCTCTGAGAACATTTTTAGAGCATCCAGGTTAATGGAGACTGCTGGTGGTCATTATTGTTCTTCTTAGAAAGCCTTAAGTTATTTGAAAATGCTTTCTGATTGGCACCCACAGTTCCTGAGGGTCGAGTTGAAGTTTTACAGGTTTTAGGGAGGGGATATGGTCACCAGCCACCCCTCAGGTCACATCAAAGAAACTACCCCATACTCTTGAGTGAGCTGAAAGCGTGGTAAATATTCAGCATAGCCTCTTCTGCCAGGACCACAGTAAATGTGTAACAGTCTTCAGTGTATCCACTGCTAATCCATAGTCTGGGCAAGTAGCATGAAATATCCTCCCGATGATTTGGGTGTCCCCAGGGAACCAAGCCTGGTGTTAGGTTTCACCTCCTTTGTCTCTTTTCTTTCCCAGCCTCGTTTCTCTAGATTTTCAACATAGATTTGGGCCAATATTTATTGTTGCTTCTTAAGTGAACTCATTTGACTCAGTCTCTGTCTGGGTAGAAGTAGATTACAACCATGGATCTCATTCCCAGAACCGCTCTGTGGGTTGCAAGATCTCTCTTGCTGCAGTCTCGTCTGAGGTTTTAATGTCGGAACGGGGCTCGTTTTAAGGTTGAGGGACAGTCGTGTAGAGTTTTAGGGGCTTCTCTGACTGTGAGGTTAGGTTTCTCTATCCCCCTGGTAGAGGGAAAGTTACTCTGCTTCCTTCATCCCGCATCCTCACATAAATGCCATCCATGTCTCTAACTCCTAACTCTTTGTTCTTAAGGCGAGCATGTTTGGGTGCCCTCATTTTCCATGGCTGATATTGCTCCTTTGACTTCTGAACATTCCTGTGAAGCGTTTTTAGATGTTTGTCAGACAGAGGAACAATGTCCCTGGGCCCTGTGACTTAAACATGAATTATGTATAGAGGATCACTTCTTAGAAGTCCCGGTGCTATGTCATTTCCTGGCATCTGGATCGACACTTTTGAGGAAGACATGAATAGTGTTGCCCAGCTGTTCCCCACAGCCTCTGTGGGTGCCATTGCATCTCTGATCACTCTTTGCTGTCTCCCCTCCCCACTTTTCTGCTTATCTGTCAAGGCTCCAGCCATCTCCAGCCATCCCCCGTGTTCTGTAGCCTGACTTCTGTGACTGTTAATTCCCACCGTTATTTTCCAGCCCAACCACGAAGCCTCAGAAAGCAGGATTTTCTTAGCCCCAAGGTGGAGGTTTGAGACCTGGTTCCCAGAGAAAGTGAAGAACTATCCTTGCTGTGCCCCAGGCCTTGCTGCATCCACCTGATTTGTTTTTAAGGAATTAAGCGCAGTAAGAAACACTCCACATGTGCTCAGAAGTTAGCATTCTAATGTGGTCAGACACTTCTGATGGCGTGTCAGCTCCAGTGGTTGGAGATAGTCTTAGGTTATCCCTTCCTACAGACATGGCCTTGGTAAACCTCTCAGAGATTCATCACCAGATTGCAGATTCTGTGGTGTTCTCGGTTGTGTCCCAGAGTGGTCTGGCTACTCCAGACAGGCAGAACCAATAGGGGACTAATACTGAAATTGGTATCAGTAGATTGATAGGTGTGTGTGTGTGTGTGTGTGTGTGTGTGTGTGTGTGCGCGCTTGTAATGCACACACACACACTTGTATTTGTGTGTATGTACATATAACTGTACAAAGAGGGAGAAACAGACTGACACAGAAGCCGGTTCTTGAAGGATTATCTCATGCCATTGCCACTGGACAGTTAGAGAGTAAGAGAAGCATTAGCGTCAGATCTTGAGGTCCAAAGGCAGCTGGATGGCTGGACTCCCTGTCTCTCAGAGGACTCAAGCCTTCATCTCTCAAGCCCTCCTATGATTGGGTTCAGCCAGCCCACATTACAGGGAGTAGTGTTGCCAGGTAGGGGTGGAGTTGGATAGCTAAGTTGTAGAGCATTTGCTTAGCGTGTACAACAGCTCTGGGTTAATTCCTGGTACCATGAAACAAACACACTGGTCTGTTGATTTTTTGATGTTTATTGCACCCACAAAAACATCTTTATAGAAGCATCTCACTGGTGTTGGGTCAACCATAAAATATGTTGGCCCAGCAGGGTTGACATGATATTAACATCCATTGCACTGTCTCTTGGCTTGTGTGGGCATCAGGAGCTGCCCCGTGATCTCCGGCACGTCTGCCTTTTCTCTAGCTCTGCTTTTCTGCCCTCACCCCCACCCTTTTCCTCCTGCCTCTAACACCCGCTCTCTTACTCCTCTGCTCCTGATGTGGATTATAAGGTAGAACAAGTTCATGGGTGGTTAAACGTGCTAAACAGGAGCAGATCTTGAAGTCGGTCATGTTGGACAGCATGTCTCTAGACGTGATCATGCCTTCCTGGGATCTGGTCACTCACCTCTGAAGTAGAATAGTGTTATTTATCTCTTAAAATTCTTGTGACCTAACATATATGTACAAACTTGATTTTCTGTGTTTGGCAATTACCCATGTTAGGATTTTTTTTTTTTTTTGATTTAAGTCATTGCGCACTAAACTCCTTGAGGCTTGTTCTTTAAAATGTTTTTTTATTTGAGACAGGGTCTCACTTGGTAGCCCAGGCCTGGAACTTCCTTATGATCTTCCTGCCTCCGGCTCTCCAGTGTACCTAGATTTTCCTCTGAGACTAGGTAACTTATTTTGACATAATTGTAAACCTCTGTTTCCATGGGCATCTACTAGTTGTGCCTGCCTGCCAAGCACACTCTGGTCTCAGGGCTCCTGCGTGCTCTGGTTTACAGGTAGAGTAACTACCTGCCTTGTTCTTGAGCTTGCTTGGTTTCAGATGTCTGTTTAAATGTCCCCTTCAGAAGACATTTTTCAACCTCCTCTACAAAGTCTCACACACTCTGGCTGTCTCCTGTGCTTACCTTACCTTGTTTCTCTCCCAGGTACTTACTGGATGGAATATTCTTTATTTTTCTGTCTGACCCTCCCAGTAGGACAGTGGTTGTCAGCCTCGGGTATTCATTGGAATGACCTGGAGAGCTCTCAAGTCTTGATGCCACACGTCACTGTGGAAATTAATCTGAAGCCTCTTGGGCAAGAGATCTAGGCATTAAGCAGTTTCTAAAATTCTAGATGACCCCACGTGCAGCCAGTGTTGGGAGCCAGTGCCCTTGTCTGGAGCCTCCTCATGCTGAAGGGAATGTGGGGTGGCATGTTCTCAGCATTGGTATCAGTGGGGAGTGGATTTAAAAGGCAGTTTCTCAGCCCCTCCCCTGACCTATCAAGCCTACTTCTGCTTTGGGCAAGATCCCTAGGTGATTCATTAGACAGAGACTGAGGTGCCCTGTACTAGGCTGTAAGTCAGGGACTTCTTTTGGCTAGTTGCTATATTTTGCATCAGAGAAGTACCTAACACCACATTTGTAGAGCAGGTGAACGAGAGCAAGTAGGTGGGAAGGGAGAGGTCAGGGAAGACGCGGCAGTGAACCATGTCCCCAGGCACGGGTGGACCAGGGTTGCTTGCCCTGTTCACGGCTCTGATTAGCGCCCACCAGTCTTGGGCATCCCTTCGGCTTCCCTTCAGCTTGCTAGGCTCTCCAGAGTGACAGCTGACTAATCAAAGATATTGTGATAATGAATTGCCTAATGACCCGGTCCTGCTTCTTCTCTCCAAGCATATATTTGATTAGAGGCCTGCTGAAACCAATTAACCAATTAAGTAAATAATTCAGTAAGGCTTTCTGGACTGCCTACTGCATGTGTGGTTTAACTCAGGCCCAAGAGACAAGAGGCTAAGAACTAAAGGCGGGGAGGAAGCAACTCATGGCCCAGCTGTAGAGACAGCCATGTAGGTAAGTTGTTATGATTCGAAGGGAAGCAAAAAAGACAGCGCTGTAACACACTTGAAGTTGTGTAGTTAGATTGCCAAACAAGGTCAAGAGTAAGTGATGGACTTCATGAGAGGGACCAGAGTGGACCTGTTGGTGGAGAGGAAAGGGGGCATTTGGATTGGGCGTGTGAGAGACTGGAACATAGGGCAGTAAGACATGCCTATGAGTTTTGTTTGCTACAAGGACTGTTAGAAGGCAGTGAACACGTTGAAGGACAGTTCGACATCTAAAGAAGTTGACTGTGGCCTATGGGAGGAGGATTGTAGATGGAAGACTGGGCCCGTCTGATCCAGTTTGAAGATGATTACATAGAACATCCCAGATAGCTAATGAGGCCATGACCTTGTGCAGTGCCAGTAGGAACTCTTGGGCATAAAATTAAAAGATTTTTTATAAACTTATAGACTAGAAATGGGAGTATTATGTGATTGTAGGTCATTTATCTTTCCTTGACTGTCTGGGCAGCAGGACTATGGAGTCGAGCCTTCTCATTTTCTTAGAGCTTTGAGTCTTGACTCTTGCTTGCAGGATGAAGAGAAGTCTGAGATACAAAATGATAACCGTGAATGGAGCGATTACTGATATAAGGTGGTCACTCTTGCCCTTGGGACTGTGTCCCAAAATCAGTGGGTGCCTGTAGCCACCAGTGATACCAGATATGTGCTTGGCAACAGAGTGTGTTCTGAGAAAGGGACTTTGGGCAATTTGGTTGTTATGTAGACATTATACTTCTGCAAAGATTACTCTGATATCACTAGATCATATACTACAGAAACCCTTTCAGCTCTGCCATCTGTACTTCACTGAAATGGAAAAATGACTATTTTTCCTATCAACGTGCCTGTATGAATATATTTTTAGTTTATAAATGAGGCCCAGTTAAAGATTAGTGAATAATGAAATAGTTATAGTGAACTTTCCTAGTGAAAGTTATTTAAAACGTATGAATTGTTTAGTTCTAATTTTTTCCACTTTTGGTCAGCAGTTTTCCGCAGGTAACTAAAATTGGGAAGAGGTGCGCTGCAAACACGTGTGGGCACTGCTGTTTGCTGTCACGCGGTGTACAGACACAGTGTCCTCTGGCGTCCTCACCGCAGTCCTGTGAGATAGGGGATGAAGTCATTTTATCTTTAAAGATGAGAAAAACCTAAACTCGGGAGATGAGATAGCTTACCCGAAGTCCCATAACTGACAAGTGGTCTTCCTAGGCTTGAACCCAGCTCTGTCCTCCCTGCCCTGTACTCTGTGTCTCTGCCTCTTTGCTGTCCTCACTCGTGCTGCTGAAAGTGAGTCAGCCTAAAAAGGCCAGACATGATTCTTCTTATTGTGGGATGAAGTTGCGTTTTGTGGCCTTGAGTTGAAGGTCTCTGACAACTGATTTCTTCCTGTAGCGTAGATCATAATTTCGCAGTGGGGTATTGATATTTGAAAGTAAAGACATTAGGTTTAAAAATACCTACATTTGGAGATGGTCTGCAGGGAAGCTAAACCAAATTGGAGAGTTTCCCTTTTTACAAAATTTTTGATTAAAAATTTTAATATACATGACTGACATGGGATACACAGATACATTAATGGAATTTTTAAATATTATTACATTTATGCATTTTTGTATGTATGTGTGTATGTACATATGTGTTTATGCAAACAAATACATATGTGGAGGTAAAAGGGTCAACTTTGTGGAGCTGGTTCTTTCCTTCCAAATCCCATGAGACCCAGAGATTGACTGTATAGGCAATCAGACTTGGTGGCAAGTTTCTTAACCCATTGAACCACCCAAATTGGAGCATTTCTATCGGGCTACTGAGTTGGGTTTCTTACAGTGATCAGTAAGGACTCCTTAGTTCCTTGCCCTCATGAGTAGGTGAGCTCTGGAGAGAACTGCATCCTTTGACTTAGAGCAGTGAACCTGAAGGCTGGGTTAGAGGGAAGTTGGTAGGCTCTCTGAGTCTGTTACTGAAAGGCTGAAGAAAGCTATGTCTTGCTTACTGCCCTGTGTTCAAGATGATTTGGAACCAAATAGACAGCAATTGGGCTTACAAGTGTGATGAAGTAGGAAGCCTGCCTGCCTGCCTTCCTTCCTTTCTTTTTTCTTTCTTCACTTTCTTTCTTTTTTGTGCCCCCAGTAAGACCATCTGAGCAGATCAGGCCCCTTACACCTCTTTCACTTCTGCAGGGGTGTATTGGTATTTGGTAGAAACTGGCTTGTTTTAGGAAAATGGATATGGGCAGCATGGAACTGGTTCCTCTTTGGTGCTAGGAATACTCTGAGGATGCTGTGAGATGCTGTTCAGAACAGTCCTTGGATACCTGAGCCATCCATTGCTCTGTCTGTGATATACGCGCCCCTTCTAGTTTATCTAGTGGTGAAGTAGGCACTGGAGCTGTTGAATGGTCGTGCTTATTATATTACAGATCTGTGAGATTCAAATCCATTTTCCAGTCATGTGGTACCATGAACACCTTAGAGCAATTACACTCAGTTCATAAACTGCCCAACCACTTATCCCAGTCTTCTGAGGAGGCAGAGATGCCTTGTATCTTAAAATAACCAGCTGATTTTGATTGCAAGGGTCCAGGATAGGGCCAGCTTGGGAAGCCGCTACTCTCATTTGAACAAGTATTTCAAAAGACAGGTTGAGGATGCTTGGGGCCATCTGTGGACACAGATGGATCCCCTGAGTTCAGAGAAGCCTTTATTTTGCCTGTTGATACCCTTTCTGTCCGCTGTATGCTAGCATTGCTCTCGTGTGACTGGAGTCTGCCGCACTGCATTTTCTTCCTTTTCCCCCGGAATCAAGCAACTGACTTTGCTTTCCCAGGAGCAGCCAAACCAGCAGCCAAGCCGACCATATCTTTAGCTTTGATGGTGATTGCTTCAGCTCCCTTATTTCATCACCGATTAGGATGCGCGGGCGGCATTAAGTGACACATAGCCCATAAAACATATCTGCTTCCTGCTGATTTCAGGATTCTAGAGGAGAGGCCGTGACCAGGGATTAAGATAGTCTGAAGTAACAAGCAAGAAGCAGGGCACTGTGGAATATTTATGTCTACTAAATACATAGATCATTGCTTTCGTTGATAGCTGCTTTGCCCCAGTAAAACACAGTATGTTGTAGTGTGTATGTGTGCGTGTGTGTGTGTGTCTGTCTGTCTGTCTGTTGAGTAACGAGCATCCGTCCATTTCTAGCTGTCATGTCTGAGGACATTAGCAGAAGTTTTGATGCCCCTCCATGTGCCTACACATGCTGAAGAGCAGTTACGGAAGCATTCACAGGCAGTGTCAAGCGGGAGATGTCTGTGATAAACTCCTTGCTTTGCAAACATGGGATCTGAGTTTGTTTTGATAGAGCTCATATTAAAAAGCTGGGGACACACACCCGTGTAGTCCCAGAACTGGAAAATAGAGACAGGAGGATCCGGGGGCTCACTGGCCAGCTAGTGTAACTGTTCAGCGAGCCCGGATTAATTGAGGGAGCCTGTCTCAAAAAGTAAAGTTGAAAGACACCAAGTTTCAACTTTTGGCCTCTAGTTGTGGCCAAAATATGTGGGTGGATATGCCTGTGTATGTATACACACACGCATGTACACACACAGCAAATCTGATCATAAGAAAGAAGCCACCCCTTTGTTTACTGACTTCTCTTGACAAAGACTTGGAAAGCTTTTCTGAGATTGCTTCTTAGAGGCTATACTAGGAGTTTGTTCCCACATTCTAGACTGTGATTGGTCCCAGATAGAACCAACTTCTGGTTCTGACATCCGGAAAGGCTGTAACAGACCTTGAACTCCTTAGAGGCTACAGCCAGTAGCACTTGGACCTCTAGGAAACCACCTGGAATCAGAGCTCTAACAGATCTTTGTGATCTATGCTGAACAGATCAAGCAAACAGAATGCTACCCTACAGACACACCCTGAGAAGCAGGAAAGCCACACTTCAGAGACAGGGGGAATATCAAATTGAAAAAAAAGCCCATAGTTCAGGATTTTAGAAAGATTTGGGAAGTTTTCTGAGAAGTGGTACCTCAGGGTATGTACTGTTGTGTGCCCTTGAGAGGCCTTTCTGGTTCTCCATCAGTCCTAGCAGTCCCAGTGGTTACCCCTCCCCCACCCCATGCCAACCAGGTCGCTCACCTCGGCTCACAGTTTTGCAGCCAGCTTGACTGCACACTGCCCCTTCTGGCACAGCTTTCCAGACTTGCTAGATGTTTCAAAGTGACTGGCCAGCTGCACAGGGCCCAAACACAATGCAAGTGCAAGCCTCTCTGCTTCAAACAATGCAGAATTTCATGACGGCCGCATCAGAACATTAAAACAAGCACAGGCAGTTGCAGGGCCCCTGCATAGCAGCATGGAGCTGCCCTGGGTGTTCAGATGTGTGTGCTGGAGCGAGCAGGAATTGGTTTTGGGGTTTTGTGGCTCTCAGCCCCAGTCACTGGGAGGGCCTCTGCCGCACCTCTGGTCTGTGATTCAGGAAGTCGTTCCAGCAGGGATTACCAGGGGTTCTGAGGTTATAGAGGCTGTCTGGAGTGTTAGATTCTATTCTTCGGGGATTCTATGAGGACCGTCAGTATGATTTCCCTGGCTGATAGTTGGGGGCAAAGTAAATTAAGTCAAAACAGTTGAAAGAATAAGTGGGAGAGGTTGGTATTATCTTAAAGGCTGATACTGGAGTCAATAGGTATCTAGCCCATGAAGCTGTCTTGTAAAGGTTGATGCCCTTATCCTGATGGGGTTCATATTAGACATAGACACAGACTGTAGGCCCGTGGAAGATGGTGGTCTTTTGGCTTCAGCATGTGATGGAGACCTGCTATGGTGAACGGAGATGCAGAGATAGTCTTGCCTCGTATCAACCCACATTCCTAGTGTTTTCTAGCATGGAGCTAAAGCCGCGCTGATTTGTTTCTTTCCCCCACAAACCAACAGTAACGAAGCAAGTTGGCCTGCAGTTGGACAAGGTTGTAAATAAAGATGTATTTGTAGACAGCAGTGAGAGGCCTTTGTGTTCCTTACACTGACACACATACACATTGTGGCTTTGGGGGATGCCACGGTAGTGTTTCAGGGAGCATCTAGACTGGGTGAGAAGGGCAAGGCCAGGCTGTAGATGCAGTGAGGGGGTGAGGCTGAGGCAGGGCCCAGGAGAAGCAACAGGGAAAGGAAGGCGGTGTAGAGGGCTTGAACTCTGGCTTTCTGCCCTCTTCTTATGCTGGGCTGTTGGCTACTTCCCTCCCCAAAGTAGGAAGGTCATGGACTCCTCCCTCGTGAACACTGTACACTTGTTGGCTGTAAGCCATCCGGGAAGTGAGGGCGGTTCTCACGCTGGGGTCTCGGCTTCCACCATGCAGGAAATGCTGGTCTGCTAATCGCTAATCAGAAGCATAAACGGGACAGTGTCCATGTGTACAGATTTGGCAGAGAGGCAAAAACTGGCGGTTATTTGTGTTAGCGATTACCGAAGGGAGAAGAGTTGATACCTGAAGATAACAGGTTCAGGCATAGCTTGGAAGGTTCCAAAGATCTGTCAGCACAGTGGTCTCTCAAATCAGCCTTGGGAGCAATGTTAGAGGCAGTTCCGGGTGGAGGTAAGAACTGTGACAGAGGCTGAGCGCTTGGTGTAAGGGGAATTGGCCTCAGAGACATTAAAGGGCAGTTCTGTGTTTAGATCTTATCTTTGGCATTTAAGAAGAACATTTGGGACTCAAAACCCTCCAAGTCTTTCCCTGCATGTAAAACCAAGACAAACTTCTTGCACGAATTGTTTAGAAGATCTACTTCTGAGGACCTAGCACTCCGGCGTATGGCCAGCACATACCATAAAGAACAACAGCTTTCTCATTTTCATTTTTTGCGAGTGAAGATACAGTCATTCATTTGGGGTAGAGCAATGTAGACTGGTGTGTTCAGATGCAATCACTACTCTGAGCCTTTTGGTAGGTGGTCAGAATTGCCTTTGACATTGACAGTTGTGAGGGCTCTCATTGAGGGAAGAAGCTACATCAGGAAATTCTAGAATTTGAACATTCTGCTTCTGTTTGCTCAAAGACAGGGCAAGGCAGGCTTAGCCGAGTCTGGTCATCAGAGACAGGGACTGCACGGGGAACTGAAGCCCACACTTCTTCCTGCTGTTTCATTTCAGCCAGTCACGTTTCTTGTTCGGCCTGAGTGTGTGCCAGAACTGCTGACAAGGAAAGAAACCAACAGGTTGGTTTCCTTGACTTCCTGTCTCCCCTGCTTGTCCTCAGTAAAGGTGCAAGTGAACCACCCTGTAGCCTGTGCTGAACGTCCTGTCATGTGTATATGGATAATCGAATCTTCTGCAGTGAACAGACAGACACATCCACCCTCCAGGCATTGTCAGAGGCTCAGTTAACGCGTTAGAAGCAATGCTTTCCTTCTTAGGTTTCATTTTCTGATTGGTAGCTTTTGTAACAGTACAGCCCACTCCACCTGCCCACTGTTGTTTGCGTGTTAGGAAGGACGAGCCAGGACCTTACCTACTCCTCACCAGTCTCTCCACACCACAGTATAAAATCATGTAAGTCGGTTGCTTTCTCTGCAAATGGAGAGAATTGAGACTTTTCAAAATGGATGGTTCTTGCGTCCTGACCTTTGCCCATTGCTGGGCAAGGCCCATTCCTGTGGGGGAGCAGCAGTTTATGCTCTGCCTAAAGTAGCCACTCTATGGAGCAACACTTAATGTAGTTAATACTGTGGGACCCAAACTCTGACGTCCGTCATCGGCATGCCAGTGGCTTTTTACAAAAGTGTGTTGAGCCCTTGCCTTGTAGCTTCGGTTTGGTAGCTGTGGGTTGGGAATATGAGAAGTCCAAGTTCCAGAGACTTCACTTTAGGACTGTGGGAATGATAGCAGGGACATGACGAACCCAGGCTGTTATTTGATGACCACATGGTGGGTGTAGTATGCAGCTGACCCCGTCTTCCTCCTTTGTGAAATGGGAATGCTGACGTCTCTGGGATGTGACTTACCTGAGAGCCCTTCAGATACTGCCCTGTGCCCGCTGTTCAAAGACTACCGCCCCTCCCTGCCTTCCTCCTTCCCTTTTCTTCTCTCTGGCCCTACTTGCCTCCCATTCTTTCTTGCTCTTGGGAAACAGCATAATGCATAAAGTAAAGGCCTAAATTTAAAAAATGCTACATGCGTGTGTTGCCCTAAACTGCTGTCTGAGGACAGTTCACCTCTTTGTATCTCTTACCCAAGAGTGGGTACTGAGCACATTGTTGGATTTCTTGGGTATTTTTGCATACTAGCATCCCCTGTAATTCAAATTGGATCTGCCCATCAGGGTCCCTTGTAGTCCTTTCCATCTTCCCTCCCTTTTGTAAGTTCAGCTTCTCTTCTCTCTTTCCCCAGCTGCAGAGCCACACGCACTAGGATAAGGTGGCAGTGCCAACCATATAAGGTTTGGCGGGAGGGGTTCAAGACAGGGTTTCTCAGTGTAGCTTTCGTGCCTGTCCTGGAACTAGCGCTGGTAGACCAGGCTGGCCTCGAACTCTGATCTGCCTGCCTCTGCCTCCTGAGTGCTGGGATTAAAGGTGTGCACCACCACCACCCGGCCTCATATAAGATGTTTTAATCTTACTCATTAGCTGTTGCCTGGACCACGCTGTGTAGCTGAGGATGGCTCTAAACTCCTGATCCTTCTGCCTCTACCACTCAAGTACTGCAATAACAGGGCCATGCCACAATACCTGTCTCTTAAGTATCTTCAAAACAAGTGGTATTCCTTGGGACAAGGTCCAGAGCCCTTGACCAGGGGGAACATGGGCCCTGAGAGGTGAACTCACTATTCTTCAGAGTTTTTCTGGGGAGAAAACATCTTCTAGGTCCTCTGACCCAGTAGGCTGGGCAAAGGCTTCCACCCCACTTCTCAGCCTGAGGGATGGTATCTACTGGCTCTCCATATAGGGAAGTTGGTTGTCATGCTGCCTAGCTATATGGTAGGTACTTTAGCTGTTAAGCAGGTCAGTTACCCGAGTCTCCAGTTTCTCCTGAAGCTCAGGATTTCCCTAATAGGTAAAGGGATAAGGGGCTGCCTTTACCAGTGAAAACGGCTAGGGCTTACAGCAAGGGTTGAGAGTTCCGCGAGGAGCCTTCTTGACCCGTAGCTCCCAGCAAAGGAGTGTGTGCAGACGGTTTGGAAGGAAGTTGTGTGGCATGGCTGTGAATCTTTAGTATTTGGAGTTAGTCATGTAGAGCGGGCTTGTGCCCATCAGCCCTAGGGGAGTTTATATCCGGGCTTGAATCTGTAAACCGTGTGGGGTTTCCAGGGTCTGTTTCCTCTTGGTTTCTCTTTGCTTGCCCTGTGACTGAGCGTGAAGTAAACATTGATTGAAGATCTACAATGAGCCAGTCTTTATTACTATTCTTTGTGTTGGTTGAGGATTGAGTTGGTGGTGGGGCAGAAAAATAATAGGCCATACAGAAGTGTATGTAAGTGTTAATGTTAGAAGTCAGAGGAACTGTCCCCAGGTATCTCTAGTGGGTATGTGTGTACACAAGACTCTTGGAAGCTTCCACTCGTGTGTGTGTCGAGGGGGGCGGGAGGGGGAATGCTTTGGTGCACTTACTTGTGCCATGGTGTATATGTGGAAGTCAGGGGACAACTCTTGGAGTTGGTTTTCTCCTTCCACCTTTATGTGAGTTCTTGGTCATCAGACTTGCACGGCAAGAGTTTTATTCCCTGAGTCAACTCACCAGCCTCCAAAGCTTCTTGACTGGCTGACTTGTATGTAGAGTGTCCTATCAGGTATGCAGTCCATCACTCCAGTATCCACAGCCACACGCATACATCTTACTCTCCTGCCTGGGGTTCCCCCAACTTCTCATTGGAGTTTCACGACCTTGTTTGCTAGTTCATTTTGTGTTTTAACAAAATTCCTAAGGGACGGTATTTTATAAAGGAAAGAGGTTTTATCTGGCCACGTTCTGGCAGGTGGCAAGTCCAGGCAGCCTGGTGTCTAACGAGCACTGTTTTATCCTCCACCCGCTGCTGTCTTTCCACATGGCAGAGACGTGGAAAGGGCTCCACGCAGAAGGAAATGCGATGTGGAGTGGCCTCATTGTGTATCAGCCTCCTCAGGTGCGACAGCACTGATCCAGTCAGGAGCGCAGAGCCGCCAGGACCTGACTTGCCTGCCTTCTCCAAGCCCTGCCTTGTAAGGTTGTACTTCAGTATACTGGAGACCAAGCTTCCAGCACTTGGCCTTTCAGGGAACAAGCTATATTCCCAACAGCACTACATGTTTCTTCTCTCGTAAACTGTTTTGTTACCTGCTGCTGCCCAGTCTCTCAGTCACCGTCACTGGGAGTTACTGGCACGTCTTCCTTTGTAGGACCCTTCCAGTGCCAGGAAGTGCCCCCACCCTGACATCTAGTCTAGTGTTAAGTACTCCCATGAGTGTGAATGGATCAGTCAGTCACAAGTTCAAGTTCAAGTTGTAATATGTTACACGTGTGTGGTTAGAATGAGATGCCAGTGACCAGTACTTGGCAATCCTGAGTTATTTTTTTTTGGAGTGACACTTGCTTTATTATGTTTTGACCTGTTTTGTAACAGGAGGCATTTCCCCTTTACCTACTTTTGCAACGAAGTTGAGTGCATGTAAAGTCTTCCTCCAAGGCAGTGTCTTCACAAGCTGATTTCTGACTCCTCTTTGTCCCATAGGAGTGGAATGTGCTCCACCGTGAGCATCATCCCTTGGGGGCTATTACCTTCCCAGCTGACTTCTGTGGCCTCAAGGGGAGGCAGGACTTACCTACTTTTGGGTTCAGTCGCACACCCATTCTACTTCTTACATTTAAATCATAGTATGAATCCAAGAAATGCTTGCGGACTCGAACTGTGGTCAACAAATGGTCAAGAGAATGGATAGCTTGCTTCAAGAGCATCCTTAGGGCATTGTAAGTGACAAGAGCTATGTTTGAAAGAGGCAGACCCAGCCTTGACGTTGCCTAAAGAGTCTCCTTCACGTTTGGACTCATGGGTCATATATACTTGGCATTAAGAGAAACCACTTGAGTTTATTAAATATTTGGATCACTTAAATTTTTTTGTTTGTTCTTTTTGTTTCTTGTTTTCTTTTTTCTTCTTCTTTTTTTTTTTTTTTACATATTAACCTATCCTTGAGTTCTCCATATGGCCACACGGTGATTATATAATCTCCAATGTTTAGTTGCAATTTAGGTTTTTGTTTGCTTCATTGTTTGATTGGTTTTGTTTGTGTGTGTTTCTGTATATGTGTGTTGCGTGTATGTGTGCATGTGGTGTTCATTCATTTGTTCACGCATGTGTTTAGAAGCCACAAGTTAATGTCTTGTGTCTTCTTCAGTTGCTCCATATGTTAGGTTCTGAGACAGGGTCTCTTCCCCTGGTACCTGGAGCTTGGTTGGCTAGACTGACTGGCCAGTGAGCCTCAGGAATGAATGAGCCTGTCTCCACCTCCCTGGGGTTGGGATTATAGACACACACTGTTGTACCTGGCTTCCTGTGCGGTTGTTGGAGGTCTAAACTCATGCTCTTGTGCTGTGCATAAGCACATCCCCTATTAAACCATCGCCCCAGCCCTTGATGTTCCAGTTTAGGTGTTGCTTAATAGCAAAATGTCAAATATGCTGGACTTCACAGCTCTTAAAACCCTCGGGCACGCGTTCTCCCTTGGTTTTGATGGCTCTGTGGCACATCGCATTGACTGAGCAGTTTAAGGCTCTAACTTGGGTTCTGTGCAAGTGCCATAGTAGGCACCGTGTCCTCCCCGTCACTGCTTCCTGCTCAGGCAGGTAAAATTTGCCGCAGAAAGGAGTGGCCAAATGGCCAGGTGTGCTGTTTCACAGCCTGGAATGGGCAGCTGTCAAGTGAACTTTGTCCGCGTTTTCAGGATTTTATCTCCCCGCTCTCCTGCGTGTGCTCCTGTGGGTGGGAGCCCTGAGATCAAAGGCTTGTTTTGAGGCTTTGCTCCTTTCCCTGAAGACACTCTCCAAAGGTCCCTGGAGCTGCTAGACAGCTGTATTGGTAGAAACTGGGTTGCCATGTGGTACCAGGTGTATGTTTTTGTCTGGTAGATAAATGAGCTGTACTAGCACCTGAGAAGGTTGATCCCTAGGTCACTGACTTTACTATGAGTGAGAAAGGAAATGTGACAGACATGGTTAGGACCCTTGTCTCTTTTGTTGTGTGTGAATGCTGGAAGTTTGGGGATTCTCTTCCTAACTTGGAAGCCATATTAATGTGACTGACTCATACTATGGGGGTGGTAGTAACCTTTGAACTCTCGGATCAGTACTGTCTTTACCTTGGTTAGACACTGTTTTTGTGTGTGTCCATGTGTGTTGGTGCACTCATGTGTGTAGGTGAGCACACAGGTACGGTGCAGAGGTCAGAGGACAACTTCCGGCTTTGTCCTTGTTTTTTGTTGATGTGTTTGTTTGTTTGTTTTTTTGTGTTTGAGATAGGGACTCTGATTTGCCGGGAACTGTCCCCAAGTAAGGTAGGCTGTCTGGCCAGGGAGCCTCAAGGATTGCTTGTCTCTGCCCTGTTATAAGGACATGCCACCATGTTCTGGTTCTGATTTGTCTTTGTTTGAACGTGGCTTCTAAGGATGGAAGTTAGGTCTTCATGCTTGTGCACTAAGTGGTTTACCACCTGAGCTATCGTCCCAGCAGCGCCCCACCCCCACCCCAGGAACCACACTGGCCTTTGGAAAATACTGGACCTCCGTTCTTGGCTTACTGCTTCGTTCGTTATTTTTGTTGTTTTTGAGGCAGACTTCCCTCGTTGCCCTGGTTGTCTGGAACTCACTATGGAGACCAGGCTGGCTTTGAACTCAGAGAGATCCTCTTGCTTCTGCCTCTTGAGTGCAGGGGTAGGGGGGTGGAGGGTGGGGGGCGGGGGGATTAAAAGGTGTGTGCCACCACATCCAGTTTTATGTATTCCTTTCTCCACAAGATAAGTTTTAAGACCGAAATAGAGACCTGTCACTTGTGCAATGAAAGAATAACCTTCCTCCTCGTGCTGTGCTGGATGTGTGTGGGTTGGCACTGGCTGTTTTGGGTTCTTTCATTGTTTTTCAGACGTGCGAACAGAAGAAGAATCCATGACCATCTTTGTGCTGTTGGGTGGTTTTTCTGTGCAAGCAAAACTTATTACTGAACTTGCTACCGGCTTCAAGAAGTATATTTTACTCCTTCCAGAAATGGGGCTGTTTGATTTTGGCCTTACTTTTGGTATTTTTTTCTTGTATACTCCTTAAGAACACACCCTACCATTTAGGGCCTTAACCGTGGACCTTTGGCAAAGGTTGTGTCCTGTGTAGACCTTTGTAGGCCTTTGCGGGTAGTAGTGAGAAATCCCATTCCATTTCTTGTTCCCTTTTACCGTGGCATTTTAGCGATATCTGCAAAGCTACGTGGCAGAAAGCAGCCCGACCTGTCTGATTACTCCTGTCTAAACAGAGGAAAGCCAGTAAGGCCCGTCTGGTGTTGCCAGGCTCAAAGGAGCCAATTGTATCCACAAAGATGCAAGTCACTGAGGCCCTTGGGGAGAGCTCCTTGGTCACAGTCCAGGAGAGAACCGAGTTCAGTCGCTCAGGGACTGGACTCTGATGAGGTGGGCCTATTGCTGTCTGGACACCTGACAGTTGTCCCTGCTGTACTAACCTGTGACCTTCTCATCTGGATTCTTTAGACTTCCTCCTGCAGGTGCAGACAATGGTGTTGGCAGCCCGTCAGTGCATGATGTGGGTGGTTTTTGGTTTTCCCCTTTTGCTTTGAAGGATACAGCCATGGACACCTAACAATAGAAGTACAGGGAAAGAGAGCTTTTCCGTGGTCTGGCGGCACCTCAGTGGACTGCTATGTCTGGCTCGTAGTGTCTTTGGGACCCACTAAACGGGAGGACAGAGATGGTGCTCTTTGCAGCACTGCACTTTGTAAAAGGGAAGTGCCGCTGGGGAGAAGTGGTGTTAAGTGTGGGTTTTTCTGTAGGGTATGTCCCCGTTGCAATTTAAAAAAAACAAAACAAAACATGAATAGAGGCAGGTTTAGTCTTTTTAGGAAGCCATGATATCTAAAATAAAAACTGTATTCATATTTAATGTAGCAACACCTTAACTAAGCATTTAACAGAAAAACAATAAGAAATAGAGCGAGGAGCTGTGGATATAGTTCCACTGGTAGAGTGCTCGCCTGGTTTGTACAGAGCCTTGAGTTCGGTCCTCAGCTCTGCAAAAAGCCAGATACGATGACACAGCCTGTGATCCCAGCAGTCTAGACTTACCTGCTGTAGGGTCAGATGTTCAGGGTCATCCTCTGCTCCGCAACAGCTTCAAGGTCAGCTGATGTGTGTGAGATCCTGTCAGGGAGAAGACCAGAAATGAGAGTGCTTGTGGTGAAAACCGAGTGTTACTTGCCTCTCGACATGCAATTCTAAAGAGTGTAACTATTGGTCTTTGGGAATTTTGGATTTCTCACTGGTATTTTATTTATTTATTTATTTATTTATTTATTTATTTATTTATTTATTTATTTATTTATGGTTTTTCGAGACAGGGTTTCTCTGTAGTTTTGGAGCCTGTCCTGGAACTAGCTCTTGTAGACCAGGATGGCCTTGAACTCACAAAGATCCACCTGCCTCTGCCTCCCAAGTGCTGGGATTAAAGGCGTGCGCCACCACCGCCCGGCCCTCTGTTATTCTTAAAGAGAAAAAAAAAAAGACCCTCCCCCTTGCCTGGCCTATAAGGGAAAGTAGGTTTCAGAAAACCATGGGATAGCGCAGGAAGCTTTAGCCACACTTTAAAGCCCACTGCCTGTTCATACTGTTTTGTTTATGGACTCAACACTTCCTCCCCAAGGGCCTAAAACGTTTTTTAGTTATCAGTCTTTATTTTGCCTATTTTCTGAAAAAGTTAGCTGCCACTTAACTGGCGTTACAAGCTAAGGTTTCCAGCTGGAGCTATTTCATCTGTTTGGGGTCATTAGCTCGGTTGAATGCATGACCCCACTGAAGGCATTAACTTAACCAGCTTGTCTTCCGTGTTCCCACATGGAAGCACCCATGTTTCACCACCCACAACCCCACATCCCAGCAAGGTTCCTAGTCCCAGCCAAACCAAGATGGTCGTCACCTTTTCCGTTTCAGGCAGTTTTTCATAAAATAAAACCATTCCTGCTTAAATCTGGCTGCCTTAGAGTTGACCTAGATAATGGTAGGAGTGGTTCCGTGCCTGTCTCTGTAGAAGACCCAAAGCACATAGTCATGGGAAAGTGGGGCATTGCATAGCAGAATTTCTGGTTTCATACTTGCCTACTGTTTTCTCTTTTTAGTTCAGTATATGGCAAATACTGAAAAGAAGAACTGATAACTACCTGGGTCCCAAAAGAAGAAGTGTTTTCTCAAGATACTTCTGTTACTCTGGTTTTTTTCTTTTTTAAATCTGGAAAATGAGGATGCTGGTCTCGATTTCTAAGCCCTCTTCCTGTTCAAACTTACCATGAGGAAGGAAGCAGAAAGCCGGGAGGTCAAAGGAAAATGGATGCTGGGCAGAGCACCGCACACCCCGCATCCAAGCATGTGGGAGGTTGGAGGCCAGTCTGGGTTACATAGTAAGACCTCGTCTCAAAAACTAAAGGAAGGAAGGCAGAAAGGGAGAAGACAGAGTGATGGGGGAGGAAGGGTGAAGGGCAGAGGAAACGACATGGCTCTGTTTCCTTCGGTTAGCTCTGCCCAGGGAGAAGGCATTTTTCTTCAAGTGTGAACCGCTATAACACACTCAGGGTATGTGCAGCCTTTCTTCTCTCCCCCCCTCAATTTTCCCACCATCATACACTGTTATCCCCCGTCAGTTCTGGGGCCTCCATAGTGCTTTGGCCTGACCGTGCTGGACAGTCACCCGTTCTTGCTGTTTTGCTTAGAGAGGACCTTGGCTAGAATGTATTGTGCTGCTCAGATGACCTGTCACTTGGTTTAATATGACCTTGAATGTCAAAATCTGCTCTCTTCTGTCTTATCTACCCAGTTTCAGTTCTGTAACCATGTTAATCACCAGAACTTTCTTAATACATTTTCTTCCATCTTCCATTTTTACTTGGCCAGATAGCCTTCTTAGATTGAGGAGAAATGTAGAAAGACCACAGCTTTGGAATCTGGCCGACTTTCAAATTCTAGCATTGCTTGTAGAAGGTAAACTCTTTCAAATTTTTACAGAATTGTATGTGTATTGGTGTGTTATCGTATTGTCTTTGTACCACTCAGGTGCCTGATGCCTGTGCAGGCATTGGATGCCCTGATTGTAAGCTGCCATGTAGGTAGTGGGAATTGAACCCAGGAACCCAGGTCCTCTGGAAGTACAGCCAGTGTGCTCAACCCCTGCGCCATCTCTCCAGCTAGGAAGACAAGTTCTTTGATCTCATCATGATTCACTTCTCCCTTTGTAAAACAGACAGGGTCTTTTTTTTTTTTTTTTGGTTTTTTTCGAGACAGGGTTTCTCTGTGGCTTTGGAGCCTGCGCCGGAACTAGCTCTTGTAGACCAGGCTGGTCTCGAACTCACAGAGGTCCGCCTGCCTCTGCCTCCTGAGTGCTGGGATTAAAGGCGTGCGCCACCACCGCCCAGCCAGACAGGGTCTTTTTAAGTGCATGTCCCAGTGAAGGTGCACTGCACGTTTCCCTCTTCGTTTTCTCCTAACCTGCTGCTCGGTTGTCATCTTGTTTCTGTTCTTTACCCTCTTTACCCTCACAGGTTGCAGGAAAAGGTGTAGGTAAGCAATCGAAGAGAGCACAGCAAGGGAGTGGGGTGCTCCTGGAGGACTGCACCAGGTGTCCCTCCTGACATTTCCTACTAGGTCATGTCAGATGATTATGGACAACTGGGAAATAGATATCTTTAGCAGAGAGCCATCAACCCCAATGTAGGCAATGGAATTATGTTTATTGTTGGTGCAGTGCAGGCCCCTTCCTTACCCCCACTCTCTCTCTTTCTCTCTCTCTCTGTCGCACACACACACACACACACACACACACACACACACACACTGTATGCTTAGTGACACAGAAGAGTTGATCTGATCTGATTGATCCATACCAATAGTTATCTCTGCAGGTGAAGCTGGTCCTGACAGATGGCTGCTGTACTGATAGCAGAGATCAGGAAACCCCGATGCAGACTACCCGATGTTTTTGTCTGTAGCCACTAGCCTATTACTCAAAAGAGGCAACTACATGTTCCATTTGTGCAGAGCATGGGCAATGGCGTTTCAGAAATTACCTGGAATTATCCCTTCTTGGTTATCTACCCAATTCAGAGAGATGGTTAGCTCATCACACAGGACATTCAGACCTGGCAGCAGCTGCTTCTCTTGTTGCTGCATCTCTATAGGAATTGGATCTTTTGACTGCCATTTTTACTTCCCCCCTACCGATTCTTAGAAACGATGATTTTTCTGAGGGCTTAAATGCTCACATGAACATTGCTCCTTATAGTGCCGCCCCATGCAATTATGCGGAGTCTTGAACCGCTGAGACACCTTAAAAGTGGCCGTGTCTGGAGCCTGTGTGTTTCCAAGGCACCAAAATCAAACTTGAAAGGTGCCATTCTTGTTCTCTGTAAGAATTAATGGAAAAAAAAAAGAATTAATGAGCAAAATACCTTGCTAACTCATGGTACCTGTCCCCAACAGTGGCAAGGTGGCACGGTTCAGTGACAACAGATTTTGCATCCAAGTCTTCTCTTCCATGCTTGTGTGTATCAGGGTTATTGATTGCTTGACTCCAGTCTTTGTGGGTGTCTGCAAGCCACCAGCATCCAGCAGCAGCCTCTGTTTCAGCCCTGTCTCCCCAGCGGCCTCACAGTAGAACATGGACCTGTAACGGAATCTTTTCCTTCCCGAGTCCTCCGGAGCTAGGACTGTGGGAGTTGGTGTTGGGGGAGCTTCTGTGGCTTCATCAGGAATGAAATCAGTCACCAGAAGCTTCGTGAGTAGAGTGAGATGAGGCAGAAATCTCTCCTTCAGAGTTTTAAACGGTGTCACCTTAAGATGCCATATCATCATCTAATTGCTATACAACTATTATTTGGAATAACTGAAGGTCCCAGACTTCACTGTCACTGTGCCCTAGGTTCCAAGGCTATCTTGTCACCTGTTAACACCATACAAACTAGACAGCATTGCTGAATCGCAAGTCTTTAAAGTAGTAATGAAAACATCACACTTAGTTGAGGGAGGTAGAGACAGGAGAATCAGGAGTTAGAGACCAGTTTTGGCTTCTTAGCAACGTAGAGGCCAGCCTGGATTACATGAAATCCTGTCTCCTAAAACCAAACTCCTTTTGCCCCTCTACCAAATCATACTTAACTGTTACCTGGGAAGAGTAAATAAAATATTTATACTTGTCACATAAAAGCTAATTGTTGATGACAGTTTCTTTATTCTTTAAAAAGCATTTTTGACTGTGTCCTCCTTAAAACAAGATTGAGAATTTTTTCTGGTCCATTTTCATAGCCTCAGCACATAGTAGGGCCAGGTGCATAGTCACTGAAACAAAAGAAAAAAAACCATCATCTATCAAGGTCTTCAACTTATTTTCTCACTCATTGACCCAATAATTATGAATTATCCGCAGCCTGCCAGGCACTGTGCTTGGGAACTGTAGTCAATACAGTCATGGTCAGTGCCTCCACACTGTTAGCTGATCTGGGAGAAGAGATTAAGTAGAAAAGTAGAATCATGATCAGTTTTGATCCCTGAGGTGGGATTTTAAACTTTAGAAATGCCTGCTATCGTCTAATGCCAAATCTGACCAGCCAGACTTGATACTATTTCCGGTCAGGCAGAAATATGGCAATAAACCATTGTTCATAACTGTTTGGGGGCACTGGGAGATGCTCGGTTGGTAGAAGGCTTGCTATACAAGCATGGAGATCCGAATTTGATCTCAGAAACCAACGTTAAAAGCCAGGCTTGACAGTAGTACCCATAAGTCCAGTGCTGGGGAGGCAGAGGAAGGAGGATCCCTGGAACAGGCTAGCTAGCTAGTCTAGCCAAATTGATGCCTCCTCTCAAAAAGAGGTGGAGGAACAATTGGCGGGGGGAAACCCGGTTTCAGCCTCTGGCCTCCATTTCTGTGTGCATATGCATACCCAAATGTGCACACCTATAACTTTTAAAAGTATTTTTTTTTCCTTTGAGAATTCCATTGTGTATTTTTATCATACTCATCTCATTCCTTTTTCAGCTCTGCCCAGATATGCCACCAGCCTTCTTGGTCCCTCAGTCTGGTGTCTTCCTCTGAGTCCTGTTTTTGCTGCCCATAAACTCCTGGGTTTGAGGCCACCTACTGGAGCACACCGACCTAAACAGAGGCCACATCTGTTTAAACAACTAACACCCCCTCCCGCAGAAACCTGACTTTCCCTCCTCCAGAAGCCATCAGCTGTCTATGGCTCCTCAGTTAGGAGTGGAGCCTCATAAGCCCTCTCTCTTCCATGCCGGACTATGACTGGATTGATACACAGTTCTTATGCAGGTGCCCACGGCTGTTGTGAGTGTGTTAATGCCATCTGGTCATGTCCAGAAGGCACCAGAGAGTTTTTCTCTGGTCCATCTTGACCTCTGGCTCTTCCAAGATGATTCCCGAGATGGCTAGGTGTGTGTTCTAGAGATGTCCCATATAGAGATGTCCCATCTGAGGTTCACAACGTCATTGACACACATAGCTGGATTTCAAAGTTTCAAAAAGGTATTACTCTTGAAGTCCTGTTGAGGTGTGGGAGGAGTAGTGAAGGTCTTTTAAACACGTCTGCTCGGGTGGTAAGATGCTCCAGGGACTTGAAGCAGACTCCGATAGGGCTTCAGAACCGAAGGACCTGGGCTTAGCATGCAGAGAATGCACCTCCTGGAGGGAAGGGAAAGAGTAGACGGGCATAAGGGTGGTTTGTAGCAAGATTTTAAGGTTGGCAGTTAGACTCAGAATTTTGTTAATAAGTCACTAGTAGCCCTAGGTGGAAAATAGGACAAAACATGAGCTTGGAGAAACATTTGGACTGACATTGTCTAATGAGGCTCATTCATTTTGTAAAAAATGATCCCTGTTCCTAGGCATAAGGGACACGTGTGGTGGTGACCAGAACAGGCAAGGTCCCTGCTCATGTGGAGCTTGTGTTTCTTGATTATCCGTCTTCTCTAGAGAGAGTGGGAGAGCCTGGGCCATCTGGGTGGCAGTTGGAGGTAAGGCTGGCCCACAGCTGTGGATGTGGACAGAGGAAAATCAAGTTCCAAACTCCAGCAAAACCATTGATGCATAACCAAGGAGTTGTGGAATAAGACTTAGATCAAGGGCAGAGTCTTCTTGGGGCCTGGCAAGCATGGGCTGGAAGTTAGGTCCAGGGAATTACAGAAACAGGACGGGGAGCTAGAACTGGGATGTGGGCTGAATCAGAGATGGGGAGAAACCTTCCCAAGTAAAGCCTGGTATCTATAGGGTTAAACCCCACAGTCAAGTAGAAGTTTCTAAACACCTCTATTGAACTCAGAAATGTTTATTCGCAGCGGTTCAGATCAGTGGGATTTTTGTTTGGGTCATAGAACACTCAGGGTCATACCCAGGGATTTCCAGTCTCAGCGTCAGCCTGTAATCTAGATGTGACACTCAAGACCAGGTCTCTGAAATTTGGCGGATTGGTTTTTCCTCCCAGCCTGAAGAGAGAAAAACTGTCCCCGTTCTCTGTTCTGCTAACTAACGCATGTAAAATGTAATACAGCGAGACAGCACGGCTCATTTCTCTGAAGCGTTTGGATAAGGAGGGGGAAAAAGGAGCAGAGCCGCTTTTGTCTTCTGAGCCCAAACTATTGGAAACTGTTGCCTAAGAATAGCACGTCATGGCTGGCATGGGCATTTTCACTGTTTTAACTCAATTTACTGAACCTTCATCATCTGTTAGCCCAGTTGTTTGAGTTTCACAGTGACCCAAGAGCCTGAGAACGTGGTTCCTGTAGTTTTATTGGGAAGAATCAGGAAATAAGGAGCGTGTTTGTTCAGGTTATACTTTTGTTGTTTTTAGCATTGGGAGTAGAGGAAGGAAAGCAGATAGGAGAGTCTAGGATTGACAGAGTCAAGAGTAAGGCTAGCTGTGATGGTGTGCACCTGTAATCTTAGCTCTTGGGAAACTGAGGCAAGAAGAACCATCAATTTGAGGCTAGCTTGAACTGCATAGTAGGGCCGTCTCAGGATTGGGGTGTATGGCACACTAAGGCTTTAAGGTGTGAGGCAATGATGACCCCTTGGGTAGAGGTGTTTGCTGCCAAGCCCAATGACCTGAGTTCAAACCCTTGGGACCCACATGGTAGAAGGAGAGCACTGACCCCCAAAGGTTTTTGTCTGAACCTCCATCCTTACACAAATAGATGACAAGTAAATACAGTTTAATAAAATGTTTTTAAGCTGCAAGGTTAATTTTAGTAAACAGTAGTTGAAAGGGAGACTCATCCAGAAATGGTGGCGCACGCCTTTAATCCCAGCACTCAAGAGGCAGAGACAGGCAGGTCTCTGAGTGTTCACAGAGCGAGTTCTAGGACAGGCTCCAAAACTACAGAGAAACCCTGTCTCGAAGACCAACCAACCCAAACAAACAAATAAAATTTCCCTTTAAGAAAGGGTCCACAGGTCAATCTTTAGTCAGTAGCCATGGAAGCCAGGCAGGGAGGATGACCTGTCAGACTCTGGCATGCTCTTAGGGAAGTTAGAGTCTAGTGTTTTAACTCTGCGTGGAGCTTACATTTTACTTCTCTTTTCTCTTAATTAGACCCACACCTTTCCTCGGAGCACTGAAGGTTATTGCTCAGAAAGGTTTAAACCTGTTTTATGGCTCAAATTTTAGATAGCAGAACACAAACAGTATTCAGCAGGGTGCTGGGCCCTGGGATCACTGGGACTATACTAGGAGTATCGTGGCCACGTTTAAGAATGGTTCACATGAGAAAAATGTGCAGGACACAGCGGTAATTTGGGTTCGGGAGGAGAGCTGAGTTGACCAAGCAGCCTCCCGACATCGCTAGGACTGGGTGGGGTCCTAGGGAAGCTTGTGAAGTAGCTTAGAGGTGGGTTGGGGGTGGGAGGAGCTCGTGGTCTCTGAGTAGGGAGGGCAAAAGCATACCCATCACTTTCTCCTTCTCTGTAAATGACTTACTGCAGTGTCTAATGATTCTGAAAGAGTGGGCACAACACTGCAGCTTGATCCCCCATGTACCCTTAGCAGGGCGCTACCCCTGAATGTAGCCTTCATTCACTATACAGTGTGGTAGCCATTGCCAGTGGAACTGGGTCACACAGTTGTGAAACTGAGTCTTTACTTCATTTTAAATAAATGCAACTTAGAAATACTTGACTCGGATGTTGTTGTTAGAAGGGGTTTAAGGATATTGATAGTGAAACTACGTGGGTATATAAACTGACCCTCCCACCTTGAAGTTTTATTTTGTTTGTGGTGACAGAATCACTCTCTGTAGTCTTAACTGACCTGGAACTATGCAGCATGGGCAGACCTTGAACTCTCGACAATCCTTCTGCAGTAGCCTCTTAAGTGCTGGGATTACAGGCATATGCCACCACCCCAGGTTCTCTGACTGTAAATTTTATGATATTTAAATACAGATAAAAACTTTCCAGTGGAAATTTAGTGTCTCTTTAGTGATGGACTGTATTGAAAACTAGAGACCAGATTTCAAAGACTTAGTATTTAAAAAGGTAAGATATAGTAATATATTTAAATTGAGAATTATGTATTGACTATATGTTGAAAGAATCTTTTGGCCGCATTGAACTAAGTGTTGTATATGATCTAATGTATATACATTACATATATACATATATATAATATATATATATATATAATTTAAACCAACTTTATTTGCCTATTTTTCTTAGTGTAGCATCCAGGGAGCCTTAGATTACACCAGTGACTTACTGTAGATGTCTGGGACAGCGTTAGGGGAGTCAGTCCTATGTGGGGGTCTGTCAAAGAACAGTAGAACTTTCTACGGAAGTTTACTAGACCTCGACCGCTAGCCTCTCATTCCCCGCCTCCGCCCCTCAGTCTGTTAGCATACTCTTTTATGTGGATGGGTTTGTGGCGACTGAGGGTTGGAAAATAGGTTCTAATAAGAGCAAGTTAATTGAGAAGCTAGCTTTGCTTGTGTGTAATCACAATGATTTCCAAGTGCGTTTTTACCCCCTCACAAACCACTGATTCTCCCTGAACAAAGAGGCATCCGCATCAGCGCTTCTGTCGTTTGTGTGTGTTCGGCATTTCTCCCAGCCGAACCTTGGTGGCTGTCAGCACGGATTTGACTTGCTGGCAGTAAGAATATAATCTTACCAGGGGGGAATTCCGTTGCTTAGAAGGAAATATGAGCCCTTTTACAGGTCCCATTCCAGCCACTAGCTCCAAGCGATTTTAAGAGCCCCTCCAGTGTTTTTCATCGAATGTTCCAGATCTTCCTCTTCTGTAGTTGGCAATAACTGGAGCCCACAGTTGGGAATAGTGGTAAAGGTTGACTAGTGCTCAGTAGCCCGTTGGCTTTGCAGGTTGGCTTCTGAGAAATTCAGAGGGAATTTCATCTTATTTTCCCTAACTGCAGCACCAGGTGAAATCCAGATGTTTGAGGCTAGGTCCTGCCACAGTCCTGTTAGGCTGAGAACAGCGGGTTGCTTGAAACAAAACAGAAAATGCTCGGAATGCCAAGACACTTAGGTACTGTTGAAAAATTTAACTTCCAGGAAGAACTTTGGTGTTCAGTGGCCTTTTCCTTGATAGAGTTTTCACTTTAACAGTGAGCAAATAAGTCTGAAATCTTGAGTAAACCACTCTTTCCCTGTATGGCTACTTTATAGAGATTCTTATTTACCGAGAGCTTAAACATGTAGGTAGGTGTACTCCAGTTGTGGGCGTTAGGAATGTCAACTTTATCTAGAACAGTTGTGTAGGCCATTCAAGGGGGTGGGGCTTGATCGATACTTCACAACCTCTGTCAGGTTGGCTCTGTGCTGCTTTTGGTAGTCTGACTCCTGTAACACAAATTCTAGTTAGTCCTAATTAATCAAAACCCAGAGTCAGATACAAGGGTTAGAGCTGAAGATCGGAGAAGCAGAGCAGTAAGCCACTGCGGAGACCTTTTACCTCTACCAATGCTCAGACCGAAGGGGCAATCCTCAGACTGCCTAGATTGCACTGTGTCTCCACTAAACCTCAGACTCCAATGAGCTCTTGTCTCCTCCTCTTTATATACCTCTCTCTGCCCAGACATGTCACTCCTGTCTCCACCTCCCTAGTGCTAGGATTAAAAACATGGGATCCCAAGTGCTCAGATCACCTTTGTGCGAGTTCTGTTTATTTTTAGACAGATTCAATCTTGCGTAGCCCAGGTTGGCCTTGAGTCCTGGGAATGAAGGTGTACGCCACCACTCCCTGGCCTCTAGTGGCTTAGTTCTGCACTCTGATCTTCAGGCAAACTTTATTTATTAAAATACAAACAAAATATCACTACAGACTCCTGAGGGGTTAGGAAGGCATGATGGCGTTTGATGAACGGGGTTCCAGCTTGGGGACTAGCAGGTTTAAGGTTCCTAGTAGTTTAAAGGTTTGTCTTGTGCTGGGGATTGAACCCAGGGCCTTACACATGCTGGTTAAGTGTTCTGTGGATCAGCCATGTCTCCAGCCCCTGGGTTCTAAGGTTTTACTAAAAAGTCAACTACAGGGCTAGAGATGCTTCAGTGGTCTTCCAGAGGTCCCCAGTTCAGCCCCCAGTACCCACATTGGACTCTTCCGAGGCACCTGTAATTCCAGCTCCAGGGTTTCCAGTGTCTTCCTCTGACATTTGCACCACTATGTGTACACCCATAGAGGCAGAAAGATACACACATACACCATAAAATAAAAGCAAAACAGCAACAAAACAAACATAAGTCTTGATAAAGCAAGGGTGTTTGCTCAGATTTGTTATCATCAGCTGATGGTTCAGTGTGCAGAAATATGGACCTGATCATCAGTTGTAAGGTTCTTCTAGTCAGAAATGTATCCCATTGGTCACCCTAATATAGAGTACCAGACTAAGGGAATTTTTCTACCGAAGTCTAGCTTGGCCAACCTATGAGTCTACTGGTGTTGCGGATGAGTGAGAGGTGACTTAGATGCAGGTGACTAAAATGTAGCTACGTCAGTGAAAAACACACCCCAGCATGGGTGACAATTCACAACCACAGCTTTTTGGAGCTCTCTATAACTGCGGTCAGCCAGCCATAGCACGCATCTCCTCCCTCCCAGCAATGGGTCATGACAATTAACTTTCTAGACGGGGCTTGTGCATCCTGGTAGGCTGGAGCTGCTGGAGCCCCAAGTCTTAAGAGCCTCCTTCTTCCCTAGAGGAGGCCCTGTTTGAATCAGAGGAGAGCACAACTACCCAAGTCCTGACTGCCATCTTGGGGGCCATCCCCTCTGAAGACTAAGCAGTGGCTTTCTAGGCTCTAAGCTGCATGTCCTGTCTCTAGTACAGTGGTCTTCAACCTTCCTGAGGCTATGACCCTTTATTACAGTTCCTCATTTGCTGCTACTTCATCACTGTGATTTTGCTACTGTTATGAATCGTAATGTAGATATCTATGTTTTTCCGATCTTCTTAGATGACCAACTCCCTTTCCCCGCCAAGGAGTTTGCGACCCACTGCTTCTAGGAGAAGGGTTTGAGGACCAAGTAGGTGGAAGAGAAGGAAGGGAGGACATATCAGAAAGGGAGTAAGCTCCTTTTCCACCTGCTTCTCTGTTAACCTTGCCATGTTCCTGCCGCATGTACCTCAAGGGCAGAGAACGAAGTTCTGTACCAAACTTTAGAAGCTGAAGCTGGGCAGGTTCCTTGGGTGGCCCCTGGGGAAATTGGGACAGTGTGGAGAGAGAGGAACCTGTGCGGAGCAGTTCTTCATGTATAGGTGGGGTGGTATGTTCCATAAGCTTCCTATATTACACTGGTCACCTGTTTCATGGTGAAGGACAGCACAGTGGTAATTCACTCAGTTAGCACAGAGATTAATAAGGCTGCCAGAATCTGTTGTGGGACAAAATCATTTACCATATGTCTTTATTAATCTTACTTGTTTCTGTCTTGATTTGAGACGGTGATTCTCAGTCTCAACTGCAAACATCAGAATTAGGATCTAGGAGGGTTAATGTTAGTTAATATTAAGCTCACATTCCCACAGACTCTGATTTACTTGGATACTGGGGCTTATTTAATTTTTATTTAAGTTCTTCTGGGTAATTCTGATGTTCAGCCAAGGTTGAGAATACCTGATCAAAAATGTGTGTTTCCTAAATTGTTAACTGATCCTGAATCCCCAAGGTACATGTGGATCTAAGCATATTTTTCATATACCATTGAATAATTGAGTAATAATAGTTTTAATGAAGGCATGGGGTCTTCTATAAAATAGATGGTCAATTGGTCTTTAAAAAGCGATAAGAGTGTAGTACTTGAGTTTATGTTTTTAGCAGCTTCATATTCTGCCCACTGGTGTTATTACTGCACATGTATACTTTCATATTTCATCCTCATTTCAGTTGCTTATTGTTCAGAGCAGTATTAATGCCAGTGGCATCTCTATAGTAATAATCACTTATCAGCAAGACTCGTTTCAATAATAAATCACCAGAAACCCAAACTCCCAGATCTCTCTGACTATGACCACAGTGAGGAAGGAGCTGACTCTTTCCTGACTCTTGGGGCCGAAGAGTTGGAAAATTCCGTAGGTTTTGTTTCTGACCAATGTAGATGGAGAATTATTTTCTGAAGGTAGAGGCCCGAGTATGCCACACTCAGGACTGGGTGTAAGGTAGTGTATCTCCCGTGGGTGGGGGGCTTCACAGGATTCTGCCTCCTCGGATTTGGTGCCTTCACATCGAAGACCAGTCGTCTCCCGTTTAAAACACCAGGATAGGTTTAATTCTTAAAGTCTGCAGTAGGTGGGACTTTCCGTCACTTTTTAGAACTGGACTTTGTCCGTACTGAGGTCCTGTCATTCAGAAAGCCCAGAAATACTGGATAAGGCTCTTCTCACTTTTTCCAGCAGCATGATGTAGCAGTAAAGGCTGGATGTTATTAGCCTGGTGTCTCAGGAACACTGGGATGGGGACTTACTATTGCTTTATTGCCTTCAAACAGTGTTAAGTGGTTGCATTGCAAATTGTTTTGGTAGTAAACATTTGCTAGAGATGTAAATCTTTTCTGACTTAATTTAAGCTCATTTCTCTAGATACAGTTTTTGGAACTTTTTTTTCTCCTGCTCCTTCTCCATTTAGTTTTATTTCTCAGCCCAAGGCAGCCTAAGAATCACCTAATAGGTCCAGAACAAGAGAATTCTTCTAACCTTGATAGTTGTTGTGGCCTGCTGGAGTTAGGAGATCACTTAAGACCTCAGCTTCCCTAGAGCTGCCTAGCCTGGGCCAACAGCACAGCTCTCCAAAATGCAGGCTGTCACTGAGTGTGGCTGACATTGGGATTGGAAAGTAAACCTGTCCTCACTCTACTGGCTGATTTTGAAAACCTTAAGTTTCGTATTGGCCACTAGTGGCCCACTTAAGCTATTGGGTGTGTTACAAAGAGACATCACAGGACTGAAAGTCTTCCCTGTTTTAAAAGACATTTAGGCTGCCGCCGCCACCGCCACCGCCACCGCCACCGCCACCCCACCCCATCCCAACAGCCTTTGTTACCAACTTGCTGGCACTGTGAGCCTGACTTCCAGGATACAGTCATTAAAGAAAGAAGAAATAGAGCGGTGCTGTGTAACCGGGGGAGGAGGTGAGCGTTCAGGAAGCCACACGAAGCAGGTAGTGGGATTCATAGTTACTGCGCTGGTGCCTTAGCAGCCTGCAAGAGTCTGACCTTGGACTTCACCTCAGCCCAGGCTTTCAGTGCCCTAAATCCCAGGATAGCTCCCACACCAGGGGCACAGTGAGTGATTCACAGGGGCTATCATGTGGCGGTGGCACATGCCTTGAAGGTCTCTTTTCATTTGTGGGACGAAATTGAGAAGCCTCTCTAATAGCGCCCCCGATACAAGTAAATAGCAACTCTCTCAGTTCATTACTTGTTAGCCTCAGGCAGGGACTGCGCAGATTGGCTAATTGTAATAGCCAAACCATTAAAGGGAATAGCATTAATGGAGGAGAAAGCCGCTAATATGGTAGCTAAACTTGGCCACTGTGTTGAGCCCAGGGTACAGGCTGCTGCTATCTGAAGTACCTGTTCAATCTGGAAATTGCTGGGAAGAAAGGATTTAGTGACCCTCTTTCAAACGGTGAATCTAAAGCTCAGGGGCATCTCTGGGTAACTCTGACACTGACTCTGACACTGTCCCAGCGGTAACACTAAGTGGTTATGCATAAGTAAAAATACTCACCTTTCCTATAGTGAACAATGCTGCTGGAACGCTCTGAGAGCACACACACTTTTATGTCGTCTCCAGGAGCCTTGGTATGGAATGCCAAGCTCATCTGTTCTCAGCTTCGAGCAATTGTGGCATCATGGCCGGGACTAGGGTTCAGTCTAGGGCTGGGAATGGCGTGAATTTAATTTTCCTGTCCAGATCTGAAGCTTGTAACCTTGCTTGCATGTGCATGATGCTGGAGCCCAGCCAAATGAGCTAACCATCCGTGCATCCAAAGAGCTGGGCCGGCTCCATAGTCCTCCCTGGAAACCACAACCTGGCATTAAAAGGGATCCCAGCTTTAGCTGCCGCTTGCTATTCATGTCAGAAATATCTGAGAAATTCAGAAAAGTTAAAAAAAAAAAGAATTTTATGCCATCTCAGGACTGGAAAAGATCTTAATTAAAATATTTTAAGATTGGAACAATAAAGAAATGCATTTGAGTTGGTTTTTCTTTTTTCTTTTTTTTTTTTTTTGGTTTTTTGTTTTGTTTTAAGCTTTTGTACCCCAGTTCTAAAAGCTCCTGCTTTTAAACCTTGTATCCAGTACAAGCTTAGCGTGGAATTGATAGACAAGTGGATATAATGTTTATATTGTGTTTGGGGCCACTTTTGCATACACTATTGCTAACAAGCTTTGGCTTCCCAGAGAGTCTCAGACTGTATCAACGCAGCATCTTGGAATTATAAAGCCTTTGTGTGAGCCCCCAGTGCATGAGGAAGCCCCTTTTAAAATACCTCTCTGTCTGAGCTTTAGAGGAAGCAATCCACACAGGTAATGCTGGAGCTGTTGACTGGTCCTTTCCCCTAGTGCTCAGGTCTGTATTACCCGGCTCCACCCCCTAAGTCTACAGTTGATATTGTTTTAGTTTGAGTAAGTGTCCTCCAAAGGCCTGGCACTACTGGGAGGTAAAATACCCTTTTAAGCGATGGGAATTTAGGGACTGGAAAAATGCCCCAGTGGTTAAGAGCACTGGCTGCTCTTCTAGAGGACCTGGGTTTGAATCTCAGCACACACAAGGTGGCTCACAAACATCTGTAACTCCAATTCTTTGGGATCAGGTGCCTTCCGCTGGTCTCTGTGGGCACCATGAGGCAGAAGACTCTCACATAAAATAAAAATTAATACATCTTTTTTTTAAGGGGGAGGGGAAAGAAGGGAAGGAGAGAGAGATTGGAGTTAATGAAAGGTCTTCAGACCATTGGGGACATGCCCTTGAAAGGGACATCGGGTTAGCTCATTCCCTCCTTTTCTCTCTGTTTGCTTCCTTGTTTTGAGTTCAGTAATTTAAGTTCTCCTGACAGCTTGTGCTGCCTGGCCACAGACCCAGAGCCACAAGGCCTGTTGATCACGGGCTGAAGCCTCTAAAATTGGTAGCCAAGACAAGACTTTCCTCTCCTTCAGGCATTGACTGTCTCCATACTTGTTATGGTGATGGAATGCTGACTGATACACGAGGGGTCCCCCGTTCCTAACTTACTCGTCTGATACTGAAAGATGCCGTTGAGAATCCCAAGACTTAAAGGGTCGGAAGACCACTGACCACTTTTGTCCTTGCTGACTTTACCCTTCCTCATTTAGGAGTGTCCATCCCCAAGTCCTTGACAGAGCCTTTCCTGGACAATGTCCACTGTGATTTCTGAGGTCAGACCTACTCCTTATGGCATAAGATGTTCCTGTTGTATTCAGTCAGTGTTGACAGGGTCCTGTCCTCACTTTTTTTTTTTTTTTGTTACGCTTTTAAATCTCATCTACGTATTTAGATTTGCTGTTCTTGAAGAATTGGAAAGAATTGAGTAAGAGAAATGGCTTCTTGTTGTTAAAGAAAACATTGGAGATAAAGAGTAAGGTATTTTTTCCCCGGCAGTAGGCAAGATGAGATTTCTGTACAATGTAAAGCAATTAAGCACACGAGCAATCTCTAGATGCTTCACTGGTCCTACTGATTGTCTCAAAGTAAACACACACCCCTGTGTGCATTCTAATGGCTGTTCCTGTGCAGAGGCCACATGGGGACAAAATTCACAGACATTATATACTATCTTTGTTTTAACCAAAATCATTTACTTTCTGCTCATACGATACATTGCAGGCTTAGGAACGTGGGTACCTAGGCTTTGACAGTTCCGTTGGATGAGCCACTGGTGTCCCCTGAGAACTGAGGTCAGGTGCAAAGCTAGGAGCTATCCCAAGGACACTGCACTTCATACAGCTGCAGCTTCAGGCTTCTCATAAGCTACAAAGCCATTGTTGAATGGCCGATGGTACTTAAATGCAACTTCTCGTTCCTCCTTGTTAGAAGCAGTTCATTGGAGTGGAGTTGGACCAGCCTACGCCTACATTGCCAGCGCTGCAGTCTCCCAAGCTGGTGACTGAACAGGTTGCTTAATCTCACCCTACAATCTTCAGATCAGGTTTCCTACTGTGAACTGGAGATAAGGATGCTGTCCTGGCAGCTTTCTTGTGGGGCTGAAGTAAAACAACCCCATAAGAAGCACGCAACTTCTCTTAATGGTTTCTGGATTTTTGAAGTGACTGTATTTTCCAACTGTATTTATATTCCGAGATGTATGTGCCTAAGTGTTCATGAGTGATATGGGTAGAATAGTGTGGCATTGTTTTTTTATTGTTTTCTTTTGTTGTTGTTGATTGTTTGCAGTGCTGGGCCTGGAACCCAGGACCTTGTGTGTGTTAACTAAACTCTACCACTGATCTACACCGCTAATCCCACCATAGAATTTAATTTCTAGAAACCCATGGACTTACAAGTTGTTTAATTAATAATGCTGAGTACAAGCCTAGACCCGGTGAACTCTGAAATACTTAATGTTAGGAAAGGAAGCATTGTAGTGATGCTTTAGTGCGAGGCTTGGTCACAGAGCTTATTACAAATGTACTTTCCCCCTTAACATAGCTGGTAAGTGTGGGGAAAAGGAAGGTTGAAGGCAGTATGATTTAACTTTGTCCGTTTGACAGACGCAATGCATTGTCTTCTCATTTTAGGGTGAAACTGGTGGTGCAGGCAAGGAACCACCTGTTTTGTCCATCTTCATAGTCTTCCAGAGAAAACGGGGCTTGGTTAGATGGACAGAGCCTAGTTCTTGGGAAGAGCCCCGCCAGCTGAGTGTGTGACTGTCTGACGCACCCTCTTCCTAAGGCAGCTTGGGCCATTAGGCTAACTCGGGGAGGAGGCTTCAGAGACCAGGAATGTGGTTCCCACCCATGTAACTTCCCACAGGGAACTCCCATTTGTCTTCCTCGAGATACTGTATCCTGCCAGCGAGTTTTAAAAAGCAGACACCATTTGGGTTATCGAGTGGCTGTCCACATAGATGTTTCTCTTGGGATGGGCCTGGGTACGAAGAAGCACTTGGGCTCTTGGTTTTAAAAAGTCTCCTGAACCTTCCTGGGAGGAGAAGAAACCACAGTAACTTCACTTCTACATGTGCTTGTCTGTTTTACTGTTCATGTGTGTCCGGATACCTGTGATGGTCTTTCCTCGGCCCAGACTCTGGGGCACATAGTCTTTCTAGGGATGGTTCAGAAAAAAATATCTGTGGCTGCATGTGCATGGTTTATCACATCTTTTAAGTTTATCAAACTGAGTTTTGGGTCAGACAAAATAATGCATTTATTTATTTTTTAACAAGTAAAAAATAGATGCTTGGGAGTCTGTTAGTTTAGATTTTTATTTGCATCTGTAATGCCAAAGACTTAGAAAATGGTACAGGCACATTTTTATTCATCTGTTTTTTAAAAAATAATGTAGAGAGAGATAATGGCTTGTTAATAAAAGCATGCTTATAAAAAGTATATTTAGTGAAAACCAACACCACCAACCTGGAATCATTTTGCAGCCAGAATATATTTAAGTAATTGTATGCTTTAATTGTCCTGCTGCTTTGATAAAAAGCAGCTTAACAAAGGATTACTTTGGTTCACAGTTCCATGGATAGTCCATCATGATCAGGAGATCATCGTAGCAAGAGGTTGAGACAGCTGGTTCTGTTGTTTCCACAGTGCAGAAAGAGTCCTTGTTTTAGCCTACTTTCTCCTTTGTGTAGAGTCCAGGACCACAACCCAGGGAATGGTGCCACCCACAGTAGGCTGATCTCCTCACCTCAGTTACCCTAATCACAGGCATGCTGACAGGCTCATCTCCCTGTTGGTTCCAGAGCTGATTGAGTTGACATTTGAGATGTCATTAGCCATCACATTGAATATTCCTGCTTGTTTAGTAATAACAGAACAGACCTTGTCAGAGGAGGGGTTTCTTCCGTGCAATCTATTGATATTGGCTACACGACAAGCATTAGCTCTCCCCTAACTTTTAGAGAGCGGGCTAGTCTGATCTCTCTGCTGTTTATACATCTTATCTGGGTTGCAGTGTCCCTTGTTGTGGTGGACAGTAGCATGCAGCAGGAGGGATGCACCTGTGGTGGAATTCTTCCCATAACTCCAGGAAACAGTCACTGTTCGGTCCCATGACTCTCCTTAGGACTTTCTACTCAGGCTTCAGAAACCAAATTGGAGATATAATCTCGGTGTTTACACTCTCGTTGAAGCAATCTCTAGAAAGAATTCTCCAATCGAGGACATCTAAGCTTTTTGAAATAACTCGTTAACCGTCTTTGCACAAGAACACCGGCTTTATTTCTGTTCTTGATTCACAAAATGCTTTGTCTGTATTTCCAGAAGGTGTTTGATTAGCAGTAGGCACTAACCCAACCCCTCCGCCTTTTTAGGTAATGCTGTAAGAACAAGCATGTGAATGGACCAGAGACGTCCTCATAATTTGCAGCAAATCTATATTGAATAATTCAGGAGAGGGAACTCCTTATGGTGTTGATAATTCTATGCTTCTGACCCTTCTAGACCATGTGGCCTGAGGACGGGGGTGGGGGTGGGAGGGTGGAAGCGAAGATGCCATTTTCCTGTAGTAGATCAGTGAGCCTCTTTTACATTGACATTTCAAGTTCACAGGCTAAAAATAAGTCGAATAAAATTGGTACCCTTCATTAGCCCTTCATGCTTTGGATGGCATTAAAGGGAGATGTAAATAATTTCAAATTCAGTGAGGTACTCTTATAGGAACATGCGTTTTAAAAAGCTCTCTATAATGGTTAGTAACATTTGCATTTCTGCCCTTGCCTTCAACCGTTTCGGCTTTCCTTTGCCTCACTGAAGTTCTTTTGTACCTTCATCACTCCTCATGGAGATGACGTCAGAAGTCACAGCACTTCCCTTTGGTACAGCCACTTGGCGGGGTAGGTTGTGTCTGCAGACTTGACAGCAGCATTCCCCCAACCCCAGCATCTAAGCAACAATGCACCCGCCCACATCAGCATGTTTAATCACAGCATTGACGTCCGTCCGTGGCTCATTCTTTACAATACCTGAGTGCATTCGTATCCCCGTCTATACGATTTAATTTAATTAGAGCCATGCTTATAATCCTCGTGGGGGAAAATCCTTAGTGCTCCCAGTTTTAAAATAGAGTGCCTTTGACTTTCATCTGGCTGATAATTTGCTTTAGAGATGAACGAGCCAACAGTTACTAATCTAGACACCTTTTCTTTGGGTAGAGTCAAACAAGAGGAATAGCGGTGGTGAGAATAAAGGAGCCGCATGCTTTAGAATGTTGGATGTGAGTCCCCTTTAAGGCCCTCTGTGTAAAAGTCTCTGAGATAGCCATGTCTAGTTTTTCTAGTGGCTGGTAGCTGCTGATGAGCCAGTCTAGATGTTAAGCTCATGGCTATAGTGAAAGAGTAAAAACTGAGTACCGTGTAAGTCAGGCTAGAAGTTAGACAGACAAAGTACATTCAGTCTTCAGCATGGGCTTCCTGGCTGTTTATTCTGTTCTTCTCAGAAAAGAGCCCACGTACCAGGTAACAGTCTCCCAGGGTCTTTGCTAAGTCCTAGGGTCCAGTAGATAATCATTGCTGCCCACAGGTTGCTCAAGGCCTGAAAAGCCCATCTGGCCTTTTCCCTTTGTGGTTGAAGTAACGACTCCTGTGATGTGGATGGGGTCTGGACCTTTCAACAGCCTGATCTCAGTTTACGGCTTCCCAGTCAGGTTCCAGAGCCACTCAGGCTCTGGCCTCCTGCCAGTAGATCTCATCATGCAAGAGTATGACTCGAATACTACTGGACAGGGAGCATTGCACAGGGTCCCAGAGCCAGCAGTGACGCATGCCATCAATGTAGTTGTAAGGTCAGGAACTTTGTAGAAGTGAACACTTACTAAATGGCTGCAGTGTGCCAAAGGCACAGCACAATGGTAAAATCGCAGTCAGGAATATATGCACGATGAAGGTGACTCCAACCAGTCCCTGGTTCCTGGGCTGGTGGTAAATCTCCCACAGTGCAAAGTAGAAACTTCTGTGGTGGGAGACTGCCACGAAGTGGCCTCCTCTCTTACAGACGTTCTCGTGAGCCCTTGCTTTGAGACAGAGGTCATTATATTATGAAATACCATCTCTCTCTCTTTTTTTCCCCTCACCCATTTGAAGACCCCTTGACTGTACCAGGCTTCTCCATCAGTAGTTTCACACACATAAGAAATAAAACAAAACAAAGTTGTTTGTGGGACTGGAGTTAGCTGTTGATATCTAAATGTGATTAGACTGGGGGCTTGTTTGAGGAACGTAGAGAATCTACTAGATGACGTCATAGTCGTGTGCTTGAAGTGCTCGAAAGCTTATTTGCACCTGGGATGGGGGAGCCCTCTCCAGATTTAAGATGCATTTCGCATATACGCAGTTATAGATTGTTGCCTCTCTTACCCACAGACCCCAAAGCAGACACTCAAATGCTAAAAAGAGTCACTTCTGTGTTTATTAGAATTACTTGAAATATTCAGTGTTTAGGGTTTCTGTTTGTTTGTTTTGTTTTTGAAAAAGGGAAGTTGGATGTTTTGCATCTTGAGACATCTTGGTTGATGTAGAAGTTCAGTCTAGGAACGTGGGCTTGCCCTGGATTGAGAACTTCACCAGGATCGTTGGAGGATGCATGTTTAAACGATACTCTAGCTGAATCCTTGCTGCTCAAAGATGCCTTAGGGGAAGTATGGAGATTCCATTTGGAAACTATAATATGTATATTTTCATTGAAAATTGAAACTTACCACGCTGAGCGCTGAACTTTCTAGGTTCTGAGCAGAAGAAAGCTTGACTCTGGTTCCAGGCCCAAGAGGACTCCTGGTCTTCCCCCTTCCTTCCCCTTGCCTATTTGATGAAATAAACAGTATTAAAGATTTGTCTTTCCAAAGAAAATGTAAGGACCCTCCACCCACTCCCCACCCCCACACACTTTTTGAGGCACAGTCTTATGTAGCCCAGGCTGGCTCTTTTGGACTTCTTGTATCTACCTTTCGAGGACTGTACACCTGGCCAAACCCTCCTGGCTTCACCCTCGTCTAGAATTTATTATTGCTCCTGAACTCTCTTTTCCTAGTCTTGACTTACTGATCTTTCCTCCAAGCTGGTTTTTGGACCTTGCATTTCTCACTTTTGTTTGTCCAGCTAAATCAAAGGCACCATTGGAAGTTAGATTTTTTTAAAAAATATTTATTTATTATGCATACAACATTCTGTCTGTCTGTATTTATTCTGGCCTGCAGGCATACACACAGACAGAATATTGGAAGTTAGATTTACGTGTGGACTGCAAGTCGGGCTGGTGGTTGTTGTGTAGATTGGAGCTGCAAATTGTACGTCTGTTCTTGCTGAACACAGTAGTTGTTTCCAAGTTACTGTTATAAAAACCCTTCTCCAGTCACTCGTTGGGCTTTAATTGATCCAGCAAATACTGATTGTGTAAAGTTGAACGGGGGATCTGTTCTAGCCCCGCTCATCTCCTTGTCGGTTGACGAATATCTTAGTCATTGTCAAATAGATTTTAAAAGACCCTTGGAATACTTCAAAGAGAAAGGACATAATTGCTTGCGATGGGAAGGAAGAGAGAGCAAGGGGATCCTTGTTCATGTAGATATTGAAGGAGAGACTTTTAGTCATTGGCTGTTTGGGGTTGTGGTTTTGGTATAGCGAGATAGTGAAAGAAAATGTAATTAAATCATCTGGGGCTATAGCTCAGTCGGTAAAGTGCTTGCTGGGCGTGTATGGAGCTCCGCATTCAGTCCTTAGCACTGAATAACCAGGCATGGTCACACATGTGTGCAATCTCAGCATTGAGAAGATAGAAGCAGGAGTATCAGGTTTTGGAGGCCAGCCTGAGCTACATACAGGAGTTGGAGGCCAACCTGGGCTGTCAGAGACCACTTCTCAGAAATGAAGACAAAAAAATAAATGTAGATCTTAAGTCTTTGGACTTAGAAACCATCACTTTCCCACTTACTGGTACAGCTCGCTCTTGCTGGATTCTAGTATCGAGTCATACCCTGAGTAGAAGCTGGGGATCTTGCCAGAGAAGCGGAAGCATGGTTTGAATGCATTGGTGACATTCAGTATGTGACTTGGAAGAATAATGTTGGGGAGTTGCTTTGGAAGGCTACTCTTAGACTTCTTGTTTTCCCTTGCTCGTCTTGCCCCTCCTTATTCTGGTAACAAACCAGTGGTGTGGACCCCTATTGACCTGAGTCCAAAAGCCCAGTTTTCACCTTTCCAGTGATGATTATTTGCTTGTTTTGTTTTTAAACTAAAACAGAAGGCATTTAAAAGGTGGTATTACTTGACGGCATGTCTAATCCGATGATGCCAGTGGGCTGCATGTATCCCGGGGTAACTGTGTCTGTGCCCCAACACAGTTGTTGACAACACGGCCATGCTGTGGCATCAGATGGTTGGACACCTCTGGTAGGGGATCTCTGGGCGGGCGGCTGTCACACAGGCCCCTCCCGCCTTTTGCTCAGAGTTTTACACCTCCATTGCAACATTTCATTTTCTTTTCTCCCTCCCCTTTTCCTAACAGCAGGAACGAATTTCATATACACCTCCGGAGAGTCCAGTGGCCAGCTACGGGTCCTCAACTCCGCTTCATGTTCCAGTGCCTCGAGCGCTCAGGATGGAGGAAGACTCGATCCACCTGCCAGCGCACCTGCGTGAGTGTTTACCTTTGAGGTGATGGAGGTTGGGAAGGGGAAGCGCTCACAGAATGCGGACCCAGGTGGCTCCCTGGGAGAAGCTCTGACTCTGAGATGGTGTTCATGGCCAGCTGTCCTGGAATCTTTGACCTTCTCCCCATAATGGCTCTGAAAAGTTTGACATTCTTGTCCCTTATTTCTCAAATATTTTCATTCGTATCTGATGAAGACATGACTAGGCAGGAGGGAAAGCTAGAAATACCTAACATATGACAGAGTTAATGTAATCGAGGAGGCCAAACGAGTTGTTTTTTCTCGAGGTTTTTATCTCTAAGTTCATGCTTACTCCAGCCTCGTGTTTTATTTTATTCGGTTGTGAATTCAGACTCATTTGTTTGTTAAAGTTATTTGTGAGTGGGGGAGGAGTGTGTGCCAAGGTATGCATGTGGAGACCAGAGGGAGGGCATCTTTGGGGAGTTGGCTCTCTACCTTCACCATTGGTGCTGAGGAGGTATGCCTGGCAGAGCGCCTTCACTTGCTGGGCCACCCCTTCCCTTGACCCCTGCTTTATTTGTAAGCCACAGCCTTCCCTGCCCTAAGGTCCCTCCCCCCCTCTAAGGTCCCTTCCCCCCTTTCTCCATATTCTGCCGCTTTCCTTTCTTTCATTTTTATGTACCATCACATGTCTTCCTCGTCTTCTCTCATTTACTCTTTCCCCTCTCCCTTCCTTTTCTTGGCCATACTTTGCCTCAATGACTTCACTCTACTCCGAGTTGTCAACTGCACCTCAGCAGAGCCTTGGGACCAGCATGCCCCTGTGATCAGTGTTAGTCTCCAAAGCATCGACCCCTGCTGTGTCTTTTTTGTCTGCTCCTCTTCTACTGGTACCCAGCCCAGGGGATAAAATGTGACTGGAGCATCCTGAGCAAAGGAATCACCTGACTTCCCACCCTCACCAGTTGTGTCCAAGAAAATGCCAGTTCCTCTGGCTTGAATGTCATCTCGAGGGCACATGTCCAGGTTCTAATGGGCACTAGGGTCTCATTAGGACTTTCCAAAGTGATTCCCAGTGACTTGAATGTTGCATAGTCATGCTCATTGTCCCTTGGCATGGTGGTGGTCCCTAGGTTGTCCTGCTTTCTTTATCTGTCCCTCTTCAGAAGATGGCTTGTTGAGAATAGGGAACAGTGGGGGACAGAGGGTGCATGATTTGTGTTGCGGTTTGATCTCAGCCGGTACTGCTGGGCCATCCCTTCTGCTTACATTCGGATGATTGCTAGGATTCATCTGGGACACTGGAATCCTTCCTTCTTCCACCATTGTATAGAAAGTGTTGCTTCCCATGATCCAGACATCCCTGTGTCATACCTTAAGCAGGGAGGCAGAAGGCACAGCCTCGTTATCCATTGTGTTTTCCCTCCATAGTGGTCTTGCAAAGCAGAGGTGGTGTCTGTAGAGCTGCAGGCAGGGTCATCCCTAGAAAGCGGAACTGTTGAGGCTCCAGTGGAGCAGACAGAGCGGGAAAAGAAACAGCAAGCCATCACAAATTTGCCTCCAGATACCGTCCTGTCACCAGTATATCTCCTTCAGGAATGTTACCTTGTGTAGAGCACATTCATGCCGAGAGAGACAAAACACCTCTACCAAATCTCACTTATTTTGCCAGTCATTCCTGGTAGCCTATGCTCTGCCAGGCAGTGTCCTAGGTACCCCAGGTACCGAGGTGCAGAAAGCAGAATTCCCTGCCTCTACAGAGCTTTAAAATTATATACAATTATCTCAGATAGGGTAAGGTTTTTTTTTCATACTATTTATGTTCCTATCTTTCTCAGCACCCCTTTAGGGACCCCGAGTCCTGATAAGCCTCCAGGCACCTTTGGCATATGTAGAGTCTTTATTGTAGAAATTATCCTAGAGGGGAAAAAAACAACCCAGCAAGCAGACTGAACTGGTGATGAAATTTTCAGTCTGAGCTCATGTAGCTGTGAACTGGTCATTTGTTTCAGTCTTTCTTCCCTTCATGTTTGCATTGGAAAAGAGGATGCTTCAAACCTTCTGTTTTTAAAGATGGCAAGTCTCGTCTCCGCCTTCATCATCCTTATCCGGAACTGTCTTTCCTTAGCAACACGTAGTCTCTCCTTGAGAAGGCAGCTTCCTCACTGAGCCACCTCTCCTGCTTCCCAGCATATCGCCAAGTGCAGCACACTGTCATAATTAACTAGTAACAAGCTGGCGCATGCCTTTAATCTAAGCACTGAGAGGCAGAAGCAGGTGAATCTCTGTTGCTTCAAGGCCAGCCTAGTTTACCAATTGAGTTTCCAGATAGACAGAGCTCATAGAGAAACACTGTCTCAAAACAAACAAACAAAATTATTAATGCCAAATAATTATTGTCACACTATACGAAGTCTTGTGTATGTTGACTTATTTCAGTATCATTTTTAATATCTGTAAAGATAGATTTTTTTCTGTTTATTTCCATACCATACATAAAGACTATCTCCATGTTACACATAAAGGCTTATAGATTTTTATTTTATTTTTTGGCACCTTCAGGACCTTGCACATGTTAGGCAAACACTCTACTACAGAACTTTATCCCTAGTTCAAGACTTCTACAATTTAAGTAATTTTTTTTCAGTGTTGGTCATAGAACTAGTAAGATGGCAGGGTCAAGATTCAAATTCAGTCTTGTCTGATCCCATAGCTTAGATCCTTAATCTTTATGCCACTGTGAAACTATGTGTTTAATCTATTTATTTTACATGGACGAATGAATTTAGGGTGGCTGCTTGGTCAGTTGGACTGATGTGGCCCCAGAACAGGCCTGTGGCCGGAACCCATTATCTGAACTATTTTTTCTTTACTGAAGAACTTGTGTGCATTGCTGGATGGATGGATGGATGGATGGATGGATGGATGGATGGATGGATAGGTGGGTGGGTGTACGGACAGACGGATGGACGGATGAACGGACAGACGGGTAGAAGGACAGATGGACAGGTGGATGGATCGATGGGTGGGTGGGTGGATGGATGGATGGATGGATGGACGGACGGACGGGTAGAAGGACAGATGGACAGGTGGATGGATCGATGGGTGGGTGGGTGGATGGATGGATGGGTGAATTGAACGGATGAATGGATGATCACCAAGATCACCCTCTGTAGAGTTGTCGCACATCACTGCTGGCCTGGGGGATAATCAGTAGGTTGTGGATTCATGGCAGGCAGTGATTTTGCCTGAATGTCTCAGCTGCGACAGTCCAGCTTAAATGATAACTCTCCTCGGTCGTCTGCAGAAGCCCTGTTGTGACATGGTTGGTTTCAACATCTGGAATGAATCCTCTAGCAGTACAAGTTCCCAGGCTCTTGCTGTCTGCCCTCTGCCGGGGCTTTCCAGGCAAGCTAGCCCAGCTTCTCTCCTCCCTCTTCTAGTTCAGCACCGCCTGCTCCTTACTGTATTTGAGGAACTCAGTGGCCGCTGACTCTGTGAAGTTGGTCCATACACTTGAAGATGCATCCCAGCTGAGTTTCCAAACTTTAAAAAAAAAAAAAAAAAAAGCAAGGGAATTAGGTTACTGCTGTTTTAATCTGGGATTCCAGACAATTCCCAGTAGAATGTGCATGGAAAGTACGGGGAAGACTATGAGAGCCAGGACAGCAGCAGGACATTTATGGTATTGCGAGGTTGGGAGCATTCTCAGAGGCCTGTGTTAAAAGAAGTACCACGCTAATATGGCTCCCAGTCGCGGTTTCTTGCCATTTCTCTTGATCTCCAGCTAAACCTCGCTCTTAACTTTCTTTTCTTCTCTCATTCTTAAATAAAAATAAGATTTGGAAAGGGGGAGGCCCAGGAATCTGATAGCTGGGATTCTCACAGAATCTCACCACTGTGTTCACAACCTGGCAAATTAACAAGCTAGGGAGAGATAAAAAGAGAGACTTAGGCTTTGCCTTGTGTTTGCAGATGTGACAAAAGTGAAGTGGTAAACAAAGCAAGTGTTAAGTGATGAGTAGGAGGAGCTGCAAGAACATGCAGGGGCAATGCAGGCCTTGGTGGGAGAGTCCCTGTCCCCTTAGTCCTCATGTCCAGAACGGCAGCTGATGCTCTTGAGTGGTCCTGCTGGCGTCCTCACTGTTTGTGGAGAGGGTAGAAAGGGCATGCTCCTCTTTCCTCCCTCCATAAAGCGTGCTGATTCTTGGTGGGAGGGCTGAAGTAAGTCATAGCAGGCTATGAAAAGCAAAAGTTACCTTTATACAGAGCACCGTCCTCCTAGATGAGAGAACCCCAGGGGTGCTAGGTCAGGTTCACAGTTGGTCCTCATCATTGTCTGGAAAAGAAGTCTTTCTCCTGTTCTCATGGGGGGCAGGGCCTGCCCTGTGAAGGAGGGACTTACTACTGTCTTCTGGAAAGCTACCTTTGGTCAGCTTACTAGGCAGTGAGGCACAAGGGGCTGCTACTGGGCTGCCAGCAGAGGCTGCTCTGTAGGGTTTGCATCCCTATGACCAGATGTCTGAGCCAACAGACTTGAAAGTGTTATTTGGTCCATGCTTCTGTAGTCTGTAATCCGTGGCTCCTGGCTCCTTTGTCCTGGGCTCCTGGCAAGGGCAGAACATCCTGATAGGACAGTAGCTTCCAAGAAGCAAAGATGGAGACACGGCGAGAGGGAAAGGGAAGGATCTGGGTTCCCATAGCCCCTTTAAGGACACCTCCAGTCATTTAGCTTCTTTCTTTTAGGTCCCACCTTAGAAAGGGTCCCATATCCTAATAATATCATAGGCTGGTGCCCAAGTCTTTAACATATGGCTCTGTAGAGACTAAAGATCCAAACCTTTGTTTGTAGAAGCCCTTTAAGTACCACACCTCAACCACTGAAGCCCAGGCTGGGCTGTACAGTGGCAAGAAGAATGTGTTTCAGACTATAGAGCAGAATTTAAACAGTTAACTACCTTCTTTTCAAACTCTATTAGACACGATCGCCTCATATTTAGTTGATTTAATCACATTTAATCATAGGTCTACATTAATGCCATTTGCCTGAAGACTTTGCATCTTACTCTGTTTGGCCTTGCTCAGTCCCTATGAGTTGATATTAAAAGATGGGGACCCAGGACTAATTCATCATATTTAATAGGGCTTTGGTTTACCATGTTGCTGGTTAATAAATACCCATAATAACTGCCTTGAGTCTTTTAGAGTCCGGACACCAGAAATAGTCCCATGGCTCTCCTTCCTTTCCTTGTGAATCTTTCTGAATTTTTACATTGCTAGTAAATGTTTGTTGTGTGTTTAGTAATTTAATTGTATGCCTTCCTGTGGGAGCCGCACCGCTCCCCCATTCTGCTGCTTCACATCTGCGGCAGAGTGACTGGGTTTCAGACGGTCTCATGGCAAGAGAACGGCGTAAGAACCCGCATCGGGGGAAGGATGTGGTGCCTCGGTTTTAATCGGCTGGAACCACAGGGCTGTACACGTTGAAGTTATACTTGTTGTCAAAAGCAGAGACAGCCATGAGAAGTAAATAGAATCATAGTCAATATTTTATAGTGTTGTAAAGAGACAAGATGCATCCGTACATATTACTTAATCATATGATGTAAGCAGGTGGTGTTCTTGACCCGGCCTCAGTTCAGTGGACTTGTCCAGGTTCACACAGGATAGCAAGGGTCTGTCATGATTTCTTCTTCACAAGCTACCTTTTAGTCTTCTTAGGAAGAAGCATACAGACAGTGTCTCACGGACTGGAAAATTAACTAATCTGCCAAGGAAAGTGGGTGGACAGTGATGGACAGAGGCTCCAGTGGCAAACATGGTTCTAAAGATGCTACTTGGCCATTGATAGGTGCTGAACCTCCAGCAGGCTAGCATCTCCCTTTTGTGTCAAGCAGCGTTAGAGCCCATTTTAAGAACTCTCTCTTTTGCCCAACTGCTGTGCTTTCCTTTTGGTTTTTTTTTTAAATATTTGTTTGTTTATTTATTTATTATGTATACTATATTCTGTCTGCATGTATGCCTGCAGGCCAGAAGAGGGCACCAGACCTCATTACAGATGGTTGTGAGCCACCATGTGGTTGCTTGGGAATTGAACTCAGGACCTTTGGAAGAGCAGGCAATGCTCTTAACCACTGAGCCATCTCTCCAGCCCTCCTTTTGGTTTTTATTTGCTTGTGATATCAGGTTGGCATTCAGTTTATTTAGCCCAGTAACCAAATGGCAGGGCTGGCCGTAGAGGCCTTTGAGGACAGCTTTTAGAGTGGGACACAGCTAATGACTGCTGGAGCCACCCTGCTTCTTGGGGTTTCCAGTTGACAAAAAGATACCATGGTTATAGGATTAGTCTAATAGCTAGACTGAATGAATTTAGTCTCAGGGCTTCTTCAGAGTCTTTCAAGTAGAGGATTCAGCTTCTCCAAGACTGACTTTCTAATAGCGTGTGGTTCTTGTAAATGACAAAGTTTGTATGGGTAATACTGGTGTAATGTCTAATAATGGGCAAGGGAAGTAATTCATGAGCGGTCTTGCTGTGGTTGCCTCTGAAACTTAACAGGTGGCTTCCCCACTTTCAAAGTCTTTGGGAAGCATGCAAATTGCTAGCTGTTGATCTCCTTAGAGAAAGAACCTGGAGCTGGCCGACATAGCATTGAGGATGATTTTCTTGACTCAGTGGAAGCAGGATTTCTTTTCTGATAGCCCCTGTGATTGACAGGCTCCCTCAGTCTGGAACTGTGTAGTCTCTTTCCCTGGCCTTCCCCTCTCTTCTTCTTAGATCTGTCAGGTCTTGCTAGGTCCTTGGCCATCATCAGTGTTCCAGAGGTGATCTCTCCTTACAGCTTCTTGTGACATGTGGTGACATCACCACCAGAGTTGAGGTAAGGGCATGGGGAAGAGCCAATTCCCAGCCAGTGTTTTAAAGCAGAACTGACTTCTGGCAAGGTTGGTCAAACTACTGACATTTTTATTTTATCTTTATTTCTCCTTAAACCTTCATTTGGTCACCTTCATGTTTTGCATCCAAATACTCAAAGACACTCAATTTTCTATGCAGCACATGGGACGATACGAGGGTCCAGCTTAGCTGCTTCAGATAACTCAAAGAGAAAAAAATAAATAAGTAAAGCAGTCCACAGCAGAACAGCCAGGATGCTTTGGAAGGGAAATTTCCTTTTTGGGTGGTGCTGTCTGAAAGAATTTCCGATGCAGGCAGACGTTAATTCCTAGCTCCATGCTTCCTGATAAGGAAGCAGCTTCAATAAATGCAGCTATTTATAGATGTCTCTCTCTCTCTCTCTTTTTAAACATATAACCAGAGGCTTATTGACCTTTTCTTTCATTTCACATTGCATGCAGCGAGCCCTGTGTGTACATTTAAGGCAGTTCCTCCAGCATGAGCTTTGACAAAGTTGCTCTGACTCTTGGAAGTGGCATCCAGAGGGGAAGCACAGCCACCTCTTGTATATAAAAGGCTCTCAGATTTGCATGGAGTTATGAACTGGACATTTAGAAGCCACTGGTCGTCCCTTCCCGGTGCTTTGGAGGTAAACACGTGTGTTACTTGGGCTTCTGTGCTGCCGCGACTAACTACCTGACATGCACATTTTAAAGGTGGAACCGTGTGTTTTGGTTCATGGTCTCAGAGAGTTCAGTCTATGGTCACTGGCTCTGTTTTGGGGCCCGTTTTGAAGTGGAACTTATAGCAGTGAGAGCCCACGAAGGAGGAATTTCCTCATGGGATAAGGGAGGAAGCAGAAAAAAAAAAGTGTGCAGAAGAGGCCAAGGCAGGATGCAATTCCAAGGAACTGTCCCCAGTAACCTGCCTCTTGTCTCTAGGCCCCACTTTCTGTTTCTCCCCATCTCCCAATAATGCCATCATACTAAGAATCTGTCAAGGGATCAGAGCCCTAATGATGCCATTGTCTCCAGAAATGTACCCCAGACACACTCAGAGGAGAGCCTTACGAATCTCCTAAGCATTTGTATTTTTTTTCCTATTTTCAACTATATTTTAATTTATTCCTTGAGAATTCCACACAACATATTTTGATCCCATATACCCCTACTTCCTCTCCCCCAACCCCTACCAGGATGTCTTCATCACATCTCCCTCCTAACTTCAGGTCCTTTAAACTTTTCTTAATACAGCCAGCAATCATAATTAACCATCATAATCTGTGAACCCAGAGATGTCTGATTTCTTCTGGATTCCACATAGAAGGTTTATGATAAACAGAACCATTGAAAGATGTAAGAGACATTGAGAATCAGTTTTATGAAGAGACTTGATCAGTAGAAAATGACCTCATTTCTACTTCGTTTCTCTCTGCCATCTCCCTTTGGGTTTTTCTATTTTTTATTTTTATTTATTTATTTATTTTATTTTTTGGTTTTTCGAGACAGGGTTTCTCTGTAGCTTTGGAGCCTGTCCTGGAACTAGCTCTTGTAGACCAGGCTGGTCTCGAACTCACAGAGATCCGCCTGCCTCTGCCTCCCGAGTGCTGGGATTAAAGGCGAGCGCCACCACCGCCCGGCCCCTTTGGGTTTTTCTAATCCTGAGAAATCCTGTGGCCTTCTCTTGACAGGCTAAGGTCCTGCAGGTTGAAGAGCCGAACCCATATACCTATAGGCAGGCTCACATACATGTCCGTACACCCTCATGGCAGGTGTGATGATAGTGACCCTGTGTGACGTCAGCTTGTCCTGTGTTCTACCTGTCCACTTCCTCACTAGTGAGCTGACTTTATACAAATACAATAAATTTCCATTCTTGGATAGCGTATATTTTCTCCCATTTTGCTCTACGCTTGAAGTGCACCTCTTCTGCAGCTCACTCTTGAGGTTTCTGGCAGGAACGACTGGGACCGCTGCATCCTTCCCGAAGTCAATCTTAGCAGAAGCCTCCAGGTGTTGCTGCTGTCACTGCTGTCCCAGGTGAATTTGGGTTCTCAGTTGCTTGTGCCAAGTGTGAGTGTTTTAGGTTTTTTGGTTTTTTTTTCTAATCTCGGCTGAAGCAAGGTAGAGCAAGACTGGAGATTTAAACAAGCCCTGATTCTAACCACATAACCAGTGTAGACTCCCGGGCATCGTCAGCACCTTCACCTCGCATCCCCGTTTTCCAGCCTGGCTGGGTAGTGTGAGTCTCATTCTTTTGAAATTGGTCTCTTTTTTTTCTGCTTCCTCCAGATCGTGAGTGCTAATAGCTGTTAGAGGGCAGTCTGCAATTCCAGTAATAGAACTACGGATTGTAGCTACTGATAATGGGTGTACTGGTAAAGACCTGCGATCCTAAGACAGAGCTATGGATGCAAGGGAGATGCAGGGAGGATCCCTGAAGGAAACCGCACACTGGGAATTCTTGGCCTTACCAGAAGTTAATTCTCAACCTGTGAAGTTAGAGGACTAACTCATGCTGTTTGCTGGGGGGGGGGAAGGTTTATAAGGGGAAATTTAACAACCGTTGTTTTGTTTTGTTTTCTAAAATACATGTGGAACAAGTCTTGAAGGGTATTAAACAATACTTTGTTCTTTGCAACAAAGTCTCTGTAGCCCAGGCTGACCTTGAACTCATGTAGCTGAAGATGACTTTGAACTTATGATCTCCCTCCCTCTACCCACCAAGTTTTAGGATCACAGGCAAATGGCATCAAGCCTAGATCTTAAGCCTAGATCCTACTATTTTACATTTTTTTTTGTAGTTGTTTGTTTCATTTTGTTTTGTTGTTGTTTGGTCGTGATCGCCAAACTGCCAGCATCTAGAAGCAGTGCTTCATTCCAGGAGCCATTCCAGGTCACCTGTATTTAAGTTCTTAGCCCTAGTCCAAAGGTCCTGTGGCAGTGCCATGTTCAGTATGTACTAATAACCACTGCTGTATGGAGAGCATTTCCTATGACCCAGGAACCTCTAAGTCAGCCGGAATAATCGCAAGCGTGTTTGGAGCTGAGAAGTGGCTCATTGTGTCCCAAGGACAGAGAAGAGAGAGGAGTCATGACTTGGCTCCACATCTTGTCCTGAGACCAGGCTTTCCTCACCTCACCATAGCCCATCTCAGATATGCTAGGAACTAAGTAGTCATTTCATTCTGGCTGTTGGTTAGAAGGGGGAAAATCAAAGCTGCTCATTGCCTTCTTGAAAGAAAAAAAAAATCAAGCGAAATTGGTACAAGCAACTGACAAGAAAACACAGGGGGATAAAATCAGAGATACAAACCAAATAATCTCTTGAACTTAGAAGAAGGTAAATTTGCAGATCCAGTCCTGTGGGTATTGTGTTATTTGTCATACATTTTTTGAAGTATAAATTTTAGAATGTGAGAAACAAAATTTTAATGAAGCCAACAGAGATTCCCATTGTACCAGTTTTCCATCTTTTGAAATGAAACCACCCCACTTCACTTGAATGCTGAGCCCCTGCGAAAGTTGAAGGCTGATGGTAACACTGAATTACAAACGACAACACCAAACTTCCTCCCACTCCGTGTTCTCCTCCTGGTGTGCTGGTGCCTCCCTTTCTCCCTGTGACCCTTGGTCATTGTACAATGACTCGTAGGGCTGCTGTGCTCCCAGCCAGTTCTCTGGGCTTCTGGCCTCCTTTGGCTGCCATGCAGAATCATCTCAGCCACTGTGTGTGCCTTCTCCTGAGAAACGGTTTATCTGTAAAATCAAGGAGGCTGAGTCCATGATTCCCAAGTTTCTTCCTGACTCACACGTCTTACATTATTCTGACTCCAGAGAAGCACAGCTTCTCAACTGCCAAGCGTTATCTACAGACACCACGTCTGGTGTTCATTCATTTGGTTTCCAGTGCTCAGCCTCCAATTTCGGTGCAGATGGTAGTATTTCGATGATGCAGGAGATTGCCCTGTGCTTGTGCTGTGACTGCTGTGTGAGGATGCCCTCCTGCAAGGAAATATGGAAATCCAGAGTCTGGCTCTGCTGGAAGTTTCTCTGGGGGCCTGTGATTGAGATGGGATGGAGACTGGTGTCCAGTATAGGGCTTCTCCACTGCCTCCACTGTCTTTCCTTACGCCAGTCCCAGGACGATGCAGCCTGATCTCAGGCCTGCTCCTCTATTCTCTCATGCTGTCCCATCCCCCAGGCCCCATGACCTGAGAATTGCCCGTGACCTGGCCCTTTGCCCAGGGCATTACATACAGGTGTAGCTTCTGGTAGCCGTTTGATCCTGAGTGAGTGATTTGTGGGAATCCCCTCCTGACTCAGGGCGTGTTCATTTTCATTATAGTCCGCATCTTCCTCCCTCTGGATGCTGTCCACTAGGGTTTGGGCTTTACAGAGCCAGGGACCGGCCCAGAGAGACCACGTGATCCTGCTTTAGCCAGGCTCATAGCACATGCACAGTTAATACCGTATTAATTAATTATGGAGAAAAAAAGGGCCGAGCTGGCAGAGGACTGAAGGCTTTCAGCTTCTAAAGTGAAGGCTTTGATGCCCAGCTTTAAAGTATATTTCCATCTGCCTCTGCAGCAGAGAATCTGTGACACTCAGACCCTTGTCCCCTGGGCATGAAAACTCACACCCGAGAAACTATTTCCCGTTCCTTGAATCATCCATGAGTTTCCACGGGCTGCCCAAAGGGGATACAAGATTAGAAAGAAAGAGACTGCCCAGAGCACAGTGGTTTGTGAACAAAACTCAGAGGATTTTGTTCTCTCGTCCTTTTGTAGCTAGTGAGTGAGTCACCAACATCAGAGGCTCTGGGAAGAAAAACACAGATGAGCACAGGACTTGGTGCTGAATCTCTTGAGATAGAATCTCCGTCTCCACTCCTAGTGAATCCTATTTCAGAAGGGACCCTGTGAATTTACATATTTGTTTCTCTGGAGGGTTGGAGAGTTCACCTGGCTTGTGGACAGAGTGGGGAGAAAAGGCTGCCCCTTCTTTTTTATTTGGAAATGCTGTTCTTCGTGCAAGCTGGTGGTGAGGGTACCACACACACAATCCCCGACCAAGATACAACATCGTGGGTACCATTTGTGATTCCTAAGCATTCTGCTTGAGCCTCTCACTGACCCTAAACCTTGGTTGTGATATAAATATTCCTTCACCCAAGTATCTGGAGTTCCATCTAAAGGAATTTCTAGGATGACAAAAGTAGAAATCCCGAGCTGTTTTCCTCCCTTGAGACTGTGGGCTCATACATGTTCTTTTCAGACTATACTCGGCTGGGGGCGTAGCCCAGTTGATAAAGTGCTTGCTTAGTGTACATGAAGCCCTGAGTTCAATCCCCAGCGCTAGATGAACCAGGCACGGTGATGCGTGTCCCTCGTCCCGGCACTCAGGAGGCAGACAGGGTTTGGACCATCAGACTACTTAAGTGTTCTGCTCGTGTGCTGACTGGAGTTTGAGACCAACCAAAATTAAACAGATTTGTTGTTTATCAGCTGTATATTTTGGACCTCATAAAAGAAGATTTTCTTTGGATTCTTAGGCAGAGAAAATGTTTACTTCAGATAAACTTGCACGTATGTGCATGCTTGTGTGTGTGCGCGCTTACACACAAACGCTTTGGGATTATGTGAGTTGTTACTCCAGATATCGGCTTCACAAAGCTCGTGTGATGGTTCATACCACCCACATGTCGTGAGGAAGGATCCTGAGGGACACAGTGGAGTATTGTGACACTGCCATTGTACCTACAGCTGTGTCACTGTCTGCTTATTGGCGTCTTTGTTTGCTGAAGGAATATTCAGATTCACAAGTGCCCGACGCTGCACGGAGGACAGAGGGCTTGTAGTTATCTGTGAACAGGGCCAGTGTTCTGCCAAAGCAGGGAATGTGGTCACCCAGTTGAAATGATTTACAGTGCCGTGGGTATAAATGTCTGGCCATGATGAACTACCCCAGTGCCTGTATTTTCTCCTTTGAAAGACATTCCTTTTGTACCAGGCAAGTTTCCATCTAGCGCCATTAAAACATTTTTTTTAAGGTTCATTTGTTTTGATTTATGTGTCTCAGTGTTTTGCTTGCATGTATGTATATATGTGCATCACATACATGCCTAGGGATAGTTGTGAGCCACCATGTGGATACTGTGAACGAAAGTGGCACTTGGTGGGTGGGGCCCTGCTGTAAGAACAGTAAGTGCTCTAACTGCTGAGCAGTCCTTCTAGCCCCTAGCCCCACTTTTAAAAGTAAACAGGAATGCAGGTAGTACCGTGGATGGATGTAGTGAGTAGCTCAAGTCATAGCAGTGTGGAAATTAGCTTATTGAATCTCAATTCCCTTGCATCAGAAGCATCCATAGCCAATTCGGAAGGCCAAGGGAGGTGATCAAGCAGGAAACAGCCTCTGTCATTTTGCTCAAGCTGTTTGTTTTGTTTTGTTTGTTTGTTTTGTTTTGTTTTGTTTCCAATGGAGGAGACAGACATACGAAGAGAGAGAGAGAAAAAATCCAGGTCCCTTGATTGATTAAGACAGAGTCTTGTAAGCCCGAGGCCCTGAGGCTGAGAACAGTCAGCCCGCTGCTGGTCCTGCACAGGTGTTACCTGTAGAGGCTGCCAGCGTTGATCCTTGCCAGGCAGGTTGAGCATCCTGAAGGCACACCGTCCTGGGGATTCAAGCTTCTTTGACAGAAGTAGTGAATTTGCCAGTATAAATTCTCACAAGTGGATAAGAGGCATAAATTCAGATTTCAGTGAAGGGGGTCAGGAAGAGCTTGACCCTTCCAGGGTAACTGATGTGTGGAATGAGGATTTGGGATGTGGAATTTGGGGGAGCAGTCCTCCTTAGCACTTCACATTGAATGACAACTTCTACTTATTGAGTGCTTACTGTAGGCTCTGTTAACATGGAGTATGTCACCGAACCCTCTCGACAGCCCTGTGAGCTGATTTCCATTATCCTCTCCTTACTGGATGAAAAGTCCAGTTTAAAGAGGTTAAGGAGCTCAGCCAAAGTCACGCACCAAGCTGGTAGGCAGTGCAGTGGGCCCTTCAGACTCTTTATATCTTTCTTCCCATTGTAAACTGAAGCCCTATTCTCTAGATGAAAGGAATGAAAAACAATGTCACATTCCCCTCTTGAGACTCAACTGTGGTTAAGACTTCATAAATTTTAGAAAAATAGGATAACTCACCAAAGTAAACATTTAGAAACCACCCCACAGCAAACGTCTACCACAACCCCAAACCTCAAGCGTCATATGTTGAGATCTTAGTGAGCTTCATGATTCTCGTCAGCCTCTTAAACACTGCCCTGTTTCCTGGTAAATGGTATCCTTTCAGAGTCCTGACACATAAATAGTGTCATAAGATCAGCCCCCAGCATGCTGCCGTCCTAGTGGCCTCTAATTGCAGGGTGAAAATCCAGGGCTCCCCGAACCCCTCATCTGTCCACGTCTCTCTGGTCACTGCCTGATACACGGTTTGAGGTTCAGTGCCGTCTCTTCCTTGCTTACTTCAGATAGATCAGTCCTTTGCACAGGCTTTTTTTTTTTAAATAAAGTGATTTGAAATGGAAAATTAAAAACTTAAATGCAAGTTTGGCAGCTTCTCTGCTCAGAAGCTTCATAAAATTCACTGTAGCACAGCTGCTCTGGATTCTCACCACTTAGCTATTCTCAAGATGTCTGAGAGATTAATTCTTATAGGACTGTGGTTGGAAATAACCCCCCCCACACACACACACCATGTCTCACTTAGAATCCTCACTGGGAAAAGTTGTGTGGAAAATCCTATCACCTGGAGTAGAGGGCTCTCGGGTAATAGACATGGTTGAGGGTCTGTCACTTGCCATTTTGTTTTTGTATGCCCTGGTCATTTGAAATGCTGTTCTCTTTGTGGCAGAAATCGAAAATCTTAATGTGTGAGACTGGTACTACCTTGGGATAGTGTGTGTGTGTGAGTGTGTGTGTGTGTGTGTGTGTGTGTGTGTGTGTGTGTGGTCTTTCTGTCATGTGCATGGATGTGGATGACAGGTGTGTGAGCCTGGTGCTACCTTGGGATAGTGTGTGTGTGTGTGTGTGTGTGTGTGTGTGTGTGTGTGTGTGGTCTTTCTGTCATGTGCATGGATGTGGATGACAGGTACCGCAGTGTGTGTGTGTGTGTGTGTGGTCTTTCTGTCATGTGCATGGATGTGGATGACAGGTACCGCAGTCTCTCCTGGCGGATTTAAGCTCTTCAGCTCTCACAGGCAGTGACAGAGGACAAGCACAGCAGAGAATGGGAGCTTTGGTGGGGTCCCCACCCACTGGCCCAGGGATCAACTATTTATCCCTGGGTCCCGGCAGCAGCAGAAAGCCAGGGGTGTTTTTGGGACGTGGCTGCCAAGTTTCTTGAAACAGCCCTGTTCAAAGGCATATGCTGGGCTCACTTCTGAGGGAAATTTCCTTTTTGGGGAAGTTGAAGCAAAGGAATTTCCTGTGTGGGCAGACAGAGCTTCCTGACTTGAAGGCTTCTTGGAAGGGAAACAGTTTCATAATGAAATGACAAATTAAAGACATACCAGCCGGGTTCACTTCAAAACAGCTATTGAGAGTGCAGGCAAAGCCCTATTATACTCCCTCACAGAACAAAAATAAATCCCATCCTGACAGGTTTCTATATGCTGTATTCTATCTGTCCCCCACCTTCCTGCACAGCCTCCCACCCCCGCCCCTAGCTACCACCATCCTGCTCTCGAACAGGCCCAGGGCATCCTTCCTGCCTCCTTTCACCTTTCCTAATGGCTTCGCCCATCCTCGGCCTGCTCGGAGCCTCCCTGTAGGTTAGGGGCAGACTTTGAATGACCTCTATCCTTCTTTGGACGTAAAGCAATGATTGAAAATGGCTTCAGCCATTTCCTCTGGCTAGCCCTTAAAATCTTGTAGGCAGTCCATGTAACTGCTATTCTTATCTCAGAGCTGGCTGAAGCATGCTTTGTTCAAGAAAATAGAGCTCTCTCTGCACTGGGCAGATGATGGCCTTGTACTGAGCATGCCATTTTCTGCAGTTCACTTCAGCGTACTGGGTTTTGTATTTTGTACATTGAGAAGAAGACACCCTTTGTTGCAGTTGTTAACGTGTTTGAGACAGGGTCTGGCTATATTGCCCTGGCACCGACCTAGACCAGGCCTCTTAGGTGATGTAATCCTCCTGCCGCTACCTCCTGAGTGCTAGGATGATAGATGTCCACCTCCGTACCGTAAGGTGTCTTATGGACAAAGTTTATACCTCCACCCCTTCTTCTAAGTGACACTCAGCATCCTATGTTTATTCTCTCTCTCTCTCTCTCTCTCTCTCTCTCTCTCTCTCTCTCTCTCTCTCCCTCCCTCTCCCTCTCTCTCCCTCCCTCCCTCTCTGCCTCTCCCTCTCTTCTTTCCCTCCCTCCCTCCCTCCCTCCCTCTGTCTCTTCTTTCTCTCCCTTCCTCCCTCCCCCCTCTCTCTCCCTCTCCTCTTTCCCTCCCTCCCCTTCCTTTCTTTCCTTCCTTCCTCTCCTCCTCCTAATACAACCAATTAGGAGGAAAAAAAAAACAATGACAGTGTCATTTGGAATGTGTGTAAGAACAGCCATTATTAATTAGACTTGGGTCAATACGATCGAATAGGTACAGGCTTTGGAAATCGATTAGTAAATCGTCAGTTCTGGCAGTATTCCGCCAGCAGTGTGTAACCAAGTCACCTAACCTCTTGGGCTCAGTTTCCTTGTCTACAATGAGCAGAGTAAGACCTTTTCTTCATTCTCATGTAGAAATCAGGCTGTGATTTCAAGCGTGCTTTGTAAACATCTCTAACTCCTTCCCAGGTTTTCATTAATCCACCAGTGAGGTCACTTGGAATCGAGACACAATATTAGGTAGTAAATTGAGATAGTAGAATTATATGTACAGATCAACTTGGCAGATATTTATTAGAATTTTTTGGCTATACAGCCTAGCTGGGCCTGGTGGAAAAAAAATCACCAAGACAGACATTTCGGATGGCTGTGTGGTGTAGAACAATGGACTTGGGGACAGGAGGCTGGAGTCCAGTCCGGGCTGTCCCTCAGTGTTATTTATCCATGTGAGCCTCGGTTGCTCATCTACAATGCCAGAGGAAATCAGACTCTAAACCTAAGCCACCTCTTTGTAACTCTCACATACTATAATCAATTTTGAAGGGTCCTTCTTTTTAACAGACTCTCTCTCTCTCTCTGTATGTGTGTGTGTGTATGTGATGCTCACATGTGTGTACAGAGGCTGAGTAACATGTCCAGTCTTCTAGAGCCGAAGTTAAAGGCAGCTACCTAATATGGGTGTGAGCTGTCTGTTGTGGGTTCTTAACTCCAGCCCTCTGTAAGATCAGTGAGGGCTCTTAACCACTAGCCATCTTTCCAACCACAGGCCCTGCCTTTCACAGTTGTTTATAATTTCTATTCTAAGGACTCAGGGAGACACATGCCCTGTATCACATTAGCATCTCAGATGGAGAAGCTTGCCTCAAAAAGCAGGACAGGTTTTGTTAGTATGTGTGAGGTGAGCAGGAAAAATATGGTGCTTCCCAGATATATCAGCTGTGGTGGTTTGTCACTGGGGGTTTCTGGTGGTGTCGGCATAGAAATCATGGGACCGTGGCTGACCTTGGTAGTCTCCTCAAGAGAACTTATCTTAGGACCCCGGTTTTTCTTGCATTACACCGGGTTGTTTCTAAATGGTTGTTCTTTTTTTAGGGAGGAATGTTAACTAATGTTGCTCAAAATCTAAGCACTCATTTTAACCTAAGGAAATTGAGATGCCGAAAGAGTCTGATTTTGTGTGTAAAGGTGCCGTTTGTAGGGTGTACAGTGTGTTGATTGGAGCCGTGATGAGCTGCTTCGGTTGGACCCTCAACAAGCCTGATGGGTGGGTGATCCTGTCATCACTTCATAGACACAGACATGGGAAGTTGAGTCAGCCATGTGCTTGCCACACAAGCCTTAGGACTTGAGTTTTTGACCTCAGATAACACCTGAAAAAGCCATGGTTGGTGGTGCAAGCCTGTGATCCCAGTCCTGGGGAGGCAGAGCTAGGCAGTTCCTGGGGCTCAGTGACCCATCCATCCTTACCTAATCAGCAAACCCTAGGCCAATGAGAGCTGCATGTGAATAAAATAAGGTGGACGGATGGCCCCTGAGGAGTGATACACCACAAGCATACGTGTGAACCCACATGAGTGCATGGGCTTAAGTGCGCACGTACACACACACACACACACACACACACACACACAAGTCTTTAGTACTGAGCTTCTAGTGACACACAGGACTTGGAACTGTGGCCCCATGATGATGGTAGAGGCAGAAATTTAAAATGTCTGTCTTCTCTGAAGACTTTATCCATGGAGGGCATCTCATCTGTATTGTTCTGTCATTGTTGAACCACCGTGCTCAATGCTAAGGCTCGAGGAGTTCCACCTAAGAAAGCAGAAAACAGACATAATGTGTACTGAGTTCCTCCTGTGTGCAGGAGAGTGGCAATTACAGGAAATAGGTGTTTTTATTTTCCCATGAAGCAGCAAACTTATTAAGTAAATATGCATTTTTATTTTTCTATGAAACATCAGACTTGTTAGTTCAATAGCAGTACTTCAGTATTATCCCTGTACATTTGTTGTTTTTGAAACAAGGTCTCATGTATACTGACCTCAAACCCAGCAGCAATTCTCCTGCCTCAGCCTCCCAGGAGCCACTACCCCTGGCTCTGGACGTTTGCTCTCCATCCTGTGTTTGATTTTATTCTCTGTTCTCT
>JAQHUG010000135.1:332049-417494 GCA_028555095.1 Dicrostonyx torquatus
AAAAAAAAAAAAAAAAAGAATGTAAAAGCTCCATGATGCCTCGGCCCCTCTGGTTTATTTTTGGCCTTCTTCTCTCTGCTAGAGGTGAATTCTTTCAAGTCCTCTCACTGATTCCTCCTCAGACTTATTTATTTTTATTTTATGTGTAGGAGTGTTTTGCTTGCTTGTATGTCTGTGTACCTTGTGTATGCAATGTCCTCGGGGTACCGAAAGTGGTTCTGCTTGTAGTTAGTGTTAGAACCCTTGAAACCAGATCTCCTGGAACTGCCCACCTGCTAGTGACACCTGAGTGCCAGCTGCCCCCTTGTCCCCTGCTGCACTCTGCCTCTCCCCTGCGTTTTAGCCTCATTCCTCACTGCCTTGCCTTCCTCTTTAGTAGTTTATTCTCTAGATTCAATGTGGAAAATTGTGAATAGCTTCCTGAGAGGTGGGAAGAGAAGAGTCGTTTTTTGTTTTGTTTTTTGAGATTTTCTGTGTGTGAAAGATACCTTTCCGGTCTTCCGGGGCCTGGTTGGTGGTTTAACTTAGTAGGGTTTAGACTAGACCTGGTTTCCCACAGGACCTTGAAGGCATTGCTCCATTGTGTGTGATCACATTTATAGCTTTAGTCTTGGTGTGAGTTCATTTCTTGGTTTTGTCCTCTGTGAGCATTCAGTCCCTAAGTCCTGTGTTGTCAGAGTACTGTACTCCATCTGGAATGTCCCCATCAACTTGCAGATTCATTTCCTTCCATCCTAGGAAGGGGTATGTGGGGTGGTTTGGTTTTTTCCCCGCTCCAGAAACGGTCATTAGAAGCTTGACTGGTGCTATGATTTTCTTATCTTGGCTCTTCATTTTTTAACCTGTTTCTAAGTTCCTGTTTGGGGGCCATCCCACACCTTTTCTTCTAACGCTGCTACTGAGTTTTATTTTGGTGGATTTTGTTCATCTTTGTCATTGACTTTTATTTTTCTGTTTTCGTGTTAGTGTGTATACACACCCACATATATAACGATCACATGTTTGTGGGCACACGTGTGTCCAGGTGCCTGTGTACGTGTGTGCATGTGAGCGGAGGGCAGAGTTGGATATCGGGATCTTCCTTGCTTGCCACTTTTATTTACTGAGGCAGGGTCTCTAAGCCGAACCCAGAGTTGACACAGATTCGCCTTGTGTAGATAGCCAGCTTGTCCCCGGGCTGTAATTTGATTTCTGTTGTTGTGTTCAAACACCATGGCTAAAAGCATCTTGGGAGGGAAGGGCTTCTTCGACTGACTCCGCATCACAGTCCATCTGGAAGGAAATCAAGTCAGGAGCTCAAGGCAGGAAGCTGGGAGGCAGGAATTGAAGCAGAGACCATGAAGGAATGCAGGCTTGCTTCCCGTGGCTTCCCAAGTTTGCTTCATCACATAACCCTGCCCACAGTGGACTGGACCCTCCCCATAAATCATTCATCAAGAAAATGTCCTGCAGACGTACCTACAGACCAACCTGATAGAAGTATTTTTTTCAATTGAGGTTCTTTCTAACCATTCTGCCATGTCTATCTGTTTTTTGGGTGGTGCTGGGAACCTAAGGTCCAGCACGTATGTTAGTGCAACAAGCACTGTACCAGCCGAGCTGGCTCCTCAGCCTGTTTATTTGTTGTTCTTGTTGTTGTTGTTTGATAACAGGGTTTCTTTGTGTAGCCCTGGCTGTCCTGGAACTCACTCTGTAGACCAGGTTGGCCTCGAACTCACAGAGATCCTCCTCCCTCTGCCTCTTGAGTGCTGGGATTAAAGGCGTGCGCCACCACTGCCCAGCTTGTTGATAAGTTTCTTGTGACACTTTTAATAATTCTTTGAGGGTTTCATGTAATAGATCTTGCTTGTACTCACTTCCTCCTCCTCCCAGATCCATCAGTCCAATCGGAAATAATTGTTTACCTCTATAACGTTTATTGACACTATCACACCCATAGGCCTGTCTTGCCCACAGGGTTCACAGCTTCTTCTAATCCTATGGAAGCTAGCCAGCAGGAACCTTCCTGCTTAGTACCAACTGGATTTCTCCATATCTTTGACCAAACTCTGTGGTGTCTTCAGCAAGAGGGTCTAACCATGAACATGTGGTAGGCGACTACCAGCAATGGCAGTGGCCTGTGCTGCTTGGGGACTCTCTACCCCTGCCAAGCAGCTTGTGGGGAAGTATCTTACGGCTGGCACTGGGCCTATGGCTTCTTGGAAGAGCGTTATCCCCCACACAGGATGGCCCCAGTTAAATACCTTTCTAGAAATAGTGTAAAACAATAGATTCCTACATGACATTTTCAGTCATCCTTTGTGAGTTATTCTGCACTTCTCCCTCTCCTACCTTCCTCTCCCTCTCCCTACACAAACCCTTCTCTTTTTGTTGATATTTTTGAGACAAGGTTTCACTGGTTAACTCAGGCTGGCCTTGAACTTGGATTCCTCCTCTCTCAGCTTCTCAAGTGCTGGGATTTCTGACACACCTCTATTTTTGTCTCTGTTTTATGCTCTGCTCTTTTTATTCAAATACCTGGCGATCTGTGCTCCTGTGTCCCTATTTCAAGTTAACAGAGCCTAAGGCACTGATTGGGAATCCTGTGTCATCTTTGGACTTCCCCAGGAGAAGGTGACCCACATACACATATTATTGGGACACCATTAGGTTAATACCAGTCTATCTTTTGGCCTGTCTAGGCAGATTCCCCAGAAGTGGTTGTGTAAGTCTGTCAACTTCCTGGGAGAGCGGGCAGAGAATGGGAGGTCATCCCGCATGTGTCATTTTGGTCCCCTGTGTGTGTAAACTTCCAGTTCAGCCCACCCACTCTTTCTGGTGTTAGCTCTGTCTGGCTATGCTAGAACCAGAGTGTGTGCCGCAACCTGCCGAGATAGGAAAGGGTCAGAGACTCCTGACCCTTTTGAGGTCACGCCATGCGCACCTGCAGTTACCTCACTGCGCTCCTTGCTGGAGCTTGCAGCTGGCATTTTGCTCTCCGGTGTCTGTCGAATGGATCACCAGGGACTGGTTAATCTGCTTCCATGTCTCTGCTTTGCTCTGCTCTCTTCTTCTCCACCAGCCTGGTTGTGATCTCTTCTGTGGTCTTTGTCCCTGTGGATTTCTGCTACTTCACAGGCGCTTGGGAACGAGAACAACAGAGCTGAAATGAACTTGATCCTTTGATGAATTCCGACAGTCCCTCTGCACACGTGTTCTTACGTGGGGCAAACCAGAACTCCTGATGCAGAGACTCTCCCTCCATAAGTTACTATTCCCATTGATGAGTACCATGGATGCCTTCAACTCCTGTCACTTGTGACATAGAATTCTTGTAAGGTGTGGCTTCAGGGGCAGGTCCTTGTCTCTCTTGTTGGTGACCTTGTTGGTGTCCTTGGTTACGAGAAATCAATAGGAAATCAGACTTAAACCCAGATAGCTGTTCTCTTTGACACTAAATTCCTATATTTGAACGTAGCATTCTTATGTGAGTTACTGCCATATTAAAGCATTCGTAGCTGTGAGTGACACATAGTACTCTGTTATTGCTCTTGTTGTCCACTATGTTTTGTTAGCCATGATGATGCTTCTAGCTCCTTAAGGTAAGGTCTTAGCCTCATACTCTCTTAGGAAGTTGAGGATGACCTTGAACTCCTGACAACCCAGCCTCTACCTCCCAAATTCTGTAATTATAGAAGAGTGTCACCACACCCACTTAGGACATGACATACCCACCTGATGATCTTTAAAAATAATCCTGTATCCCCACCCCATCCCCCAAAGAATCCTGTATCTCCTGTCAGCCGCACTTAGTCACTGCCTCTTAGGTTTGCTTCTAGTATCAAGGCAAAGTAGAGCTTCAGTGTTTTAGGAAACAAGTAGGCAGGGCATGTGGGCAGCCCCTGGGACAGGAGCATCGCTGATAGAATTTAGCATGTGCTAAAATTGGTGTGGGAAAGTGGGATCATTGATAAAGCAAAGGAGCCAGCCCCAGCCAACTCTAGAAGCTGAGTGTCTGTACACAGCAAGTAAATAAAACACAAACATATATCCACATCTGTCTGTCTGTCTGTCTATCTATCTATCTATCTATCTATCTATCTATCTATCTATCTACACACACACTCACACACACACACACACACACAGTAGACAGACACATGCACAGTAAAACCTGGACACCAAGGCCCTGTTGGCCCAGCACAGAGCAGCAGTTGGCAGCACGCTGTCTCCCTTCTTTCAGATGTTCCCCTCTCTATTTAATCAGCTCCCACCTGGTGAGGAGTCACTGCAGAAGAGGCCCCCATGGGTGTGCACTCCTGCTCTCCCACAGTCGGGCAGTCAAGTGTTGGCCAGAGTCAGCTAAGCTGTTTCTAACACTGGGTGGGACCCTCCTCAGTAGATGATGAAGGACTCTTTAAGTCAATCCTTGTTTCAGAGTCTCATCTGCTAATGGAGCTCGATTTTCATCCATCTGCTGTAAAACCAAACTGAGTTGCTGAGCTAAGGCCAGGGGGGCAGTGGAGCAGTAAGTTTTATTTGTTTGTGAGTGACTTAGAAGGCTCTAAATGGCTATTTTATTTCATGATTAATAGCAGCTTTTTGTTTAAGACAATGTTGGTGGAGTATTTTGATACAAATCGTGGCTGGGGGCCCCCCCGAGGAGAAGGATGGAAGATGCAAACTACAGAATTAACAGATCGCTGTGAGTTTTATGTTTTAGGAATGCTAGCTGGTATCCACACACCTGGAATCCCCACATTTGGGAAGGATCAGGGATCGAAGGCTGGCTTTGGTAACATACTGAGTGGATGGGCACCCTGGGCTACCCAAGACCTTTTATCCAATAAACAGAAGCAAATTCTAATGCTTCTGTCAGGTGGGGTGGCACACAGCTGTTATCCCAGCACTTGAGAGGATGAAATAGGACTTGAATTTGAGGTCACCTTTGCTGATTCATGAGGCAAATTTAAGGCCTCGTGAGATTGTGGCCAGACTGTCTAAAAGAAGAAAAAAAGGCAGGGAAGGATGCACCAAGAGATGGAAAACAGGCTGGGAGAAGATGATGCTTGACTAAGGAATTGCTCTTCATAATTTTCTTTTAAAGTTTTATTTCAAATTCTCTCTATATTGTGGGAATTGGAGTCAGCTTTCTTTCGAGCCACCAGCTCATAAAAAGTGACGCAGAGACTTACTATTAATTATAAAAGCTTAGGCTTGTTTCTAACTAGCTCTTATATCTTCAGTTAACCCATTTCTGTTCATCTACGTGCTGTTGCTTGGCTCCTTGCTTTTCCCTCTCCTCCTGCATGTCTTCCTTCCTCTTACCAGCTGGGGACTCTGCCTTTTCTTCCCTGAGCTCTCTCTGTCTAGAAGTCCTCCTCCTGCCTGTTTAGCTTCTTTTTAAACCAATCACAGTAACATATTTTTGCACAGTGTAAAGGATTAGTCCACATTTGGGGGGGGGAGTGAAGAATGATACTGGAACCTTCAGTTGGTAATAAAGACTTCCTGGGACCAGGTGCCAGGTCTTGTCCTAAGCGCGTGGTTCCTGGTAACTCATCTGTCCTTTGAGAAGGGTCTGGTATCATCTCCGGATTGAAGCCAGGGTGACTGCGGCATCGTCTGTCTTGCTCACATGCACACTCATCCAGCGTGGATCACTGCTTGCTTTGTCACTATGACGTCTAGGCTTGGAGTTCTTCATGGTCCTGTCTTACGCATCTAACTTTATTAGGGGACTCTCTGAGAACTGAGATGAATCCCAGCCCAACAGATGTTTAGTGTCACTGTCTTCAGCTAGGATTCAACTTAGGTCAGAATCTAAACCCAGAAAAATGCTTTCTGTCTCTTGACTATTCCTTACCCAAAACGCTTGGAAACAGGGATGTTTCAGAGTTTGAGTTCTTTTCAGAATTGTTTTGTTATTTAATATGCACATTGAACCATCATGAGGAGTGGACACAAGTCTAAGTAGGAGATCCACGTAATGTTTCATATACACATAGTTGTCATTTTATACACTGTCATAGTGGCCCGCATCTGGACTACAGGCTGTCACGTGAGCTCGGTCGTGCAATTTCCTGCCTGTGGCATCATGACAGCTCTGCCGCCTGGCAGGAGGAACTCAACAAAGGAAAGCTAACTGTCGTTCACAGGCTGCAGGGATGCAGGCTGTCGTGACAGGGAGGGTGGGATAGCTGGTCACAGTGTCCTCGGACAGGAAGCAGCGAGACGTGGATGCTGGTGCTTAGTTCGCTTCTCCTTGCTGTTCAGTCCGATACGGTGCTGCCCACGTTTAGGGTTGGTCTTCTGCTGTTCTAGATACAGCCTTGCAGACATGCTCAGAGGTGTGCCTCCTAGGTGATTTTAGATCGTGTCTAGTTGACCATGGAGATTAAGTACCACGGGACCCTCAAAAAGTTGTACATTCGGAGACATTTTTGAATCATGGAGTATGTGGAATTGGGATTTTGGGAGGAGGCATGATTATCCTGCTTTTGATCTGTCTTGCCACTGAGGAGACTGTGAAGAAGGACCAGGGATGAGGACTAAGTCTCTTTCCTGTTACCTTGTGTAGCACTGTGCTGTGTCTATGCCCCAGGCCTGGCCACAGATGAAGCCAGGAAGGGTGGCATGGGAGAAAATAGCACCGGGCTGCATGGGCAGCAGGGAACGGCGTCCACCCACCCTGTTTGTTTACCTCCCCATTTGTCTTTCTTCCCCCTCCTTCAAAAAGACGTGGATGCTGAGATCATCCCAGAGACATCTAAAATAAATGCCATGAGAAAAAACGGCCCCTCTGGAAAGCGCCTTGTTCTCCTGCTGTTTGTAAATGTGAACCGCTCAGCAACCGGGCAGCTGCGTGGGTATAAATATAGCCACAGCACTGACGCCGGCTGAATCCTGCTTTCTTAGAAGCTCGCTGGGAACCCACGGAAGTTAGGGAGCGAGCAGTAAAGCTCAGTCAATCCTCCAACCTCCTCTCTGTTTCTCTCTCCGTCCTGGACCTTGGTGTGGGTGTTGAGGATAGAAGTAGCTCCAAGAGCATGCTGGAAATAGCCCTTGGCACTGGATGCTGGTTAAGCTCAAAGACAGGGAAGATGCTTCCTATATAGCTGACCCCTGCATGACCCTTAGATCTGGGCTATTTTGGCCATTCTGTGATCTCAAGAGCATGCTTTCAACCCAGCTGCTTGGGCACAAGCAGGTTTTCCAGCACGAGCTCTGTCCCGGCACTTGGCATCTCTCCACTACCCCTGCGCTCAGCTATCTTATTCTGACTCGACTCAGCTGTCTAGAGCCTGGGGTTTAAAAATAGCTCTTGGTGCTTGCTGCAGAGCTGAGGGAGAGACGGACAGCCTGGGCAGAGGGAGGTCAGCAGCACTTGGAGCTCCGCACCGCATACCTGTAGGCTTCATTGGACTTGAGTGTGTTTTTATTTCTTCAGGTTGACTGCTAGACTGTTGGCCATTTCACATGGCTGCACAGCAAAGAACAGGTCTCTTAATGTTTGTGGGCATCGATATTGTTACGAGTCTAGGTTTTGGCAGAAGAAAGTCATTATTTTCCTTGGTGGTTCCCAGAAACAAACAGTGTCTAGTTTTTCCATGCAGACAGCAGTGTCATTTAGTGTTACCTTTATTTGTTTTCTCTTTCCTGTTTGGTGGTAAATGCTTAAAGAAGAGAACCCGGCACTTTCATTGTGCCTACCCATAAAACTTCAGTAGATCGTTTTATACAACTTAATGTGCTTTGTGACCATTGAACTGACCACAACAACATTCTTTTAATGCCCATGGTCTTCCATTAGCAAATGGCGTGAATACGACGTTGTTCACATCATTCACTGTGTAGGGGTGGTGTCCTGCAGCCGACTGAGAGACCTCTCTGTGCACCGCACTGTGTGCGTGTGTAAAGGTTTCCTTAAAACTGAGCTGTGTCTATGCATGTTTTAATTTTTTTTAAGTTTGTTTTTTCAAACTGAACCTCTGAGCATATTTGTTTAAGAAAAGAAAAGAAAAAGTAAGACCATTTTTCAGCTCATCAGAATACATTGAAATATTCCATTTAAGCCTGTATTCATGAGAAAAGATCTTGAAGGTCAAGGGTTTGGTTCTGTCTGTGCCCTGGTGTTGGGGTTGCCTTAAACGTCTTGTCCCCAATCCTCATAGTTGGAAATGAGACCCAGTTAGCAGAAGAACGCTAGCTTCTCCAGCCTTGGTGATGAACTATAGTGGGAGGGACTCTTTCCAAGGAAATTGGGGCAAAAGAGCTATGGAAACATCTTGAGTTACAGTTAGGGGCTCTGGCACACTGAACAAATATTTCATGACATACCCCAAATCGTCTCCAGCCATGGATAGCATAGGCCAGACCCACCCTATTGCAGAGAACAAACAGAAACGTCATAGTCTGCAAAGGTAATATACAGTGGGATTAGCACGCTTCACGGGGTTGTCTTAAGTCAAAACAGGGGAGAATGTAAATATGAAACCGTGCAGGGTTAGGCCCGAGTGGACTCGGGAAATGCTGGTTGAGAAGTAAAGGACAAAGTCACACAGTGCATTTCATCTGTGTGGCCACAGCACAAGTTCATTCCCTCACCCGAAGATGCTCGGGTTACATCTTTAGATTGTTCCTCTGAATGAAAGGACAGTTTTACAGACCGCCCCTGGCCTCCGGTTCAGCCACCTGTAGGGAATGTGGGAGGGTGCATTGTGGATGAGACCAGAGGACAGTCCACTAGTTGTAATGACATGCACCATAAAGCAAAGGAGGGAGGCATAGTGTTCTTTTTGGTCCTCGGCTAACGTCCACATTTACCCGCTGTGTGTGAATTCCCATCTCAGGGCTAAGTTCTTCCTACCGTTATCCTGTCCCCAAGCCCTCACTGCCTGCAGCTCACAGCTGGGTCATGCTGCCCACAGTTTGCAGGTGGGGAAGCAGTCTGTGGGAAGTGAGGCCGAGATGTGACACCGAAATCCAGTGTCATCAAGCTAGCAAGTGGCTGATTGAGGATCTGAGCCCGAAACCATGAATCAAACAGTGGAAAGAACCATCCACACACCCCAGCACCACCATCACACTGAAAGCAACTTCTAGTCCTAAATGGGGCGCTTGCTCTCCCACACCACTCTCTGCTGGAACCGGTTCTCACACGCAGCCAGCAAGAATAACCAAGCCGACAGCGTTGGTCTCTGCAAACTTTCTTCCATTTTCATGCGTTGAATAGATCTGTGGAGTCATTACATGACAGCTACATCTGTTTTCTTTGGGAATGGGTGTGTTGAGACAGAGCCACCCCATATAGCCCTGGCTACACTTGAACTTGCTGTGTGGGCTGAGGAAGCCCAATTGGAAAGGTTGTAGGGCCACAGGGGCTGACAACCAAGCATCTCACTCCAGCTGTAGCCCACATCTGGCAGTAAGTAGAAGGAGCTTTAGTTTCTGTGGGTCTTACAGGCTTTTACTAGATTACAAGAATACTCAGGATACTAGCTCATTTTATGTGATCTGTTTGTGGATTTGATAGTAGAAAGAAAAGAACATTCCTTGGTTTTTATTACCATACAAGGACAAAATTTTGAGATTGTCTTTCCAGCATCACTTATTTTTTGGCATGCATAGTCCTTTGTCCTGGGATCGCAAAGACAAAAAGTAGTACTTGCCCCCAAGGGACTTGCCCTCCCTTGAGGAAGGTAGATCAGTTACCCACAAATTAGAATATAAAATAGTTGGGTGTGATTGTATGTCTGTGGTCTCTAGGAGGCAGGTCACTAAGGAAAGTGGAAAGACAGGCAGATCCGAGGATAGCAAAAGGGAAGAGAGCACGCATGATTGGTTTGAAGCCCCAGCGAAGCTGGTAGGTGGAGTTGAGAAAAGTAAAACCTAAAGAGATGCCCGAAGGATCTGATTTGATGCAGTAAAGAACTCAGTGTCACCCTTCAGTCCTAGGGGCCATGGAAGGGTTTTTAAAGGCAGGGATTGTAAGCAGGAGCAGAGGAAGGGTCCAGGGCTGGAATTTTCTTCTCAGTACCACCCAGTGTAACTCTAGGTCAGAGAGAAGGCACTGGGATGTAAACCAAGTCCCCTGGGGGCTGCTCTTGCCTCTTCAGGAAAGGGCATGATGATGCTTTGAGGTAGAGGTGAAAATGCTAATTCCAAGGACACAAGGGAAATCCTGGCTGGCATCATATGTAAAGAAATTACAGAAAAAATTAATATCGCATTCACTTCTAGCCATATTTATAAAATTTAGTATTTATGCAAGTATCTCTAAATGCTTTGAAATGGGCCTCTTTTAAAAAAAAAATAACCTGCATACCTTCATTCTGTAACACAAGTAAAAGTCAAATGTTGCGTTGCTATGCTGTGGTATTTATGTTCTTACACTTGTCGGATCGCTTGAGTCCATTTTGCTAGTTGTTTTCCTTCGAGATAGGAGTTAATTTTGTCACAGTTTCTTCCCCTGACAATAACTGCAGGTTTTTTTTTTTCCTGAGGTAGCTTTCCCTCCAACCGTTTCTTGTTGTTCTTACCCAAGATTCAGTATCTGCCAAAACAAATGTAAGAGAGTGATAAACGCTGAGAGGAATGTCTGTTGGACCACAGGAAATTTCCTGTTCAGGAAGAGATCTTGGGAACTTCCTGTGGAGGAGTGCATTATGGGACTTTTGGCTGCCCGCCCTTGACCACAGCTGCAATTAACTAAAGGCAGAGGGGGAAGGGAGAGGAAGAAGAGGAGACAGCTACCCACAGACGTTTATTCCACGTAGCCCAAGAGAGAATGGGCTAATGTGGGTTCAGAGCAAACCAGCTGGCTCATGTCTAATAGGTGGCTTTGTCCCCTTGGTGGCCCTCCCATCTTTCACAGTGTTTCAGATGTGGAAACCGACACTCAAGTTGCGATAGCTGTGTTTGCCTTCCTTTTCCCCAAACCTGGGCGAGCCTCCTGGGAGAAACCGTGTGCTCTTGAACCTCACCTACTTGGAAACCTCTACGTAGTCTATGGACCACTAGTGGCTGACACCAGGCCTTGAGTTTGTGATGTTTTCCTCCTTCCCATCCCAAAGGAGGGATGGAAGAGAAAAGAGAACACTTCAGCTCTCTGGCATACCCTCGTTTGACTCTGGCTGTGTTAAGGAAATGCTGAAAGATTATAGAGAGAAGCTAAAGCACAGTGAACCAGTAGAACGTTCTTGTTCCCCAGTGCTGTTCCCCAGGAGATTTCTGACAAATGGCAGCATCTTCAAGCTTCCCTCTTGATCCCCGAGCTGGGTGCTTCTGCTCTCCACCCGAATGCCTTTATTTCTATCCTTGCCATCTTGTTTTTGTGGGGTCCCTTTCTGAATAGTTTCAGAATCCAAGCCTCCACTTGGTGGCAGGTTATATTTCAACCTTTCTGAGACCTAAGAGGAGACTGAAAATAACCCAGAGCATGTTCTGGTCCATGTCTGAGTAGCCTGGGCTTCTGTCCTGAGGTCCTTACACCGTCCCTCCCCCGTCCCATCCCCATCTTTCTCTGCTAGGATACATATCCCCTGCTCATCCCTGTGGCTCCTCACTGAACATGAAGAATTACTGCATTACAGTCATTTGTGTGTTTTTAACATATGATGGAGGAGAATCCTTAGGAAAAAACCTTCTTGACTTCTGCTATATGATTAATAAATTTCTGAGAACTTCACTGCCATTCATTTTAGGAGGGAAATTCCAGGGCTGTCTTTAACATGAGACTTAAAGAACCTGGTGATATTACTGTACATATGATGCCCACAATGACTAGGCTGTCTGTTCTTTGTAATTAGTGAAAGAAAGAGAGAGAGAGAGAGAGAGAGAGAGAGAGAGAGAGAGTGAGAGTGAGTGTGTGTGTGTCCCCTTCCCTGTCAGCTGGCTGGCATGTTACACAACTGCATTTTTGAGTTTCCCTCTCACGACTCTATTTTCTTCAGAAATTGAATTTTCCTCTTCTCTTTTTCTGGTTCGCTTCTTTTCTGCTGCAGATGCTTGAACGCAGACCTGTTTCTGTCACAGTTCACTTGAACGCAGACCTGTTTCTGTCACAGTTCACTTGAACGCAGACCTGTTTCTGTCACAGTTCTGTAAACAAAAAAGCAGTGACATTGACTCCCAGTGTGAACTCCCAGGCTTCTATTGGAAAATGAGCTTCAGTTTTTAAATTTTAATTATCTTTGGTTGACAAATGAAAATGGTTGAGAATTATACCTTGCGTGTGTTGTGTGGAATGACTAGAAAAGTATCTATTAACTCAGGTTTGTGTGTGCTCGGGATATTTAAAACTCCAAGGAACTTGCATGTATACAGTACAATACATTGTTATTAACTATAGTCATCACATTGGTACAGAGGTTTGCTACTGGCCTTCTGGCTCCTGTCACCCTACCCCCACACACCACCCTTCCACTCCCAACCCCTGTCTCTCTATCTCTTTCTAATAGGCTCTTGCTGTGTAGCCCAGGCTAGCCTAGGACTCAGTTGGTCTTGCCTTTTAGTTTCTGAGCCCTGAGATTGCAAGTATGAGCAGACTTTTGAGACCTTTAACCAGTATCTTCCAGCCCCTTTCTGGCCTCAGGGGCCTGCTTTGATTCTGTGAGGGTCATGATTCTAGGTTCCTCGTGTACATGGGATCAAGTAGTGCCTGTCTTTCTGAACCTTACTTATCTCACTTAGCATACGTTCTCCAGGTTTGACTGTCATGCTGTCACAAATAGGGCTCCAATTCCAGACCTGATGGTCTGTGCCAATAATCCTAGCACTTGGGATGTGAAGGCAGGAGGATCGGGTGTGTAAAGCCAGTCCCAGCTACATAAGAAGTTTGGCCCCAGCCTGAGCTATAGGAGTCTCTGTCACAACGAAAGCAAACAACTAGAACCACCACTACAACAACAAAAGAAGAATGGGGGAGAAAGAATCAAAATATTCATGGGAAAACATTTGAAAAACACAGCTTTTTTTAATAGCTGATAATTTCTGAATTGCCATTTAGTTCAGCCTATCCCCCGGTGTTATAATTGTGTCATAATTTTGAAAACTGAAAGCAGAAGAACAGACGAAGCACGTTGTGACTGTCCTTACTACCGCCCTGTGCAGTTTTGCTTCATGTTGTTCTGAAGAGGCCACCAGTGCCAGAATGTCACGTATGCACACAGAGAAGCGTAAATTAACTGACTGGAAGGGAACACACTGACCTCAGATCTGACCCTGACCTTGGCCTTTAGAGAAAAAGAAAAGGCAAATTTTAAATTAAAAAACAAACAAAAAACAACTGTCTGATTTACTTGAAGAGGCAACTCTTCAGCTGTAACTTACAGGAATTAGGCTTTCTTACATTTTAAAAATGTTTCCTTTAGTTGGAAAAATGAATTCTTGGCTTTGGGCTTTCGATTTTGTTGTTTGAAATGAGGATTCTCCTGCTTGCTTGGAATACCTAGGGTTAGTTAACAAGTTCTTCCTCAGACTAGGTGCACACTTAGCCCAAATCTTTTAAAATTTAATCTTGATTTTTAACCAAAATCCTCCATTTCCTTAGGTTCCTACTGGGTCAACGTTCAGTCCTGCATGTTCAGTGTGGCTTTTTCTTTAGACACTTGAACATGGAATGGTTTCCCCTCGGAGCATTCCTGACCACTGTGGAGATAATACACTACCCTGCTTGCATTTGTTTTGATGAAAATACAACGATTTAGTCCGTAGGAGCTTATACTGTGGGATCCCTTAATGTTTACCAGTCCTAATACAGTGTGGTGACCTATCTCACTTAATCTTAAAAATGCTCCTTAATGTATGGAAGAGGAAACGGGCCGAAAGGTGAAGGCCGGGGTCAGCAGCGGAGCCTGCACCGGTTAGGCCACTCCTCCCCACAGTCAGCCTGGCCTGGGGAGAAACTGCTGGCCCAGAGATGAAAGCTTGACGTGTGCCAGTGAATAAGCAACTTTCTGACGGATCCAAGGCCAAAGGAAGCAGAATACCTCATTGTTCGCCTCCATTTCCCCCTATGCTGTCCAGCCCTCAAACCCTTGGCGCCTTCTCCGACTCACACCCACCTCCTCTGCCCACTTAGCTTCGGCCAGCTTACAAGTGTCTGTGGGGGCTGGGGGGCTCTGTATCACAGACTTCCTCCCAGGAAATTTCCTGTGGTGGAAACTCTGGGGAAACTTCCTGTCGAGGAGGTTACTGCCCAGGCCTGATAACGGGAACTGCTTCTAACCCGCAGCACAGCTGCTCAGAGGGTGACATGGTTCTCTCTCCTCACAGTCTAGGGGCACAAGAAAGGGCAACTGTGCAGGGGCTGCGGAGTCTCCCTGGGCAGTATTTCCTGGAAGCTACAAGCTCCACTTGCAGTCAGCAGGTTCCTTTAGTGAATTGGTTCTCATGGTTAACTGCACTCCGGAGTATCTTCAGGGACGTACTGTGTTCGTGGGGATCTGCTAACCACCTCAGAGACCCAGGTCTGAGCCTGTCAGTGTCGTTTCCAAACCTGTGACTCTCCCGTGTCACCCATCTGGGAGTCCTGCATGTTCTCAGCTATCACTGATGTATAGGAGATGTTAATTAACCCTCGTCCTTTACAGGTGCAGAACACCAGTGTGTGCGTCGTCTGAGGCTTGTTCTGCACGGCAGTCTTTAATACAGGATTCTGAATAGGCTTTATGGTCCTGTGACCTAGCCAGGACATGTGGTGGATTACTCTGTTGAGTGCCAGCCCTTGGACAAAGATAATTATTCCTAAATTATCCCATAGGGTTACGCTCAGCTCTGAATATTTTCAATTTTGGGAATTCTGTTGTTACTTTTAGCAGTTCCTGCCATCTAGCCATAGTGTGAAAGTTGGTCCCCTTAATTAGCCTGCATTCTCCCTAGCGACCTGTAAGTCCGTTACTATTTGCCCTGCTCTTATTGTATAATAAAAGTAATTGACCCCTTGCCCTCTGTCTGATTCCATATAGACGGTTTCATGAATGGTGTGTTTTATTGCTTCATTTGCCCTAAGCCTATTTCTCTACAAGTGCCAAAGAGGTATTTTTTTTTCCTGGTTCAGGGGTTAACACAGACTTCCTTTCTAAAATGCACTTAGATTTAATGAAAGTTTCTACCACCCGCATCTATCCAACTTCTACCATGGTATGGTTTCTTTCCCGGTTATGGGAAATGAAGATTTTGGCCTTAGAATAAATCAGTGAACTAAATATGCATTAGGTGTGGGTTGTGGCTACATGTCTGATCCACAGTGCAGACTTAGGAGCCATGTAAGGAATTACAGTGAACCAGGAAGAGCTCGCTTGGCTGATAAAGAGTCAGGCTGTTAGACGTCTGAAAGACAAAGGCCTTTATTCATCTTTGTTCACGTCCACCATAGTTTATGATGCTCTGGCACATAGTCCTGCTACCAGGTTTGCTGAGTGAATGAGTCCTAAGAGTTAAAAAAAAAAAGCTGGTTATTAGACATTAGTTCTATGTATAACATGTAAAAAATTATGTGTTTTCAGAGTAAGCTGTCCTCATGAACTGGGTATTGATCCTCAAAATGGCAAGCTACTGATGATGAACATACATGCAAAGGGTGGAGAATGACATGTTTTGTTTTGTTTTAAAAAAAAAAGATTTGTATTAAGCTTTCCTTAGGATGTGCAAAACAGTGATTTAATTTGGGGCACTTAGAAGAAGACTAGGGCGCCTGCTTAAATGGTTTGCAGTATAATTACTTTTGGTTTTAGACCTGATTTTATATTATAAAAGGATTAGCTGGAACATGTTGTAAACACAGAAGACTGTCCTTATGAAGGCACCGTTCACGGACTTAAGAATAATCGCCATTTCCAATGCAGTCTTGCTCTAAAAGAAACTACAATGATGCCATAGTGTTCGAGACCAAGCCAGCATGCCGTCGCCATCACCAGCATCATCATCCCATAGTCCGTGTCAAGTTGTATTAAAGTACTTCGAGACCCTGCTCTGTGCAATGATTATTTTTTGAAGTCTAGTTAGTATAGTAGAAGGACCAGGCTTTTGGACTCTTTAGACTGATGTCTAGATTTATTTTTGCTACTGTATATATGCATGGTGTACATACATGTATATGAATGTGTATTGGTACATATGTGTACGCATGTGCATGTAGTGGCCCCAAGTCTATGTTGAATGTCTTCCTCAATTGCTGCTCAGTGTGTTTACAGAAACAGGGTTTCTTATTGAGTCCAGAACTCACCAATTTTGCCTAACACCTTGCCCAGTGATCCTGCCTTTCTTTTTCAAGGACTGTAATTACAAGTACCACCATACCTGCCCAGCTAATATGTGGGTGCTGGGAATCTGAACTTGGGTCTTCATGCATGCAATGCTGGATGCTTTATCCACTGAGCCATCCCCCAGCCTATATTATTAAATTCTTTTAACGTGTATCTTTTTGAATGACTACTGTGTGCTGTGAAATGTCAGTGAACAAAGCAGAAGTGGCCCCTGCCTTTGCCCAACCAGAGACATCTGCTGTAAAATATAAATTTGGTTGTATTGGTTTCCTATATCCAAACTTCACCTAGCTTCCATTCTGACCTCTCAGTGTGAACCATAAGACCTAGAAGACTTGGGCCCTGTAAGTTCTGTAACCCTCTATCTTCATTCTCGGTCACGATTGTTCTGCTCCTACCTTTTCAGCCCTACCGGTTGGAACATGCTGGTTGCTATGCTTGGAACGGTCCAGTCGTGCCCCTACCGTGCCCCTACCTTTGCACCTGCTCTTCCATCTATAAAGGTGTCTTGTCCTGCCAGAGAAGCCCATGTCGTAATCCTCCATCTGAACCTAGGCTCTGCTTAAATATCACCTTGGGGTTTTTTCCACAATGTCACCTTCCTTCACGCTTCATCCCCTCCAGCCTGCGCTGTCCTCCTCCTTTAGCAGTTTTCACACTTAACACGGCATTTTATTCCACTTCACGGGGACCCTTGGTCATCTGTTTGGAATGACAGACAGCTTTGTGTGTAGAGATGGGCTCAGTCTGGGAAGGGTCAACTGCAGGCCAACTGGATCGGGTCCTGACTGTCTCGGAGAAGAGGGTGTCCTGAGTCATTTCCACTTGAAAACAGCCCCCACCCTTTATCCTAGAGATCTCAGTAAATTCACTACATCCCAGAGTTCCTTGCCTGGGTTCTCTCCAGCAAGCCGCTATCCCGTCCCATCACTGGACGGAAGGTGGAACACAGGCACTTCTCACATTCTTTTGCTGATGGCCTTTGCGGTTTCCTTCCCATTCCTATGGGTGTTTTTTTCGCCAGTTTATGTCCAGAAATCCAGCATGATTCATGGTGTCTGCGCTGCATGCAGATAAGCGTCGGCTTCCCACTGTTAGGTCAGACACCACTTGACTGTCTCCTGTTCTCCAAAATGCTGTCTATATCTCTGTCTGCCATGGCTGGCTCTCCCCCTCTGGTTGTTGTGGGTTTGGACTGTGATTATTCATCTCCTGTGGTTTAAGGGGACCCTGGACAAGAGCAGGAACAGGCACAGATATGTCCCACTTACTGTGTGACCCATGGTGCCAAGTGCTCACTGGTCAGTACTCAGGGCTTTGGAAGCATGAGGTGGTAGCTCTGGCCTCTTCTGTGGCTTGTATTAAAGAGGAGACTTAAAAGTTTAGCACATCAGTCCTGGGGGTGTCATTCAGTTGGTAGAGGGCTTACCTAGCATGCTGGAAGCTCTGGGTGTCATTTCTCTATCCCAAGCACTGTATAAACCAGATCTGGTGGAGCATGCTGGTAATTCCAGCTCTCAGGAGGTCAATGGAGGAAGAACAGGAATTCAAATCAGAAATTTACAGCTATTCTGTTAGGTAGGTACTTAGAGACTGGCCTGGGAGACCGGAGACCCTGCTAACTAAGGAAACTTAGTGGGAAATCCGGTAAAGATCACACAGGATTATGTCTTGAAGGAGAACTGGATATGCATATGTGGAAGGGAGAGGGGTGTTCTAAAGACCCTGAGGCCAGAGATTTGTTCTTTAGGAACAGACCAGGCTGGCCAGTATTCCCTCAATTGGCTGTGGAAAACCAAGAGTGCTGCATTACAGACGTACAAGTGGCAAAGATAAAGAGGCGGAAGGAGATGGCCGCATTAAGTGTTGGGCCTCTATCCTGAGCAACAGGCACACAGCCACAGCTGAGTTATCTGCAGAGCCCCACATCTCAGGAACTCGGGATCCATATGAATCAGGGCCATGATTTCTACTTCGTAGTTACGAGCGTTCGATAATCTCATACGTGTTTTGTCCACGTGAACCTGGCGCATTCATTTGCGGATTTCAGTCTTCTTGGGCCATGACGAGCCGCTGTAGCCCCTCAGGAGAACCGTGATGTGTAATCCTTGCATCAGGGTCAGGGGTAATCTTGTCAACCAAGTAAATGAAAGGCATAAAGAAAGATACAAACAGGAGACTTTGGGGTCCAGAATCGAGTAACGGAAGTTTCAGTTGTCCAGCCCGTGGGTAAGGTGGGTTATGAGGGAGCGTGAAGGACGAGAGGGATCATGCTTTTCCTGTGTGTAGGACAGGCCAACCGAGGGTGATTGAGTGGGAAGTAATCAACCAGTTATAGAGGAGGCAGGCGGCAAGAGCCGCGGGGTAGTCCTGTACAATTGTGTGTCTGGCAATAGAAGCTCATGCACATCTCTATAAGTTTTCATGTTTAAAAAACATAATTTTCCACTCAAGAAGCAGAGGCAGGAGGATTGCCTCAAGTTTGAGCCAACCTGGTTTACATAGCAAGTCCAAGCCAGCCAGGGCTACATAGCAAGACCACGTCTTAAAGCAAGCGAGTGAGCAAACTCAAGCTCCCTGAGGCATCTGGGCCAGGGCTCAGGGAGCTTCTGTTTACTCTTTACGGACTGCTTCTTTCATGACAGTGAAACCCACAGGAAGGGGGTGAGATGGGGTGCTAGGGTGAGAGGCTCAGCTGTTAAGAGCCCCTGTTCTCGGACAGGACCCGGGTTCAGTTCCCACATCCACATGGTGGCTCACAACCATCTGTTTTACTCCAGCTCTAAAGGGATCCCAACCCTTTCTCTGGCCTTCACCAGTACCAGGCGTGTACATGGTCACTTACAAACATAGCATGCAAGCAAAACACTCATACACATAAAGTAAATATAAAATACCTTTTAAGAATGTGCTAAACACATAGATAATGTGCAGCAACTTAAGCAGCTGTCTAAGAATGTGCTAACACATAAGTGGCACGCAATGAATTATTTAAAAGGCAGCTCTTGTCCTCAATGACCTCCCACACAGTTAGCGGCATGCTAGCCTGCCTGGGCTCAGCCTTACAAAGCCCTATGAACCCAGAAGTCAGCCTCACTGCTCCAGTTATGCTGCCCATTTGCTGAAGGAGCACGGGCATCACATGTCTCAGCTGATGCCCACCCCTCCCCCAGTATGCAGTTAGCCAAACAGAATGGTCAGTGTGGAGAACTCCTGGGGCTTCTAGAATCCATTGTAGGTTTTCAAGGTGCATGTTCAGAGGCTCCCAAATTTCCAGTTAGTTACCCACAGATAGGAGTGTGGTTCAGGCAATATTGAGGCGCTCTAAGGTAACTGTATTTTTTTTTTACAGCTTTGTAGAAGCTTGTGCAATAAATTGTAGAAACTGGCATCTACCTAATTTTTTAATTGCATTTATTTAATTTATTTACTCTGTGTATGTGCACATGCGCTTGTGTGTGTGTGTGTGTGTGTTCATGTGTGTGTGCGCGCACGAATCTCAGCTTGCATGTGGATGTCAGAGAACAACTTGCAGAAAATTCTTTCCTTCCACCATGTGGGTCTTGAGAGTGGAACTCAGGTCTTCAGGTCCTCATTTGCTCAATTTTGATCTTCAAGAATTTCAAAGAGAATAAACACTGTAGAGAGGGAGTGGGTTTTAATAATGTATTTCAACATTAATACGCAGATGTATGGTGGTAGAGGGAACTGGGCCGAGTGCCTGGAAACTGAGACCGGGCTAGAGCAGCTCTCCTTGAGTAGCTCCGTGGTCTAGCTCCCAGGTGGGAACCAGCGGCTCTGGGCAGGGACCACTCCGTGTCAGGGCTCATTAGGCAGTGAACGGGTGGCTTCAAGACAACAAGGCTAACAGCCATGCCCTGAAAACTCAAAACTGAAAGCTTTTTATTTTTGTTTCTGATTCATTGAAAAGATGGAGGAGGAAGCGGAAAGGGGCAGTCATAATAAAATAATATGTAAAAACTAACCAAATGACACTGGTAGCCAGCAACAGACGGTATTTAAAGCCAGGAAGCTTCAAACCGGGTCTGTGTCAATTAACAACCCCACTGAAGCACGCACCTGTCCACCAGACAGTGGATATTTGATTGGACTGAACTTTTCTGTTTCCTTTTTTGGGAGAAACTTATAGGCTTGGCAGAGAGTGTAACTTAACTCAGTTGGCAGAGTGCTTACCTAGTGTGCAGGTAGCCCGGGGTTGTGCGCCCAGTGCCCCATAAACTGGGTATGGTGGTCTGTAATCCCAACACTAAGGTGGAAGAAGGTGATCTTCCAAAGAATTGGAAGTCAATGGTCACCCTAGGTGCATAGCAAGTTTGAGCCCAGCCTGGGATCCATGACACCCTGTGACAAATATATATTTGTGTGTATATATATTTATATATCTCTGTGTGTGTATAAATATATGTATGTATGTGTGTATACATATGTTATACACACACACATACACACACACAAAGGATTATATATATATATATATATATATATATATATATATATATATAGTTATATGACTCTGTGTGTGTGTGTGTGTGTGTGTGTGTGTGTGTGTGTGTGAGAGAGAGAGAGAGAGAGAGAGAGAGAGAGAGAGAGATTTAGCACCTTCTAAAGCAGTAGCGGAATGTATTTCTTCCCTTCATACCCTGTAGTCCCTTTCCCCAGTCAACATCAGCAACACACCCACCCACAAGCCAATGTTGGACTCATTAAAACAACACAAATTTCCATTGAATATGTTTTCAGCAGATTGGGAGGGGGCGGGGGACAGGCAATAAAAGTAATTTTCTCAAATATAACTTGAGCAGCACACAGTTTATTCCAAAATCGTAGCTGGGCGTAGAGGAGATGAGTATAGCTGGACCATAGAAACTGTGGTTTCCAGATGAAACAGCCCAGCTTTTATGCGCAGTTCTTATCTTCCCTCTAATGTCAGCCTTCATCAGCTTGCCCCATCTATTGCATGTTTTCCTCCTGGGATACAACAAGAAGAAAGAAATCCTGACCAAATACCAGAGAAAACAGAGTAGAGCTGCAGCCAGAAGGACGGGAGCAGGCAGTCAGGTAACAGCACAAAGATTGGAAAACAAAGACTGGAGGAGAGCCTACCAGGGAGGCCCGGGCAGAGAAGCTGGAGGTCAGAGGCTGCACCGATGGCTGGAGGTGCAATGTGGAGGAAAGGGGGAAGGAGGCTGAAGAGGATGTGAGAGGGAATTATTCCTCTCGAGCTGTGGACGTGGGGTGATGAAGACGGAATGCCGGGGTAATCTGATGTCTTAGCCCTGACGCATGGATGCTGTTTAACCAAAGGTGCTCTTGGTGTCACTTTCAGCTGTAATGTCTTCTTCCGTGGGTAGTTTTCATTTTTATTAATAAAACATTGGAGCCTTAAGTACAGGCCTGGCTCAGCAGAGCCAGCTTTGCAGTTTCTTCTTGCCCCTCCATTTTGTGCTCAGGGCAGGATTGATGCCTGCAGGTGTCCATTCCGCTGTGCCTTATGGGAAGACCCTCCCAGTCTTCCCTGCCAACCTGAAAGCTCTGGTTTCGGCTCTTGCTTGAAATCAGCAGTGGAACAGAACAGTTAAAGCTCTGGCAAGATGATCCTGGGTGGAGCAGTCAGCATCCCTTCTGGACTCTAGCTCCTAGAGTAAGAATCATTGGGGGTCAATCAGCACGGTAGCTTTTTGGGCTCATGTTCTTAGGGACCCGGGAAGAAAACCACATCTCTAACGTTTTGTTTGTTGGTTGGTATGCAATTTTATTCATTTATGTATGTGCACATGTGAATGTGGGCTTAAGCGCTAAGTCATAGGACAGCTTTTAGGAGGAGTCCCTCTCCTCCTACTGTGGACCCTAGGGACCAAGCTCAGATTGTGGGCCCAGGTCACAAACCACTTCTTTAGAAAAACAAGAAGGGGCAGTCATTTCGATGCATTCTGAGGACCCAAACGGATGTGGGGGTGGCTTAGGTATGTCGGGGGTAGAGGGTGCATGTTTGAGTATCACTGGGCATCAGTGACTCCACAGCTCCTAAAAGCATCAGTGTGTCGAGACCCATGCTTTCTAAATGTCAGCACAGAGAAAGAACATTCAGTATAGTGGCATACCACATACTCCACACGTTAAGAACTAGAGACAGGAGAATCAGAAGTTCAAAGTCGGTCTCTGTCTCTACTATGTGGTAAGTTTGAGGCTAGCCTGAGCTACATGGTACCCTAGCAAAACAAAAATGAAGGCAACAGAAAGGTAAGCATGAAAAAAGCTTAAGAGAACCCACCACACTGGAAAATAAATAAATAAACCTGTGGTGTCTTTGAGATTCTAGCTCAGAAGATCCATCTGAAAATATGTTAAGACTGTCGCAGTTAGTGAGAAAGCACCCATGCCAGATTTTCCTTTCTGTCTAAAAGGGGTTTGGCATGTCTTTAAGAATAGTCTACAAGTCAGGCGGTGGTAGTACACGCCTTTAATCCCAGCACTTGGGAGGCAGAGATGCAGGCAGATCTCTGTGAGTTTGAAGCCTATCTGATCTCCAGAGCGAGTTCCAGGACAGCCAAAGCTGTTACACAGAGAAACCCTATCTCGAAAAACAAAAAACAAAACAAAACAAAAAAAGACTACAACTTACAGAAAATTTGAAGTTACGTTTCTCTCTTTGCTTCTGCGTTCATAGAGTTATAATAGATTTCGGTGGTTTAAATGGACACTGCAGGTCATCCGGGCTACTGGTCTTGCGTGGCGCCAGCATGTGACTGGGGCATGGCTGGTGCATGTTCTACCTCTACAGGACACTGCCAGGGACACTGAACCTTCCCCGCCAAGCAGCCTTTGGCATTCTAAACTTCAACTCTTAGATAAGGTGATTTAAAATGTCACCTCCACAGCAGTGGCACACCAAACCGTGGATCTTCCTGGCTCTCTTCCTCCATGGCTTTTTACGACTCTGATTGTTTCCTGGAAATGATTTCTGACAGACGCGCGACCTCGTCTCCCTCAGACTCTCGTGATGTCTATATCATCAGACGTTTTTAGGATCCAGCTGAAAAACAAGAAATACTCTATTTACATAAATAGAAAGTTTGGCAATCAGTAGGAGAGAGAAAGGCCCTTTAGCCTTGGCCAGTGATAATTCCGAGAAGCTGTGCCTTTTGGAACAGCCTGTGGTGACCCTGCTATCTAAGCAATTTGCTTATCTGTCTGGCTTCAAAGTTTTCATAGAAAACCCGCTGCCTTCGAAATATTCCCCAGGTCTTCCTTTGGTGCCTGCATTTCTACCAGAAGTTTGCTGTTGAACATGAGTTTTACTGAAGGGGTGGGGACTGGGGAGGTGATCAGTTAAAGTACTTGCCTTATAAGCCTAAGGACCTGAGTTCTGTCACCAGACCCCAAATACAAAACAACAAAAAACACTCGGCTGGTTAGTGCACACTTCTGGGCACTGGGAGGGCAGACAGGTGGATCCCGGAGGTTCAGTGGCCACCAGTCTAGCCTGCTCTGAACTCAAGCCAGTGAGATGTTGTCTCAGAAAACAAGGTAGATGGAACCTGAGGAATATTACCCAACTGAGGTGTACCTCTTGACATTGTATGCATCATGTGCTCACGTACGTGTACACACACACACACACACACACACACACACACACACGCACGCACGCAGCATGGGCCAAGGAGGTGAATTATGAAGTTATTGGTGGCCATTACTTTAGAGCGTTAATCATTTTTAGAGCCATTCCTGGAAGTTCATTTTAAGGAACACCAGTGGAAAGAAGAAATGGGGCTATGTAGAGCAAGAGGACTCCTTGAGCTCTGGGGGAGGGAAAAGGACCACAGGGCGGGAGAAAAGAAGAAGAGCATTTCTGAGTGCCAGGTAGTCTGATTCTTTTCACCATAATCCTGTGAGTTTCAGGGTTTTTGCATATGAGGAAGTGAAGGCAGAAGACAAAGTGACCCAATCAGATCACAGGGTGGAGCGGGGGTCACACCACACAACCATGACCCAGGACGGGGATTTAAACCAGAGCTGCCTCACCCAGGCCTCTCATTCCATTCCATCCTCTCATTCAAGGATAGCAGGTGCTGTCCTTGAGAAAAGGGCAGTGCACTGGGAGGCTGAGATGTAGTTGCCTCCTTCCTAATCTTGCATTAGGCCGACTCCGTCTGAGAGTACCATTTTGCAATCACCCATGTGGAAACAAGAATGGTTTTCTAATGCTACCTCATCTTGAGTTTGGCTTTCTTCTTACATACAGTTTATGTAACATCACAAACTAATTTACATGGAATCTGGTACTTGTTTATAAAGAGCCTCTTGTTGAGCATATTTTTAGCGCCCCCCCCATTTTTACGGGTACTTTCCCGCTGTCTGGAGAAAATGGGCTATGCCCATGCTCTCTTCGGAGACTTACATGATGCTCACCTGATCACCTGGAAGCAGGTGATGTCCTTCCTGACCTCTGAGATATCACCCTGAGCCGGGTGGGGTAAGCACAGGTCTCCTTAGAGGACCATAAAGGAAGAATTCTTAGGTCTCTCCTCAGATAAGTTGCATGAGCCCACTTGGCAAAGCCATTTTACCCCCTTCTTCCCCACCCAGTGCCTTCTTGGGGTTGTTTTCTGCCCCTCTCTCTTGATGCTTTGGGGAGAACACGTGGGGTGGGGGTGGCTTTGTAAAGGTGGGTGTCTTCTCCCCTCCTTTGCCTTTGTGCTCTCCCCCCCCCCCCCCCGCTACCACAAAACCACACTTTCTCTACTAAGTACACATTCCTAGGGCTCGAACAAAAGGCTTCTGTGAGCTGAAAGGCAGCGGGTAGGGTGCAGCAAAGGCCTGAAGGTTTAGAAGGTTTCATTTCTTCCTTGCTGGGGGCTGTATTGTGTTTGGATGCAGTTTGGAATCTGCTTCACCACCACAGGGGGGGAACTGAAATGCGCCCTAAAGCTTCACGGAGACCGTCTGATCTTTTATTCTCCTACCAAAGTGATTCCTGCCTCTGGAGTCTCAGAGCCACTCCATCCTTAGCAGGCCCCAGGAAACCAGCCTCAGACCAAGGAAGCTCGCCTATTAGTGAGCTTCTGGTGTCTGAGCCTCAGTTTACCTGGATGTCCTTTGCTTTGCTGTGTGTCTCCTTTGGTCAGGCCTGTTCATGACCGCAGAGCCAACAGCCATGGGAACCTGCCCTCGAAGGACAGTACACTTCATTGTTATAGGAGAGAATGAGGAAATGGGAATTTTCCATCCTTCCTATTGGGGAGAATTGGATTCCGCAGAGAAAGTAGGAGCTTTAAAAAGAAACACAGACACCAGGTCCCTCTGCACTGAGCTGGCAAGCCTTCTTCCCTGCCCGGTAGTTCCAGACACTCTGGACCAGGGGTTGGCCACGTTGCTGAGCGCCTGCGTTTCCAGTAGCGAGTTAATGTGACCATGACTCAGAATGATAGGACCCCAGACGCCAAGGAAGTGAACTAACTTCTTTTCGGCTCACAGTGGACTCATCGGCAACAAAATAGGTTTCATGTTCTAATGAAGCAGTGTAGAAACTCCATCCTCGGTGGCTCCCATGCTGCGTGATGTCTGCCCCGGCCCACTTCATTGCTTGCCAGATCACTCTTTTCATCCCATCCTCCCTCGGAACTGAGAACCTGAAATCCAGCCCAGGTTGTTAGGAACAGCTTTCCTGAGCTTAGCCTTGAACAGCCTGGCTGTGATAAGCTTGTTCAGGGTGCTTATTGTGTCTTCTTGGGAATCGCTGGGAAAAAACCTTTCACTCCTTCTAAGGAATGCCTGGATGGCTAGTGGGTGGGGCGTTGAGCATGGAATTCACAGCAGTAATACAAAGAAATACACACAGAATGAGCAAACTTGATCTTGAAGAACAGCTGGCGATTATTATGTAACACCTTCCTTCCAAGAGCTACCAAGAACTTCCCTGCAAATTTTGCCCAGTTCTCACAGAGCATGAATTATTTCCCAGAAATGATTTAGGCTCTTTTGGAAAATGCATTGATTCTTTTAACCGTCATGATCCTACTTACAGTAAAACCACTATTATCTGATTTTCTCTGAGTTGCAAAGCTATTATTAACAGGCACATTATATATTTTACCAGTGCAGTGACAGCTGATGTGTATAATGGTGACCCCAAAGTTCCTTAAGACCCTGAATTGCCCACTCAGGAATCAAAGGAAGATTGAATGCGTATTCAGTCGAGTTTTCCTGTCAAGAGTCTTATTGCACTCAAGTCCTCGTTAGAGGAGTCCGAGTGTGTGCCTGCCGTCATTTTCTGTGCCTGTACCAACTTAAAATCTATCTATTCTTGCTTGGCCATGTGATTGAACTCTTTACTTTACTTATTTATTTTTTTTTAAAAAGTGCACCTTTTCAGTACTATGACCACAATTACAAATGATTTGATTCAGATTTGAAAGGAATCCATTTACTTTGATTTTTTTAGATTTATTTCTTAAGCGTGTGTATGTGTGTGTGCCTGAGTGTATGTGTGTGCACTACGCACATCGCAGGTACTCACAGAGGCCAGAGGAGGGGGCGGTCAGATCCTGGATCTGGAGTTAAAAGTGGTTGTGAGCTGCCCGGTGTGGATGACCGAACCCAAGTCCTCTGCAAGGGCAGCTGAGTCATCTCTCCAGCCTCCAAACTTTACCCTTTAGAGTGTTGTGGCAGACGTAAGTGTCATAAATATATTGACCAGCGTATAAGAAGATCACTGCACACACTCACTGCCACCCTGACCCTTGCGGGTCTCAGTCGGGCACTGTTTGTGCTGAGTCATGCCTGGCTTTGACATTGTCACTCAGAGCGTGCTGTGGTTTAGAACCCTCAAGAGTGACTTGGGTCTATGTGCTTTCCTTGTGGTGAGTCTCTCTCTGTCCTCATATGGTTGTCTAAGAGGTTAAGGCAGAAACACACCAAAGGGGACTGATGTGAGCAAAGAATGGGCTCCTGGGCCACCTGTGACTTGCATCAAGCCTTCATAAGGAATCACAATTAAGACTGCCATCCTAGGTAGCTGGGGCTCAGTTGTTTAGACCTGGGATGGCTTCTGCATACTGGGCTCAGGAAACCAAGTGCTTAAGCCACCAGGAGCCTCCAGGAGAAGGAAGCAGTGACCCGGAGTAACAGAGATGGGTGTGCCTTCCCCTCTCATGAGCCTGTCATTTACTGCTGTCTTATAGTGATTCCAAAGAACCACCACGTCCCTTACCTCATTTGTCGTGAAGCTTCTAATTCTGTACCCAATGTTCCCTGAGACGAGGGGGGTCCTTTTTAGATGAATGGTTCCCGGTGTCTCGTTGTAAACAGGATAATTGCTTCTGGAGCATCCTCTTGAAGGACACAGACCCATGGTGTCACCTCTGGCTTGGGAGTCTAGGATATTTGCTGAGTTCTGAGCTAAGAGATGGCCAACTTCTTACTAGTTAAGTGACTTTAAAGGACACCACTTAACCCCTTCCCTTCATCTCGCTCAGCAGGAAATAAGGACAGTGGTGTCCATTCCACTTCCTCTCCTGGCTAATATAATGCCAGGTGAGATCAGGTCTGTGAATGCCCTCAGACTCATTTGAGTCTAAGGAGGACATCCGGGAGAAGGATCTGGTATGTATAGGGACTTGAGTGTGGCAACTCTGTGAACTAATTTCTGCTGATAATCCGGTGTTTAGCAAGACCGATTTCTAGAAAAACACATGGCAGGTGTAAGGCGTGTTCAGTTTTACTATTCAGCCTGGGACTGACGAGACCACTTAACTGGTGAAGGTGCATGCCCAAGACCAATGGCTTGAGTCCAATTGTTAGAAGAAGCAAACTGGCTCCTGCAAGTGTTCTCTGACCTCCACTTGTGTGTCACGGACTTGTAATCCTCCTGCTGCAGCCTCCCAGGTCGCTGGGATTGCAAGCATGTTGCCCCCATCCCTGGTTACTTGAGAGGTTCTCTGACACTTGTTGGTGGCTACACTAGCCCTAGCCAACCACATGCCAACTTCTAGTGCCCAGACCCTTTCCTAAGACCTATTCCTTGGTCTTAGTTATGTTTCTCTTGCTGTGATAAACCACCGTGACCCAAAGCAACTTGAGAAGGAAAGACTTTATTTGACTTATAGGTTACAGTCTGTCATCAGGGGAAGTTAAGGCAGGAACTTGAGGCAGAAACCTGGGAGTGGGAACTGAAGCAGAGACTATGGTGGAATGGTTGCTCAACCTGCTTTCTTATGCCACCCAGGACCACCTGCCCAGTAGTGGGCTGGATTCTCCCTCATCAAACACGAGTCAAGAAGATGACCTACAGATTTGCCTACAGGCAATCTGATATAGGCATTCTCAATTGCAGTTCCTCTTCCCAGATGACTCCAGCTTGTGTCAAATTGAGAAAAATCTAACCAGGACAAGGGCCTAAACAGTCTTATATTTGAAGGTTGTTGCCCAGTCCGATAAATCAGCAACACAATGACAGCTTCAACACATTGTTCTAGAAATTATGTGTGTCTGCCAAATGCTCTGGAAACAGGAAGAAAGACACTGAGTTAAAATTGACTTCAGTTATAGCCTTTAAAACAAAGAGGCAAGGGCTGGGGAGGTGATCCAGTATTAAGAGTGCTTACGTATAAGCGTGGGGACCGGGAGCACATGAAAAGACTGGACGTGGCCATGAGTCTGTAACCCCAGAGCCCATAGCCTCTGCACATACTCACACAGGCAAGCACATGCTTGAAGCAACACATTCACACCCCGGCCACATACCACATTGAAGAAATATGTTTCATCAGGCAAAGATGTAGAAGCCAAGAGGAGCATGCACGAGAGCAAAGGTATACTGAGGAGAATGCTTGGACCAGCCAAGCATGATCGAGAGCAGCGGGAAAGCCCAGAAAGCCTAAAACGTGCCTGGAAGGGTTAGGTTAGGATGTTAAATCACTTTTAGCCAAGCGTGTGGCATATGCCTGTGATCCTAGCTACTGAAAAGCCTAATACAAGAGGATCACATGTTCTAGGCCAGCCTGGGCAGCTTATTAAAATTGTCTCAACATAAAATTTTAGGCAGGGTCAGGCTGTAGCTCAGTAGTAGAACTCTTCCCTGACATGCACAAGGCCCTGGATTCAATCCTCAACTCTACAGATAATAAGGATTAAAAGGTTGATTGGATTCAGTGTAGATTAGCTAGGAGACATGAAGGGTTTTTTTTTTAATATTTTTTATGGTTTATTTAACTTTATTTTCTGTACATTGGTGTGAAGATATCAGAGCCCCTGTAACTGGATCTTCAGACAGTTGTGAGCTGCCATGTGGGTGCTTGGAATTGAACCCTGGTCCTTTGGAAGAGCAGTCAGTGCTCTTAACCACTGAGCCATCTCTCCAGCCCCGACATGAAGTTTTTTAACCAAAAGAATAACAGGATTGATTCCTAAAGACTTCTCAAGACAACACTGTGTGTTCTTTCTGAATATTTGGCATGGGTTTAGTTTTATGCTAACTACAATATGGTATCTCTGAGTCTAAAAGGTCACTTCCTCAAAAGAGTAGAACAGAGGGAAACTGACAAGATGCTTCCCTCAAGTGGGTCCTAGGAGTACTCATCAAGTCTTACAGTTCTCCAAGAAGTTTGCCCACTCCGTGTAGTTTTTACATGCAGACACCATGTTTTCTAGCCCAGCAAAGTTTACCCACTCCCGGGTAGTTATTACATAACTACCCGTGGTTCTCTGCCCGTTCCAGCTAGCCTCACTGCCTGCCAGTGGCCAGGCAGCTGTCCGCATCTCCCCCGCTCAGCCTTAGCCCATCTTATGCTCCCTCTGTTTTGTGGAAATGGGCCTCCTACCTGACACAGGGGACTTTCTCCTGAGTTCTGTCCCCTTCATGTCAGCTTCCCCTGCTGCCTACCCCCATTTTCCCTCTGTAGCCAAGCCTTCTTGTCCTCTGCACCTCACTCTCTTCTTCTTCAAAGGAATCTCTGGATTCTGCAGTATCCTTTGCTGTCACACATAGTCACATGTTTTCTGCTTTTCTCACCTCCCACTCTCTCCTCTAACAGTCGTAACCATGTCCTCTGCTCCGACTCCAGTCAGCAGATGCTAAATTCACAAGCCGTGCATACCCAGCTTCTCTTGTCTTTGCTCTCCCATCTGACTGCTGCCTGTAGCTCCCTCTGCCTTGGCTCATAACTCCACTTTCCCCTGACTTTGTCCCCCTGCTATCTCATTCTTCTAGAATACACCTTTTATAAATAGTTCACTCCCTCAATGTTTTCTCTGGGAAAACCCATTTATTATGATGGCCTCAACAACCAGTGTGATGGAGACAACCTAATTTGAATGCATTTATGACTCAAATCTTTCCTGACGAGTACAGCAGTACTACCTTCTTTACTGGATGTCCCTAGTCAACAAAAAGTGACACATCTTTGCACAGCCTGCTATGGAAGGGTACCACTGTCTGGTAAAATTCAGAATCCCGGGTTGTGTCATTGCCCGTTTCCTTCGCACCCGAGTTACTCTCCCTGATTCATCCGTCCTTCCGCAGTAATATCTTGAGCCCTCCCTTTGTTCATTCCTTCTGTTTTCGTTCACGTTAACAATGTCTGTCATCTCTGGTTCTGCAGGAGCCTCTTAGCTGGTCTCCGCGTCACAGTCCTGCCCTGATGTGATTCATTCTCCCCTGCACAACTGGAGTGATCCTTTGCAACAATATCTGATTATGTTACTCCCTCTTTTAACATCCGTCAATGACTCCGTGTAGCCTGAGGATAAAGTCTAAACTCAGTACAGCAGACAGGGCTCTTGCTAATAATGACCATTATTTCTCAAGTGCTCAGTCTCTGCCAGCTTCTCTTCTGCTCTGAGAGCTTTATGCCTATCCCATCCCGCTTAGTGCTCACAGCTCCCTGAAGGTCAGTATTGTCCCGATTTTATGATTCAGGAAACTGAAGCGCACTTGAATGTGTACCTTGACAAAGGTCACACAGCCTAGCTAGCAAGTTGAGATGCCAAGATTTAACCCCCAGATACCTGGTCCCAGGGCCTCACTCCTGACGCTGCTATTCTGCTTCCTTCGTACAAGACGGTTTCTCATCCGTTCAGAAATACTTGCTGTGTTCCTGTAGGAAACCAGAAACCACTTGAGGCATTGGAGGAACAGCAGGAGTGAAGCAAAGGTCTGCTTCCATTCTAGTGAAGAATAATTTTTAAAAGGCCCAGGAGATGGTTCAGTGGGTGAAGGACTTCTGTAGAGCAGCTGTGTGAGCGTGAGGATCTGAGTCCACACCCCCAGCACCCAGGTGGACCTGGGGGAGATGAAGACGGAGATAGGCAGGTCCCTGGAGCTCACCAGCCAGCCAGTCAGGCTTGCTGAGTGAAGGAGCTCCGTGTTCGCGAGAGACCTTGTCTCTAAATAAGGTGGAGAGTGATAGTGAGGAAGACACACACACCACAAACACACACACACACACACACACACACACCCCACATACACAATAAATGACAAGAGGTGGAACTGTTAGAAAGAGAAATTGGTGGAACAAGCAACAACAAGAACAGGAGGAGTCAGAGACTAGAGACTAGCTGTCCTGGATGGACAGTCCAGGGAGAACGTGAAGGAAGTGAGATGTTCCTAAAGGAGTTGTCTCCACCTGAAGGAGCAGCCAGCACAAAGGCCCTGTGTCTGGTGTGCGGGCGTCAGGCTAGGCAGAGCAGGAAGAAGCAGGGTAGGGAAGATGTGGGGAAGTGGGATGTGCGCATGTCAGGCTCCAGTCATCTTAGGGACTTTGACCTGAGCTCTGAATGACGCAGAGGCGCGGTACATACACAACGGGTCTCTGCAGGTCCATTGAGAACAGACTATAGTGGAACACTGATAGAAGCAGGGGACTAGTTAGGGACTGTGGGAGAGCCGGCAGTGACTGGGACTAAAGTCAAAGTGAGGAAGCAGTTGGATTTGGATGCAGAGTAAAGGCAGCGGCGCCAACAGACTGGAGGGACACATGGCAGGGAGTAGAAAGGGTGCCTCTCTCTAAGGCATGGGGTCCGTGGCTCTTGTCAGCATGACGGTGGCCTCCTCTGAGACTGGGAGCCATAGGCGAGAGTGAGCGCTGCCTGTATGTCCACTTGAGATAGATAAGTCCAGTGCATTTCAGCATCAAAATGGATGCATCACCTCCCACCCCACCCTTCCTTTCAAACTGCTCAGTTTTCAAAGCTGCCTGTGCCTGCCAAGCTGTCACCCCCTCCTTCCTTTCTGAGTCTACCCTGGCCGGGTTCTGGTGCAGACTTGTATGTAAATGACTCTCCACACGCCCAGTTTTCCCAACCAGACTGTTTGGGCATCGTTCCCCTTGACACCCCCTACGCTAACCCAAGCCTCAGCACCATATGGGTTAGAAGTTGGATGGACAGGGCGAGCAGTGAGTGCAGGGCGCAATGGGCAGATGAACGCTGTGCAGCCAGACCACACTGCGTTCAGCTGGTTCTGATAATGGGAATTCCCCTGGACCGTCGCCAGGTAGGATGAACACTCAGCTGAACTGAAAGAAACAGCAGATGTCAGGAGTCTGTGTGTTAATCCTGCCCTGTGCATTGGAACACCATAGCCCGAGTCCCCTCTCCTGCATGCTGGTCCCCCTTCTTCCTACCCCAGCCCCGGCTCCTGGTCTGGGTAATCTCTGGCACCAGAAAGCATGTTCTTTCTCCTTTGCACATCCAGGACTGTAGGGGACATTTTGATTATAAAACCGGAAGAATGTTTAACCTAATGACGCGCTGCAAGCTTGCTTCCCGCAGGCCCCTGGCTCTGCCAAACTGATCAGGCCTCATTATTTAGGAAGCTGCCTCAGCCAGGCATTACTAATTTGGGCATTACTAATTCGGATGCCTATTCGGGCAAATGGGCAATGAATCGCAAAGCGCTTTTGTCAGTGAATTCGAGTGAAGGGGTGGTGTCGGGGAGAGTGGTAGCACGTTTGGCCTCTGCTTCATTTCCAGAAAGGACGGACATTGCTTCCTGGAAGCCGCACTTGGCAGCAGGCGTGGGGAATGGGAAAGATTTATTTCCTTCTGCCAAAGCTCAGTAATTCAGCTTGAGTATCTCAAATCGATACATATCTTGCAAAGTTTCCAGGGAACACGTTTTAAAAAAAAAAAGACATTTAAAAAAATTGTCAGTACGACACAGCTCTGTAGTGGTAACTGTAGTGGTGAGGCTGGCAGACCAAGGGTGAGTCTGGCCCTCCACGGAGACGGAAGCCTGATGAGAAAGCAGAGTGGAGAGAGCAGGGTTGGGGCTGGGAAACCAGTTGGTCCCCTGCAGCCCCTGCTGTTAATCACCTCACTGGTTTCGTGGAACTGCTTCGGGGAGAGCCGCTGGCTGGTGCCTCTGACTGGTCCAGTGGAATGCTGGTGAGGAACTCTGTACCTCAGAGGCTGTGATCACATGCACAGGTCTTTACCATCACTAAGGGCTGAGGTGGCCAGCCCACACGCTGGATGAGTCAGATTCTTGTGAGACTTTCAGATGACCACAGTGCTGGCATGATGGAGGGTAACAGGGCCTACTAGGCCCTCTTTGATGGGAGTGTTTATGTTCACCGAAACCAGTCCTTCGTTTTGTGGGATAAGAAACCCGTACGCTGGGTTTCCAGTGCTGAGACTCAGGGCCCAGGAGCTTGGCAAACATTCCATCCTAGTCCTGCCTGTTTCTCCCGTCTCTGTTTCTCGGGGTGGTGGTTTCTTTACTCTGGGCCTCACAGGTGTGTCTGAAACCCCTCAGATTATTATTACATTTCTTTCACTTACTGTCAAAAAATCCAGCAGTGATTTACCAAGAGGTGAAATAATAAACTTGGCATTTATGTTGTAAGTCTCCAGAGCTGTGCTGTCCTTTCATGTGGGAGATATTACGGGGCAGTCTGGGAAGATGACACCTGTTATAGCTCCTATGAGGACACAGCAATTTAGTAGCAAAACCCAAGGACAATGCTTAACTAGGTCACAAGGTGTCCCCAAGGGTTTCGACAAACCCTGCGGAAAGAAAATCCCCAAATAACCAAGAAGTCTTCACCATGGAAGAGTGGCTCATCTCACCAGTGGTGTGAGCGACCTCTCTGCAAGATGCAGGATTCTCTGGTGCCTGCTGACTCTGTGGCTGGCCTACCACCTTCTCCTTCTACAGCATCAGAGAAGGAGAGACTTGGGGAAGGACTCCCCAAGGAAAACAGAACCAAGCAATTTCAGAATGCTAGCCGCCATGTTTGAATAGAAGAGCGAGCTAGGTAAAGCTGCGAGTAAGTTAATTCCTAAAAACCCAGGAAGATTAGCTTTGTTTTAAAGAAAAGAAAAATGAGCAGTTGGAAAGTCGTGAAACCAAAACACTCTTTAAAACAGAGGAAAGTTACTTGCAAAGATGCTTCTCATAAAAGGTCACATCATCTCCAGGGGTTACAGCGTGAGGTTATCTTTGGGGACCATTCACCCATTGATAGCCTCTGTCCTAGAGGTCACAGAAACAGGATAGGAGTGGAATTTGCATTTCTTTTTGTAAGTTGGCTAGAGGCAGATTCTAGTGTTCTTCTCTCAGGTTAGGAATCCTTGTCAAGAAGTCAGAGTGGACGGTGTGAACAGTGGTACCAGTGAGGAGAGACCTCACCAGAGCAGAGGCTCTGCCCAGCCACAAGAACAGGCTTCTGCACAGTGTGAGTGAATGCTGCTCACACCACCGATGACATGCTGCTCGTTCTCTTGACCATTTTTATGGATCTAAACACAAGGACCTCTTTCCAGAACTCATCATGTGCGCATCTGAACCAGGCATGGCGGTTCATGCTTGTGACCCCAGCACTTGGGAGGTGGAGGCGAGAGGATCAGGTATTCAAGGTCCTCCTTACTGGTCGTGAGTTCATGACTCCCAGAATGGCAATATGACAATAGGCAAGAAGTGGATCCAGGTCTCTTCCTTTTCCTTCTTGGGGTCTCCTAGCTGCTCAGAGTGTACCCCAACTCCTAGCTGTTGACACTCTTCTTTCACTGCCTAACAAAGCTGAGTGTGGATGGATTGTACTGACATCTGGTGACACCTTTATCAGCTTCCTCTTCCACAGGACTCCACCTGCCTTTATCTGTGCTATAAATGATGTAAGCCTGGCGAGGGAGGTGTTCTGTATAGGCAGGGCCTCCTAGTTCCCTTCTGGCCGCTGAGCCCCAAGGGGGATGGAGCTCACCTTTTGGACTTTCTCTACCACTGTGTCCAAGTTCTCTGTCAAGGGGATCAGCAGCCTTTACAGCTGAAGAACAGAACTGGGGAGAGAGAAGATTTTTCTTTCCTGTGGCTACATCCACAAACACCATTTCCCTGTGAATAAACAAGGAATGGGTTGGGGGACAGGAGTCGGTCTCATAGGCACATTCAAGAAAGTGCAACACGATTGCCTTTAAATAGAAGTTGCTGGTCCAAATGTGATTTTTTTTTTTCCTGAGGCATCCGCGTCAGCAATGCCGTTAAAATTACTCCATCCTGCTCGTGATGTCAGTCATGCAGCCCTCAGATGCTGAGTTAGCACGGGCTGCCTGGCCTTTCAAAGGACACTCAGTTCCACAGCAAAGGGCAGCCAGCCTTTGAAAGCAACGTGGAGTCACTGTCACCGGAGTCAGGCATGACAAGGTGGAGTGGAATTCCTCTTCGAAAAAGATGCTCAAGAAAAAAACCTGAAGAGTCTTAGATTCCTTTGACCCCTTGGTGCAATCTGAGGTCCATGGAGTTCCTGTTGAAAGTCAAACACTCTTTCTTTCTTCTGACCCTCACCCCCAGATACACACCCTCCTTGTCCCTCCTACAGCGCCACAAACCTCTGGGAATCCATGATGGCAGGCACGGTCTCCATCCTGAAGAAAGGCAGCTTGCTTTCTCAGAATTCCAAAGGATGAAGAGCCACCCAGGAGGGAAGTGCAGGGGGCAGCTGGGCCACACAAAGGCCAGCCCCTCTCCCACCCCAGTGACTGGATCTCTGCTGTCCCATCCAGAATGAGAATGAGGGTCACTCTTGTTACACCCTGTAAAGGGATGTCTAGATCCGTGGCTATGGCCAGACAAGATCATCTGTGTATGGCTTAAAGAGTAAAGGGGGAAAAAAAGCTGCTCATTCCCTTCTCTTGAGGCAGCCCTTGTCAATCATACACTGCAGATCCCACAGATTACCCAGGTTTTATGCTCACACACCCATTATATGCACTCCTTACATCTGTTTGAGAAACGCACCGACTTTTAATCGCTTGTTTCCTTATTTTTCCTTCCTGTCTTATAGTTGAACTTCTTGTTGGCATAAGCGTTGGCAGTGTTCATAAATAAGATGTATCTTTCTTTTCCCAAATAGAGGAAATTCTGTCCTTTTTGTCTCTTGGCTTTTGAAGCTCTTCTCTCTGTGGTGTCTTTTTGTTCCTGGTCACACCAAGCCACAGTTCCTAGACTAAGATGATTGATGATGATGGAGAACCTCTCCTAGTATGCATACCAAGTGTCAGCGTGTTAGCAAGGACTTCTAGCATTTCCTGAGAAGACACACACACACACACACACCCGTCAGATCCGCTGCCAAGTACCTCTCGCCATTTTAACTTGCCGTGGTGTCTGTGTGAGAAGTCGGCACCCTTTCTGATTCTCCGTTCTGTTTTCGTCCCCTAATTGGGGTAATATGTGTGTTTCTCTTTCAAACCCAGTTTGCTGTTGCTTTATATCACAAGTCAGCAGTTAGACTCATTTGTATCCAAGATACTGAAAGGCCCTAACTTGATTTTCCAGGGGTCCACAAACGTTGAAATGGCAGGCAGATGATCGTGTGTGTGTGTGTGTGTGTGTGTGTGTGTGTGTGTGTGTGTGTGCGCGCACAAGCCCAAAAGCTGAGTGTTTCTGAGCTGGTCATGGAATCTCCTCATCGTGTCTCTTTTAGGAGAATGACATGAAGCATTGATGTTTAGTTGCTCAGGAATTTCTTAAGTTTCCTTTGACTTTTAAAACACATTGTCTATGAAATCTTCAGAGTGTGCATTTCAGGACCCATGCTGACATCCAGCTAAGACTAGCAAGTTCTTTTAGTAATGGGATACTATTTGCCTGTGCCTACATTCTGACATATACTTTAAATCATTACCTTGTTTACAAACCCTAAGGCTGTGGACAACTGTTGGAGGGAGGTTCACTTGTTGGTTCCCGGCCTCCTGATTAGCTTAGACCCGAATTAATCACACAGAAACTGTATTAATTAAATCACTGTTTTGCCCATTAGCTCTAGCTTCTTATTGGCTACCTCTTACATATTAATTTAACCCATCTCCATTAATCTGTGTATTGCCACGTGACAGTGGCATGTTTGACTCTGGTGGCTCCATGGCATCTCTCCAACTCCACCCTTCTTTCTCCCAGCTTTCAGCCTAGCTTTCCCTGCCTACCTAAGTTCTGCACTGCTATAGGTCCAAAGCAGGTTCTTTATTCATTAATGGTAATCACAGTACACAGTGGGGACTCCCACATCAGACAACCTTCTTAGATTTCTCAGATTGTTAACTTATATGGTTTAGAGAATAAAGACATAAATTGTGAAGGTTCAGTACAATTAACGGGCTTGGTTTGTTGTTATTTGGGGGTGGTTTATATATTATCTTATGTGCATTATATGCATAATCGACCCCAGTTGGTTAAATTGCACATGTGGAGCCCATCGGTATCTATTGTACAGAACTATTAGTTTAGTTACTGAGGCTTTAAAAGGTGCACTTTGTGTCTCACCCCGAGGCAGACGCCTCCTTGCCTGGCCCTCCTTTATCCTTCATTCTCCTGCCCTTGACAGTCTCGGTATCTCCAGGGGAGCTACTTTTCCAGCCTATACCCTGGTCCTGCCAGGCCTCTTTGTTAAGGTGCTGTCGTGGCTTCAGAGTTCTGCCAGGACACCTCACAGCTTACAGAACTGTTTTTCCTGCTTCTTGAGCTCTAGTGAGCTGCTGGATGCATTTCCATCTCCTAGAGATGCATGCCAAAGCTCGGGCACTTAGCTGTCTAGTCTCTGTCCTGCAAAACCCCCTAAAATGCACAGGACACATTCTACATTGGGATTATTGCATGCCATACTTAAATTTGTCTTGAAGAGTAGAATGACTCTCTTTAAATATGATTTTGTTAATTTTTACAGAATTTTACATGTGCATATATTGTATTTTGATTATCATCCTGCATTCTTCCCCCAACTACTGCAGGATCCACCCTTTCCTGTCATAGCTTCCTGTTCTTTTGGTTTTAGGCTCATTGTAACCTTGGGAAAGTCCCTTAACTTCTCTGGGCTTCAGTTTCTTCTGTAAATACAGATGTGTCCAGTGTAGCTTCACAGAATGGTTGCTGAGATGACAGGAACACAGGAACATTTGGTGATGTACTGAACCTCACAAATTTGAAGCATCCTGACTCTCCAAACCATGGCAGGAGCATGCAAGAGGAGTGGTGCCTGGGCAGAAAGAGGGTGTGTTGTGTGGCCTGAACCGGGAAGACACGATGCAAATATCTCCACCTTAGATTGGGAATTGGCCACAGGATGTATTCTCCTGGAGTCCAGTTTGGTCAACAAATGAGTTTTGGGGGATAACAGGTATATGAACATCTTAGCTTCATTTCTATTTCAGTGATAATATGCCCTGACTCAAAGCAGCATAAGGGAGGGAAGGGTTTATTTTACTCACAAATCCAACTCATAGTCCATCATTTTGGGGACATTGGAGCAAGAATTCAAGCAGCTTGTCACATCACAACTATAGTCAAGACCAGAGGAAAAAAATAAACACACACTGCACTTGGTTGGTCTTGGCTAGCTTTCTCCTCTTATTTACTGTTTCTCCTCTTATTTACTCTCTGCTTAGGGAATGGTGCTGCCCATTCTCCTGCCTCAGTTAACTAAGACAGCTCCTTAGAGACATGCCCATAAGCCAACCTGGTCTAGGTAATTCCTCATTAGGACTCTTTGAGGTGATTCTAGATTATGTCAAACTCACAGTTACACCAGTACAATGGATAAGGAATTAGTTATTGGAACAGGGATGATAAAATAGCTATGTCATGGAAGACCCTGCCCCAGTTTCACTGATAACTCACCAAAACTGCAGCCCTAATGCTCCCTGTGACTTGGCAGGCAGTTCAGCTGCTCAGGGAATCTCCTTCCTTACCAGTAGTTTAGTGCTTCTGTAGCTTTTGGAGTGGAACTTGCTGGTTTCAAGAACTTTTGAACTACTGAGTGACAGTTGCTATTAATATTTTTGTGTTTTGTAAAACATCTGTGCATTGTTTGAGATTCTGTGAGTATACACACTTCTTATTTTAATATGAATATTCATTCTTTCTGAATGCTGTTATCGATTACATCACTTTCTATCATAGATGTTGTCAGTAACTGCTCTCTTTTTATGTTCTGTTTTCCACTATTAAAAATAACACTTGATATTAAAACAAAATGCACATCTTTGTGCATGAAGGAGTTTCCTGCATACAAAGTTATTTCTCGAAGGTAGATTCTCAGAAGTTGACATTCACCAAGCTCTTAAAATATCACCAAATCGTTTGCCAGCATGGTATGCCAGCTTCTTATCCCACAGTCTTGTATCAGTCTAATGAGCGCTATCTTTTAAAAAGCTGTGTATAGTGGGTGATACAAAACAAGTTACTGAAAAGAAAAATGATAAAGGAGAAACATCTCAGGTCTAGAATATTAAGACGAGGTGAGCTGCAGATAACTTCAGACCACAATGAACAACATTGGGGATGCTTCAAGGAAAAGCCCGTTATTGACCTGCTGTGTCTTATGAGGTAACATCAACATAGGCAAAGAAAAAAACAGCACTCTTCACCCTCTGACTTCTCCCTCTCATTCATCAAGGAGAATGACCACCAGGCAGAGCGCTCAAGATGAATAGATTCAGTGAGAGAGCAAAACCAAGTTCTTCTAGGTGGCCCAGACTCTTGCCGGGCCAGAGAACTCTCCGAAACCATCAGACACCCCAGCCGTGCCCCTTGGTGTTGCAGGAAGAGGAAAAGGTTCTGTAGTGACCTGATGTGAGGAGTAGATAGGGGAAGTGTGTACACAGACGAAAACAGTGGGGCTAATGGACCCCTGAGTACCATTCAGGACAGACTTTCAGACCTGTGTGTGTGACCACAGAGAGAAAGTTAGCCCTGTGAGGCCAGACGCTGGCTGGTCCCTCTCCACCTCCACACCCTCAGTGAAGTTGCTGAAAGTGTTGTACTTGGTATATTTCTGAGCTTCGGAAAAACGTTCCATCTTTTTGATGAGTGTGGAAAGGGGTTGATAGCTAGGAAGTTGGTGCCCGTCAAAAGGAGGGGCTAGTGTGTCACCAGCATGTTCCCATCGCAGGCCTCCCCAGGTTAGAACTTTCACTGACCCATGGGGATGACAGATGCTTATCAAAACTTCCTTGATAGAAGCTTTGTAATGTGGATGATACTAGAAAGAGATCCGTAATCATCATGTACAGGCAAAGTTGTTGCCATTAATGTAACCATAAAAAAACAGGGTGGCATCTTAGGAAGTGCAGACATTATTAGTGTACCTTGTGTTCTGTCAAAGTACCAGAGAGTCCTGGATAGAGAGGCAGGTATGTGCTATGAACTTGGATTACATCAGACCATTTGGGTTCCTGTGCTGACTGTTCCATTTCCTGGCTCTGTGGCTCTTTCCCAACAGTCACTAAAGTTCTCTGTGCTTCCGTGATTGTTGTCTTTTGGGGCTAAGGGAATTAGGTGAACAGCATGTTTACAGCATCCCCTGGCACAGAGTAAGTGCTTGGGCTGGCTGTTACTGTCGATCTATTTGAAAATTAACATAAAGAAATTAAATAGTGGGCTGGAGAGATGGCTCAGTGGTTAAGAGCATTGCCTGCTCTTCCAAAGGGCCTGAGTTCAATTCCCAGCAACCACATGTGGCTCACAACCATCTATAATAAGGTCTGGTGCCCTCTTCTGGCCTTCAGGGATACACACAGACAGAATATTGTACACATAATAAATAAGTATTTTTTTAAAAAAAGAAATTAAATAGTGGGACTGAGGAGCCAACAATCCCAATACTTCTAGTTCTCTGGACTGTTGTGGTCTTCCTGTTAAGGCAAGAACTGTAGTTATCATTGGGATTTGGTTTGGTTTTAGAGTTCAGTACCTGTTTGTCCAGTCAGAGAAAGACCCGAGTCATACTCCTGTGCTGTCTTAGGAGTCAGCGGAACATAGGTGTGCGTCTCCAAAAACTGTACTTCTAGCTTCTTATTATAGAGAGGATAGCCAAGCAAGGAAGGATTAGTCACTGGTCATGACTAGGTCAAGGGTCATAAAGTTGCTGTCATTGAGTCAAGTGATGAGGTCACATGGATCCCTGCGGTGGATTGACTGGCGTGGTATGGAAAAGCTTTTCCAGGCTTTGGTTTTCTAATCAGTCATGGAGACTGGGGTTGAGTCAGGGCATTGCTGTGGCATCTCCATCCCTCACATTCTCGACTTCCGCCTTCCAGTTCATGGACTCCATAGCAAACTCCTGTAAAAACGGAGAGTTCGATGTGAAAAGATGTCTTTGCCGAAGGCTGTAGTGGCGAAAGGCCTTGAGCTGGGGTGTGGCTCAGCAACAGAACAATTGCTGAACGTCTGTGAGGCCCTGGGTTCCATTTCAAACACCACCACTACCAACACACACGCGCGCACACACACACACACACACACACACACACACAAAGAAACTTGAACATAGTAATGTTCAAACCACGTCCACCATCTCTGAGCCCTCCATTTCCTCATCTGTTAAACTGAAATGAGAACCCAACCAATTGCAGAGCTCTTATGAACTAGGGTAGTTAACTCATGGATATCACCTATGGACTTGAAAGGGGCAAGCTGACATTGGGGCAGATCATCACTGCCATGCTGGCTGACAACTTTGCAAAGAATTAGAACCCAGCAACACACTCTTTTTTTTTTTAAAGATTTATTTATTTATTATGTATACAGTCGTCTGTCTGCGTGTATGCCTGCAGACCAGAAGGGGGCACCAGACCTCATTACAGATGGTTGTGAGCCACCATGTGGTTGCTGGGAATTGAACTCAGGACCTTTGGACGAACAGGCAGTGCTCTTAACCGCTGAGCCGTCTCTCCAGCCCCAGCAACACACTCTTAAGCACTAACCTGCCTTCCATGACTCAGAAGGACCTTCAAGAAGTTCCAAAATCTTAGGATCATGACCACGAATGTAAAGTAGTTTTGTAGGAAAACATACATCCTGGCTGGCTGAATTGTTTGGTGTTTGAGGTTCAAACTCCATAGGTGCGCGCTGGCTTTATTAAACCCTCAGGAACTAATTGGTCACCACACACTTTCAGCCCAGTATTTTTACAGATGAAGCTGTTGATCCAGAAAACAACAAAATGTGCTTTCCAGAATCCCATGCTCATTAGCCACAGACGTGTGAACAGAACCCAGCTTCTGACTCCCGGTCAGCTTTCCATCATTAATTTAAGCATAACTCAGAAAGTTGGGCATGGACTGAAGATGCCCTGATGTATGTGGTGGCCATCTTTGAACATGGAATTGAATGTATGTATGGGTCATATATGTATATGTATGTATGAACTGGGTGTATGGATGTATCACTGGAGGGTTTGAGCCCATGAACTTGACTGCACCTCCTTAGGGAAAAAGGCCTGAGGGAGTCTTAATAATTTTCTCATTCATAACATTTCAGTTCCGCCATACAACATTCTCACCAAGTATTCTCTGAAAAGTAATCGGTGTGTTAAGAATGCTGGTCATAGTTAAATGGCTTTTGTGGCATATTGGTACACATAGGGTAATATCAAAGAGTCTCTCTCTCTCTCTCTCTCTCTCTCTCTCTCTCTCTCTCTCTCTCTCTCTCTCTCTCTCGTTTGTCTGCCTGTCTTTCTCTTTCCCTCTCCTTTCCTCCCTCATTACTAGTCATTAACATGTAAATTCTTTCTTTGTTGAGCCAAATCGCCAGAACTGACTGGGAAACAAGTCTTACACTCCCTTCCCTTCTCAGATAGCCTTAGTCCCACCCACAGCTGGGACTTGGGCAAGAAGTCAAGAGCCAGTGTCAGTGCTGAGCAGCCTGTGAAAAAAGCACTTTCTTCCCAGACACATTGGAAGTAGTGCCCCAATGCCCCTCCCTCCTCCTCCTAGCCATAAATCTGTCTCCCTGGGATCTGCAGAGGGTTTTTTTTTTCCTATCTTCAATCTGCTGATAACTTCCCTCCGCCAAGGATCTCAGTGTTGGGTGGGAAGGAGCCGATTTCCTCAGTCTTTTTGAGAGCCAGCCTTAGTTCTGAGTGTGGATGGAAAATGCCTGGGTAAGAAAGCAGATTTTGGCATCAGAGTCCTTGGATTCAGATCTCAGCTCCACTTGTTGCTAGAATCATACAGGCACGGGGTGAATCCCTTAAATGCATCCGGCCTCCATTTCCTAGTTCGCGCCTCCATCTCAGCTGTTGCGCAAGCATGCAGTTAAATGGACTGCTGTTTCTGAAATGCTCTGAACAGCGCTAGGTGCGTAGACGTGCATAAACGACTGTTTAGTACATTAAATGGCCTCCGTCACACCAGAGTTACCCCGGGTACCAGCCCCAACTCGTTAGACACGTCAACATATGGAGCTTTAGAGCCCTTGAAGGGAGTGGGTTCTTTTTTTTTTTTTCCCTGCTAAAATTACAAAGCATGTGCTATATCCTAGACTTTTTATCCCATTGAATTAAAAAAGAAATAGCAGAGGGACTTGACTTGCAACACTACTGCATAGCAAGCCTGTCTCTGGCTCAGTGAGCTGTCCACCTTCTCCTCACGCTAATGGAAGTACGGTGAGACTGATCGATATCCTGAGTGTCCTCCAAGCAGGTTGCTGGCAGCATCAGGGTCACTGTTGACTAGTGGCCAAGCGCTCTCTGTAACCTGCCATCCAGCAGCTGTTCACGTGCCCAGAGCCTCCCTGTGGGCTCCTGGGGAGGGGGTTTCCACAGCACCGTGGCCTTGGTTGCTTCAAGGCTGAGCTGTGGAAGAGATTAATGGGAAGTGAGAAGAGAAACTGTTATTCTAGCCCAGCAATGTTGTTGGGAGTGTGTGACTCTCTTTGTATTTAAGGAAAAGATTACTCATGAGGATTTTCTTCCATAGAGAATAAAGAACCTCAGATTGCTGCTTGTGGCCCCCGCCCCCTTCTCACCCACCTCTCTGTTCTCAGTAGCAACGTCAGCATTTTGCTTTCATTTCCCCTCTTAGGTTGGCTTTGGTTCTCTATTTACTTAAACATCCCAACAAGCTGCCCCAGCTGCCCCAGACCTGGTTCCCTGCATCGCCCTAAAAGCCCTCCAGCCACTAGGTGCTTTCCTGTGGCCAGCCTGATTGGAACCTCCACCCATCCCCTCCCACTTTCCATTATGTCTGAAGTCACAAATTGGGCGTGCTCTTCTTGTTCCAGATGGGCACCATTGACAGTCGGAAGTAAAGTTGAATATTTTCCCGGGATAGCCTCTTCTAGGAAGAGGTAGACACTTTCTGAGTCCAGAAACCATTTTGAATAGGCATTGCTTTCTGACTAATCAAGAACCAAAAACAAAACTTCAGATCCTTTAGTGGTCCTTTTTCCTTCTAAAGGTCAAAAAGCAGTGACATATTACAGTAGCTACCCCATAATGCTTCTTGTTTGGTCCATGTGAAAAACATTACCATAAAATATAAAAGCCAAGAAAACACACTCAAATTCTTGGAGTTTGGATTGGATTGGTGGCTTTGATTTTAGGGTAGTGAGGATTAACCTTGGGCCTCATGCTTACTACCACTGAACAATAACCCCAGTCCTCTTTTGACTTGAGATGAGGTCTCAATGAGTTGCCAGGATGTCCCTGAACTCACTCTGTAGCCCAGGCAGCTGCTTGTGGCCTTGCATTTCTTTCCAAGTAGCTGTGTTACCAGGCCCAGCCAATTGACTGGTTGTAAGGAGTCTTCCAGGACTTATAAGAAACTGACTTCCGTTTTCCAAAACCATCTTCCTCTTGGAAGGCGGAGCCAGCAGTCATGGTCAGAACCTGGAAGACTCTGAGATGACTCCCTGGGATCTGAGCTATATGTCCCTGTCCCGTCTCCCCCCTCCCCCCACGTCTCAGCAGCCTGGGCATCCAAGGGATCAGACAGTACTTCATCATGCCCAGTTTAGGGAGAAAAGTGGTTTGTTCCAGGATTGAGCTGAGGGGCACATTTTTGAGACCTGCCCCGTAGCTCTGCAAGGACACTGGTCCCACTGAGCTCTCTCATTGAGCTCTGTGACTTTGGAAGATAAAGCTCTGCAGCCCTTGCACTGTCAGGATTCAAATTCTAAATAATCATCAAAGACTCTTCTTCCCAGCTCCCCACCCCGTCCCCTACGCAAGAGGTTTTGCCCCCATGACTTACAGCAACACCATATTATAAACTGCTTTTTAAAGTATTTACTAACTTACTGAACAGCAAACTAGGCATATATCGATATGTATTCAAAGAATATATTTTAAAAGATATATGCAAACACCAGTAGTGTCACATGCTTTCACAGACCTCGTCAATGTCCAGATTAATAGAAGAGGCCTGGACTCCCATCTCTGTGAACGCACATCTCTGTACTCAGCCTGCTGTGATACCGCAGGTCATGTAGCTCCTAGAACATTCCCCATGTGCTCAGGAAAGAATGAGAGTAAAAAGAGAAAATCGTGTTACTATTGTTCTGAAAAGCGTATTTGCTGCACAGACACTGTGCAAGGATCTTGGGGACCCAGAGGATTCCCAAGGGTCACACTTTGAGAACTACTGTTCTAATCACTGGAAGGATTTATCAGAGTTTCCCGTAGCAGCAAAATGAACTAAAAACACAGACTCCCTGCCTCCCAGAGATAGAACCTGAACCACCCCGTTGGTGACATCTGACCCACTTCCAGTCCATCAGCAGGACAAATAGTGAGTCAAAGGACCTCTGTGTTACTCTGGCTTTGCCTTTGCCAGAAGCTAACCTGCCACTTCCCAGAGGCTGAGTAGATGACTTTTCCTGGAAAAGATTTTAGGGGATGCTTCATCTTTGGCAGCTCTGGGGGTCAAGACCAGCTCTGGAACACTTCCATCTCAAAGGGCTCTGGGCCACAATCACATCAGCTCTGAGTCTAAGGCCTCCTGCTAAATCCATTGAGAAGTGTCATGCTTCCAGTCCTCCTACAGTGCCCTCATGCCACGTTAGAGCCAACTTGACCTTAGTGCAGCCCCAGGGGACAGACTATTAAGAAGACCTGTCATCCCTGAATCCCATAGAAAGGGGTTCCCCTCTTTTTCCTCTAAGTAAAAAGTTAATGTGACCCACGCCTAAGCTCTTATAAACCTGGACCTTGGAACTCAACCGAAGGCTCTTGAGACATAAAGTCTCGGTTCTGTTAATTATTCCAAGACTATCCCCCCTTTGTCCCAACTGTGTAACTGACAAGGTCTTTTCTCTCTGCCTTATTCTCCAACAGGCTTGCAGCCGATTTACTGGAGCAGAGATGACGTAGCCCAGTGGCTCAAGTGGGCGGAAAACGAGTTTTCTTTAAGGCCCATTGAGAGCAACACGTTCGAAATGAACGGCAAGGCGCTCCTGCTGCTGACCAAAGAGGATTTCCGCTACCGATCTCCTCATTCAGGTGAGAGTCTGATTCTTGCATAGGCTCAACATGGAAAATATGGCCAGTGGTTGGTCTTTCCCAAACTCGTCCTGACACTGTACTCTCCACAGGTCTCCATGACTACTTAAGAAAAGGGAGATCTACTGGCATTGGCCAGTGTGTGGGGAAAGAGGTTTCCAGATCAAAGAGACTGTTAGGTCAGAAGTAATTCACCTATGACCAGATGTTGGAACTTTAAGGGGTCTAGGGTCCCATCAAAATAGAGAAGAAAAGCTCTGTTCCTCCCCTTTTATCTGCCTTGCCCTGATCCTTAAGACTTTAGAAGAGATGGCTAAAAGTGCATGCACTGTGAACCACTCGGTTAAAAACACAGGAGACCTAGGCATGGTGGTACACACCTGTAATCCCAGCATCCAGGAGGTTAAGGCGGGAGGGTCGTGAATCGGAAACCAGCCTGGGACGTAAGACCCTATCTAAAATAACAACAGTCAAGTAATAAAGGAAATTTTGGGCCTTGCTGATACCTCACACAATCACGTTATCTAGTCCTTGAGCAGTTAAATAGTTGCCCCATTGAATGGATCTGGGGTGATTAAAATGCAGAGACATGTTTGATTACTAGACTCAGAAAGACCCAGTTAATAAAGGAGAACAGACAGTTTCACTTTGTGTTCACTCTTATTTAGAGTTACTGCACGCATATAGCATTCAGGCAGAAGAGATTTATGTGTCCATTATTTTATATGAACAAAGTCTCTCAAGTCATTATCGACTTAATTCATATTATGCTCTCCATCCCTGTTTAAAAAATAAAAAGAAACTCACTTTCAAGGTTCCTTTAAAAAAAAAAAAAGACATTGGCAAACCAGGCATCATGGTGTAGACTGCAGTCCTAGCACACAGAAGCTCATGAGTAGGAGACCAGCCTGAAATACATTTTGAGACACACTGTCTCCAAGACTCCGTGTGTGTGTGTGTGTGTGTGTGTGTGTGTGTGTGTGTGTGTGTGTGTCGGTCTTTTGGTGTGCCATTGTGGTTTTGTAAATAATGTCTACTCTTTCCAACCCACCAGTGTCCTTATCTTTAGAAATACACTTGGCTTGCATTCTTCCAGTACAGGAAAATCCCACATCCAAGTTGAACTGAAGATGTTCATTTCTAGCTACATGCAATTCCTTGGACCCACCGTCTAAAGAGAAGGTGGCTTGCCAGATGGAATGGTTGTGTTTTAGATTTAAGTCAGAGAATTCTAGAATACAGATCACAAAGGGCAGTTGCCAGAAGTTACGGGGTGACTGCATGGCCTTGACTGAAGACACAGGTGTCTTTGAACAAGGAGTGAAAACTGTGTAGCCCATGTCAGAGAGATGCTTAGGGAAGCCACTCATGGGGATGTCATCTGAGTCGTTAACTCCACAGACCGTATATGAAGGTACGGTGGCAGCTGACAGATGATAGGGTGAGGCAGTCATTTGATACCGTCTGTAATAAACTATGTATACACTTAATGCTATTTTTATTTTCTCACAAGTTTATTGCTTACCTTACTTTATGTTCTGCATTCAGCTGAAAGTAATTATCTTATATGTGTTTTCTCACTTGTTCTTAAATATGGTATTAGCCTATTTCTATAAACTGCCTCCCTTTTCTCGGGATCTCTGTCTTTAAATCGTAAATATGGAGCTAAAGTTCACTTGCTTGTTTTTGAGTAAAAGAATATTTTTTTATTATTTTAAAATTCAAATGGGGGAACCTTTTGTCTTCATTTTTACCTTTCACCCCATGGTGTAACATGAGGGCTGGCTCGTTGGGGTTACTGTCCTACCCAGTAACCCACAGGCAGCAAGCCCCAAAGAAAATCACACAGAGAATCTACATTAGGTTATTAACTGATTGGCCCATTATCTCAGGCTTCTTACTAGCTCCTATAAGCTATATTAACCCATTGTTCCCATCCATGCCAGGCACATGGCCGGTACCTCTTCTCAGCTGGGACAGGGACACATGCTGCTTCCTTGGAGATCTGGGCAGGAATGCCAGGGAAGCTTCCTGCTTTCCAGACTTTCTCCTCGCCCTGCCTCTACTTCCTGTCTGGTTGACCCGCCTATACTTCCTACCTGGCCAATCAGCATTTACTTCAAACATGATTGACTAAACAGACAAGTCTCCTGCACCACCATGGTACAGATGTCAGCACAGATGTGTGTGTATGTGTGGTGGGAGCACTTTAGAAGGCGGGGGTCCCAGTGGGTGAGGTAGATCACCAAAATACCTGAACTGAAATGGATTACCTTTCCCCATAGTAAATAAAACGTTTGTAGTTCAGTTTAGCTACCAAAATAGAGGAAATAGAATGCCTGGGAACCAGAGCCAATCGAAGTCCATAACTCACACTGTCACACTGTCCCATTGGGCGTGTGGGGGCCCTCTACCCCCAGGCTTGTGACCCTGCTCTTTTTACTCTGAGAGTGAACTGCAGGCTCCATTCGTAACCCAGCCACAGGCAGAAAGGACCCAGCAGAGACTTTCCTGACAAGCTAAACACTTAGGCCTCCCACACCAGGCATGCTTTTACTGACTTCGTTTTCTCTATTTTATAATTGGCCAAAAGGAAACCCACATTTCTGAGTCAAAATGAAACAGAAGAGAGAACTGTTTGCAAACTGGGGAGTGTGTTACTTGAGATGATCATCTGCTTGTCAAGAGTATGCGCGTAGCAGATCATCACCTGAACAGTACATACTTTAACCGTGGTAGGGTTCCACTATCAATCCGCTAACACAGAGAAGTGAGAAGCTGTGGAGCCACAGAAGAGACTCTCAAGTAGCAGATGGCACTTAGGCAGTGGCCCTCTAGCCCAGCCTTTGGAACACCAGCAGAGTATAATAGAGCGTTAGAGCTAATCACAACCTTTCACTGGTAATTCCATTCCTAAGGAAATATCCCAAGGAAATTATCCAGTAGTGGACAAAGAAAATGTCCTTAGCGAGTCTATTTATAACAGTGTAAACTGGAAATACCCCGACCACCCCCAGTATGAGACTAGCTAGGCAAGCTTGGAAATGATCGATATAATATTTCATAGCTCAACAGCTGACTGTTTCCTTGTCCTCTCGGTTATTATTCCTTCATCACATCATTCAGGGTCCTGCACATCCTACTCAGGAGCTGAAGCAGAGGGCTGGAGAGATGTGCAGTGTGGAGGTGGGGCAGTCTGGCTGGAGCCTTGAACCGTTGGTGGTGATTAGAACCAAGGCAGGGCAAGGGAGAAGGGGACAATGCCAAGGGTATTTAGCAGACAGACTCTCCAGACTTGATGACTGATTCGGTGTTAGATGAGGAGGAGGGGAGAGATTATCCCCCAATTCCTGACCTGATGAGATAACAGCATTTACTGAACTAGGGAACCCTTTCTGGTGTGCAAAGATTTCTGTGTTGGACACATCGTCCATAAATCATTCAAGAGGAGATAAGTAAATGTGGTCCTGGTAGTCAGAAAGCATCGTGACTAGAACAGATCAGGCCAAAGACAAGAGGAGTGACGTCGTGGGAGCAGATGCAGTGGTCCAAGAGAGACTGCTGGGAAACCCCATATTGACGGGCTAGGGGAAGAGGAGCTGGGAGGTGGGAAGAGAGCCAGAGCAGCAGTCTCGGCAGCCAGGAAGCATCCTAGGAGGGGCAGGTTAAGATTCCTGGCAGTGAATGCTGCTGAGGTGGGACTGTTCCTTCAGTGCCACAACTGCCCTTTTGATTTGACTCTGGGGAGGTGACCTCAGCTAGAGCAGTGTGGGGAAGGCTTCCCTTGCAGGGAAAACCAGAACGCCAAGGGAAGAAGCAGAGATAACAGAACTGATAGCTTCTAGGGATGGGTGACGCCAGGTAAGGAAGGGCTAGATCATGACTGCAAGGAAAGATGAGGACAGAAGGATGAGGGAGGGTTATGGGGAAACCTTGAAACTGCCTGTATGCTAATGAACAGAAGCCCAAAGATTTTGAGATGATTCTGACTATAAACTAGAAATTTCTGTGTGGAATTATGGCAACAGAAGGAACAAAAAATTCCACACACAAAAGTCATGAAGCTGTGTCTGTGCTCTGATGCAGTACTGAGAAACTGTGACCTGGAGATAATAAAAGCCATGCCCACAGGAGATGCCATCTAGTAGATGTGTGTTCTGTGAGACCAGTGTTTGGTACCTGTCCCCTTTCTCCTGCCAGGTCTGTGGCATTATTCTCATTTTGCGCAGAAGCAGAGGCAAGTGTAACTAAGTCATAAACTGAGAGTCAGAGAGGGAGAAGAATTTGCCCAAGCACAGGCAGCTGACGACAGGATCCAGGCTTCAGACTTGGGCTGGCCTCGCTCTGGAGCCCAAATGCTGTTCTCTAAAAAGTAAAATAAATAATTTTCAGCACCTCCCCCACTCCCCACCCCCACTGCTTATAGTAGGGTCTCTGAGTCCTTGATCTTCAAGCACTGACAAGACTACCAGGCAACTTGGCTGGTGCTTTTCACTCTCTCTTTGGTTTTAAACAGCCACCCCTTCCCCAGCCAAGGATTGACCGAAGCCTCACTTGCTGAGCTACAACCTTAGTTACCTTTATCCCTTACACCCTACCCCTTCCCCCCACCCCATATACTCCCCACCCCCCTTGCTTGTTTGTCGGAGATCCAGGTGGATCCAGGTGGATCTTGAATTTGCACTCCTCCAGCTCAGCCTTCTGAGTAGTCAGGATTACCCGGCTCAGCTTTTGAGAGAAATTCCAATAAGATAATAGAATTTGGAGCTAGAGAGCTAGCTCAGTGGGTGTTGTGTGAGCCTGAGAATCTGAATTCAAGTCCAGCACTCACGGAAAAAGCTGAGCACAGTTATGTGTGCCTGAAGCCCCAGCACCAAGAGAGTGGCAGGCATGTCCTAAGAATTCTCTAACTGTCTGACCTAGTCAAATGGTGGATTTCCAGTTCACTGAGAGACCATGCTCAAGACTGCAAGACAGAGATGATGGAGAAGGCACTGAAGTCCCTTCTGGCTTCCACATACATGTACCTGTGCAATCAAGTGCATATACCCCATCACACACACACACACACACGCACGCATGCACGCACACACGCACACACACACGCACACATACATGCACGATGGAGAAGGCACTGAAGTCCCTTCTGGCTTCCACATACATGTACCTGTGCAATCAAGTGCATATACCCCATCACACACACACACACACACGCACGCATGCACGCACACACGCACACACACCAAGAGGGAGAAAAAAAGTAGGATTCAAGATTTCAAAATAGGTTGCCTGGCTTTCAAAATACACGTATTGAAGCTGTTTGTGTTTCATTGTGTGTATGTGACCCAGGATACTATACATAAATATAATATACAGTATCAAGACATAAAGCTGGAAAGTACAGACATTTTTTTTTTCAGTTTCCAGCTCTGCCTCCAGGGAAGATGTAAGTGAAGCTCCCAGCATCATGGTAGATCCGCCTCTGCAGCATGTTGTGTGCCTGGGTCCTGTGCATCTGCATGCAGATATGTGGACGAGCCAGCTGTTGGCTCCACATCCAGAGGCCTGAGTTCCATTGCCTAGTACTGTAAGGCACTAGCTGGGACCAGTTTTTCCTCTTCTGAGAATGTGGAGATTTGCTAAGTTAGGCACACTGTTGAGCTCCATGAATATGGAGATTTGCTAAGTTAGGCACACTGTTGAGCTCGATGGCTCAAGCTTTGCTTTCAGTAGGCAACTAGACAACTTGTTCCAAATTCCTTCCGTCTTCCAGAGATCTGTTAATGTTAGCTTGGTTTTTGTGAAGCAGCTTTGAAGGTCCTTTAGTACGGGCTTCCTCACAAGGGTTAAGAGAGATGCTTGGAAAAAAGGAAGGCACGATGTGGGCCTTCCGAAAGAAGAGTCACCCAAAGCAAAACAAAGTGTGTGCAGACCTTTGAAAGCCGAATCACCAGTTTCACGTTTTAAATACGATGTCCTGGGCTGGCATGATGGCTCAGCAAATGAAGGTGCTTGCCCACAAGTCTGGCGATCTGACTTTGATCCTAGACACACATACTGAAAGAAGAGAACTGACTCGTACAAATCGTCCTCTGAATATCATTCATGTTCTGTGCTTTGTTGTGTGCCTCTGTACCCACAAACACATTATTATTATTATTATTATTATTAAAAACAAATGAGCTTATCTGCACATTTAAGGATCCGAAGAATATATCCACTGAACAGGTGGGTGTTAGAGGAGCAAACGGTAGTGGACATGGAGGGAGGTGCCGGGCCATCTTCATTTATTTAGGAAGTTGTAGCAATTTTATAGGCAAGAAATGTTTTTGATCACTCTAGAAGCCAAGAGTGAATTTCAAGAAAGCCGATTCCAACTCAACAGAACTTTTTACCGGCTAGAGTTATTGAAAAAATAGTTTTCTTATGCCGGGGCTGGGTGCCCACCATAGGACTTATTCCGCCAAGGCCATTTCTTGGCAGGGGAAGGGGAGCAAGGGGAGTCCTAGAGAGCAGAAGTTTGAGCCAATCCAAGACATTTCTAGAATCCTTTAAGACCTAATATCCCCAGTTGTTACAGGTACATTGAGCTACCGAGTGTTACACACGTTGCCTGTACGATGTACTGCCTCCTGCGTAGCTGATGCAGCCATTTCTCTGGTTGCTGAGGAGCCATGTCTGATCCAGCTGTGCCCACACACAAGGGTCATAAAATTAAGTTTCCCTGGCAGAGTTAAGACTCAGGCTTCCATAACTGTTCACCAGCGCCGTAAAAGGCATTTGCATCATCATCAGGTAAGCCTCAGCAGAGGCTGCTTGATGCCCCTGCCTCTGCTTTCTTCTCTGGGAAAGCCCCTCCACACAGCTCCTTCCCTACCAGCCATTGGGTGAAAAAAACTAAGACATGAAGGCAGAGCACATGTCAGCAACCCTGGGTTTAGCCCAGTGTGGCCGGATCACATACTGGGGGAGAGAGGCCTTGGTTCACCTTCTTTGTCCTTTTCTCAAAGGGGAATGGAGAACCCAGACCTTGCTCCTCAGTTCTCCATGTGGGGACCTGACTGTCCTAGGCCACTTGATCAGGAGGTAGCGTGACAGTAGAGCTGGTACCGGCTGTAGCCCGTGCTGAGGAGCTCTTACTATGTAGCCTGCTCATCAATTACGTGGACCAAGTCAACGGATCCTTGGTACCCTACACAGTGACTGGAGTCTGAATGAGGAAACCCAGGCCTGAGGCAGTTAAAGGGCATGTTGAAGGAGGTAGCTGTCAAGTCCCAGGGCATCAGCTAGCCATCCTGTCGTAGAGAAATGTAACTCCATGGGGTGAGTTCATTTGCCATGAGCACCTGGTGACCTGAGTTTGATGCCTGGAACACAAGTGACGGTGGAAGGACAAAACCTGCTCTCCAGGATTGCCCTCTGACCTCCACACCTGCGCTGTGACACTCACACACATGAACATGCACACACACAGCAACAATAAATCATTTTTTTGTGTGCGTTTTGTTTTTTGAGACAGGGCTTCTCTCTGTAGCTTTGGAGTCTGTCCTGGAACGCCCTCTGTAGACCAGGCTAGTCTTGAACTCACAGAGATCTGCCTGCCTCTGCCTCCCAAGTGCCAGGATTAAAGGTGTGTGTGCCACCACTGCCCAATGTAAATAAAATATTTTTTAAAGAAATAAGAACTCAGAAAAGGAAGTGGTGTCCTCCTCCTGGCCCTTGTTTCAGGCCCCCTCACCAGCCTGCGGAGGTGTGGGCACACCAGCTCTGTTCCAGGTCTTTCTCTACATTACTGTCCTTGACCCTTTATGATGAAGAAAAGAGGCAGGTGCTACAGTGTGCATTCTGCAGAGACACCCAGGGACTTGCTCAAGGTGACCTGGTACCCAGGCTGACTGCGTCTGCAGTCTGTGCCCCTCGCTGGGGGAATAGCACTGAACACCCTTCACAGACACTAAATTTGTATTTCCTGGCCTCTCCTTCTAAAATGGATACAGTAATTGCAGACTTTTTTTTTAATAGTAATCATCAAGAACACATTTCTTTAATGTTTGCGTTTTCTATTCTGCATAATGCCAAAATAAAACATTGATCAAATCCACAAGCTCAAACCCAGTATGGCCATGTAAATTAGGAAGGGTTAGGAAGACATTACACTAAACGGAAAGGAAAAAAGTGTTGATTAGGGACTTATTTTTGTATGAGATTAAAATGTGAATCGTTAAAATAGGACTATATTTTGGGTTCTGCATTCCCTTCTCGTCGGAGCCACAGCAGTGGGCTCCCGGTTTGGAGCACTGAAACCCTTCGCAGCTCTGAAACCTGGTACCCAGTACAGGTTTCTGCTTTGTCACAGCGTTTCCAGAATGTGGGCAGAGCTCCTCTGTGTCCACCTGGCTGACCTATCTTAGGAAAACCCCCTTGAGACTGGGGTCTTCGGCTTTATTTATTCCTAATTGTTGCCAAAATTCAAAGATGGGGGATGGAATGAATAGCAGCTAGCTTAGGGAAGTTTCTTGGGGTGTGGGGGTGGGTACCTGGGAAAGGACAACCACCTACTGAACTTGATTTGGCACAGGAGAGGCAGTAGATAGGTTTGGAGGGAGAAACCACTTGTGGAGTGTTTCTGCATTCCTGCTCGGTTTGGAAGAAAAAATAGCAGTATCTGCAGCCCAAAATACACAGTTAAACCAAGTTGTTAATTAGAACGTCTTTAAAAATGGCTAAGATCAGAGACAAAGGCCCATTGTTTGGTACAATTATTGACTGCATATCTCTGTATGAGGAAGAGTGTGGGGAGGACAGTACGGCCTGTGGTGTTTTTTTTTTTTTTAAATTAATCGCCCATGCTTGTAGAGTTTCCCCTGCATTGTGAACTTGGATCAAAGCCAGAGAGAGGTGGAACCAGTTAGTGGTAGGGTGTGTGTGTGTGTGTGTGTGTGTGTGTGTGTGTGTGTGTGTGTGTGTGTAATGATCTACTCGGTACACACTTGAATACCAAGTTACTGCACCCACCATTCCTTTCCTCCGAGCACTGACTTGTTGAGATAATTTCGTGGAGCTTGTAGGACCTTGGAGGGATACCTAGATGTATTTTTGAAGAAAGGGCAACCCCATACTGCCCCAGTTCTTTATAGAGAGTGGACACTCCTGACCAACACTAATGAAGTTGGTTATTTTTAACACCTCCAACCCCAGCCTGAGCTCTGAGTGAGTCAGAAAGATGTGTTCTCTCCAGAAGTCATCATCGTCGTTGTCATCGTCCTCATTGTTGCTGCTGTTGTTGTTGTATGAGATAGGATCTTACTCTGTAGTCCAGGCTGCCTTCAAATTTTCCATCCTCAGCCTCCTACCACGCCATCCAGCTGACAGGTAAAAATTTTATCAAGCATCTGTGAGGTAAAAATTCTACGAAGAATCTGTGAGTTGTTTTGCACATTTAAAATGTAACTACCGAAGGATGTCATTTTCTTTGAATAATTCTGAAGTGCAAGCAGAGAGAGATGTTAAAAGAATATTTTCACAAAAATAGGAAGACATTGGGACAGCTTAAGTCTCCCCCAGCTCTGGGATCATCCTCTGATGGGTTCTCTAGCATCAAACAGCAGGTCACTCCAGTATCATGTCAGCAGCTTAAAGCATCAGTACCGTGGGGACATCTTCAAAACGTTGGGAATGTTGTTGTGGATCCTTTGCTCGTACCGAGCTAATCCATGAGTCCCCCTCTGGAGGATCTATACTAGTAGCCCGTCTGTTGTCTAGATGGTTTTTATTTAGACTGGGTATGTTTGACATTAAACAGTTTATATTGTTTAGAGGGGAGTGGGCAAGGAAGGTGGCCCACTGGGTGGAGTATATGTCACAAAAGCATGACAGCTTGCTTGAGTTTGATTCCAGGGACGCACATAAAGTAGAAGGAAAAACCGCCTACACAAAGTTGACCTCTGACCCCCCCCACACACACACATCATTTTACCTTAGGTATATTGAATGTTTTGCCTGAGTTGTGTGTGTGTACACTACATCTGTGCCTAGTGCCCACAGAGGTCAAAAGAGGGCGCCAGGTCCCTGAAACTGGAGTCACAGATGGTTGTGAACCAGCACATAGGTGCTGGAAACCGTACCCTGGTCCTCTAAAAGAGCAACAAGTGCTCTTAACCACCGATGCATCTCTCCAGTCCCAAAACTTTTTTCAGTGTATTACTCTTCTTTTACTTGTTGTTGTTGTTTGAGACAGGCCTCAGGTAGCCCAGGCTATCCTCAGGATGGTCTGGAACTCCTGCCTCAACCTCCCAAGTGCTGGGATCACAGGTGTGCACCACAATGACCTGCTCTTATTTTTAGCATGTTACTTAGAAACAACTTTGTTGGGAGCTGATGAACCTACAAGAGCTATAGAAAGTATATAATCGGATCAATTTGGAGACAACTATAGATCCATGAGATCATCGCTGTGCTAAATGCAATGTCCATATCCACCAGCTCAAAGTTTTCTCTTGTCATCTTTATTATTATTAGTTTAGTTGCAAGAACGTTTTCCCCAGCACCCACCCACTTAGCAAACTGTAAGTGTACCATATAGCATCACTTGACAGCACCCTCCTCTGGCCCTACAGGTACCCACATGCACATGGCACAGACACAAATACATAAATCAAACTTAACCTAAACATATAATAGTAATTTTTAAAAACCACACAGCCCTGACATGTTGAGCCAGATGTTGTGGCCCGCCCGTGTCGCTGGTCAAGGTTCCTTACCTCTGCAACTGTCACAGATCCGCAGCCCTATGGCAGCTGTTAACTAAAGCATCCCATCTCCACCTCTTGTTCCCTTCCCTCCAGGCGACGTGCTCTATGAACTGCTCCAGCACATTCTGAAGCAGAGGAAACCTCGCATTCTCTTCTCGCCTTTCTTCCACCCTGGGAACTCTATCCACACGAAGCCGGAGGTCCTACTGCATCAGAACCACGAAGAAGGTACTGGAAGATGCTTCTCTTTGCTTGCCTGTGGTTTAGACAAACCAAGGGGTTGAATGGTTAACTGCTAAGCCGTTCTTATTGCTGTAAGTTCATTCTTCATTCAGGAAACATGGATTGAGTGCCTACCGTGTGCATACACTGGGGGAGTCGCCTGGATTGGTAAGGCATGGCACATTGGCTCTCTGGAGTTCACGGTCAGCAGTGTAAACAAGGATTACAGGAATATACACAGGGCTGTAGAGTGAGGGAACACGAAGCAGGTTCACCTTTATCAAAGGAGGAATCTAGAGGACTCCTCGAAGGCTCTGATAAACAGCAAGAATATTCCAGTTAGGTAGGTGGAAGGCCTTGGAATAGAGAGCAATAGAGAGCTTGATTGGTGAGCCCATTCATCATAAAAATGTTCAAATATATATAATCAATATAGAATAAGATAAATAAAGCCATGTGAGCCATCTATCACCCTGCTTCAGCAATGATGAACATTTTCTACCACAGAACTAATCCAAAGAGGTTAACCCAGAACCAGAATGTAGAGAATTGAGATTTTTGTGGATGTAGAGAGAAGTACCAAGTTATATGCTTGAGCTGGGTACTCAAAAGCTGAGGGAAGGACGAAAACCAATCTAGGGGAAGTTGGCGTTGGGTAGGGGCTTTCTCCATCATGGATAGAGGCTGTTGGCTGGGGTGAGCTCAATGTCAAGACTCCTGTCGTAGTTGCTGTTCCTTGTGGGAACCATGGAGTGTGTGGTCCTGGGCAAGCGGGTGTTGGGTGCAGGGCTATAAAATGTGATATTTGTGCTCAATGTGATGGCATTTGAGCAGAATCACATCTCCCAGGGCCATCAAGTCCTCCCTCCCAGTGGAGCAGGCAGCCGGTGTGCAGATGTGTGAACACCACAGTGTGGGACTTTTCCACGCGTGTTTTCAGCGTCCTATTCCTCTGGAAGTTTTGTTGACTAGTGAATCATTCCCAAACACAGGACCTTCTATTCTTTTGCGGTCAAACAGTTAAAAACTTGGGCTTGGTATTCTCTTAATTAGCACTTGTGACAAAAAAAGAGCCTGACTCCAGGTGGGGTGGAGGAGGGGGTGTCTCTCAGCAGGTCCTCTCCAGCAGGAGATAGGGAATAATGGGGGTGTTTCTGGCAGGCTCCCACTCACTCTCAGCCTCTCCTCTCCTCCAGTAACCCAGGCTAAATTTAGCAACTATCCCTTCCCCTCAATTCGGGTTTGATGTTCCCCTGCTCTTCTGGCCTTTCTCATTTCCCGCTTGCATAATAGCCAAGAGCCAGTCCAGAGAAGAGGAGGTGGGCTCACTGAAGCTTGACAGGAAGGCAGGCATTGTGTTATCTCAGCCTGGCTCTTCAGACACACCGGGCATGGGTTGGGTTCCCCCTCCTTCTTTTCTCTTACTATTGAAAAATACTTATTTTCGTTTGGAATTTTCTTCCCAAATGTGGTTGAAGGCATGTGGTTCCTTCCTACCTGGTATGATTTTACTTGGAAGTAGGTGGGAAGGGGGTGGGGTGGGGGGTGCTGTTTTTCTATGCAGGAGCTCATCCTTCCTAGAGAAAGCTGGTCAACTTTGAGAGCTACCCAGACCAAGGAAACGTATGTGTGTCCTGTCGTGCACCCAAATGATCTGTGCTCGTGCTGTGAGGTTACTGGTGAACTCAGCCACTAAGAGAACAGAGCTAATGAGGCCAAGGTCAAGGGCTCCGTAGCCCTGAAGATCAGGTGGATACACGTTAGAATCAGCCCTTAAAAGTACCAAGGGTATCCACAGAGATCATTCCTTGATGCTAGTGGTCAGAAAGCGAGATCTGAAGACCTCTTCACTTCCCCTTTGTCTGTTTGGACACCGTGCTAATCTCAGATGAACAAGGGACCATATCTCCCAGGTAGGGTCAACAGAAAAACCATTTGGGACCCAGGAGTGAAAGGAAGAAGCTACCTCCGGTTTTATACTTTCAAAATGGTGGCTTGCCCTCCCACCTCCAGCCCCTTTCAGTCCTTAAAAAAAAAACGTCAAGTTCAGCATGCGGTATCTCAAGAAGTAATACACCGCTATTTGGGAAGGCACCGGGTCAGCGAATGGCAGGTGAGGATACAGCAATAGATGCTGAGACTATGGGGAGAGCTGGCCCAAAAGAATTTCTGTAAGATGAAATTACACATACCAAACTTTATACAGAGTGAAGGACACCTGAAACTATGTTTAAGTTTTCTACTGATGTGGCGTGAGCGTGCGTTTGTGGGTAAAAGCTGAGAACTCCGTAACAACATTTTTGGGATCAGAAGTGGTTTGCATTTCAGGTTTTACAATATTTACATAAATATATGCTATCTCAGAATGGGACCCAAAGCTATCTCTAAAATTCATTTATTTTGTATATACCTTATATACATGGTCTAAAGATGATTTTTGTAGGATTTTTACAGTTTTAATTTTCTACAAATGACCAACATGCCTATGTTTTGAATGTGACCCGCCACCCAAGATCAAGTGTGGGATTTCACTCGGGGTCTCAGACCTTAGAGCACTTCAGAGCTTAGACCTTGGGTTAGAATGGTCTGTGTGTATATGAGTGGCAGGCCAGAAAGAGGCGAGGCGCTGAGTGTCTGTGTCAGCCGGGCCCCCTCTGAGGCTGAGCATCCTGTTACAGAGAGTGTGCAGAGACACAGACGCAAGGCTGCATCTACCCGGTGACCTCACTTCACCCCAGCCACCAGCTTAGCCACTTCAGATGCTGGTCATTTCACAGTGGGAACTGATATCACAGAACAAGTGCGTCTCATTTGGTCTATCGATGGCTTCCCCACAAACGTCCCTGTGGGTCCTTTACATTGAAGCGTCACCTTCCATTCTAGCAACTGTACAGCAGCGCCAGCTGTGAGGAGCCTGGGATTGGTGTAGGGCTTCCCGTCCGTCCTCGAGAGGATGGTGACCTCACAGATGCCAACAATCTCTACAGCATACCTTCTGCAATCCTGTCAGGCCCTGAGCAGAGCGGTTATCTGGAACACGGTTTCCACTCTCTTCATTTGTTAGTTCTGGACGAAGAAGGTGAACTATTACTAGGTTGACTACACAGTGTCTCTTTCATTATTGGAAGACTTGGGGTAAAGACACAGCAGTCTGCCGATAGTAAGCCAGGGCAACAGGCATAAACCAAAACCACTCCAGACAAGTGTGTGCATGAGAGTCTGTGTGTATGCACGTGTGAGACTGTGTGTGTCTTTGTATGTGTATGCGTGTGCCCGTGTGTGTGTGTGTGTGAGAGAGAGACTCTGTGTGTATGTCTCTGTGTGATAGACTGTGTGCTTGTGTGTGTGCACATGTATGTGTGTGACTGTGTGTATGTCTCTGTGAGTGTGAGAGAGACTGTGTGCTTGTGTGTGTGCACATGTATGTGTGTGCGTGTGTGACTGTGTGTATGTCTCTGTGAGTGTGAGAGAGACTGTGTGCTTGTGTGTGTGCACATGTGTGTGTGCGCATGTGAGTCTGTGTGTATGCACGTGTGAGACTCTGTGTGTCTGTCTTTGTATGTGTGTCTCTATGTGTGTGCGTGTGCCCGCACATGTGTGTGACTGTTTTATGTCTCTGTGTGTATGAGAGAGACTGTGTGCTTGTGTGTGTGCGCACGTGTGTATGTGCGTGTGTGCGTGCATGTGTGACTCTGTGTGTATGTCTCTCTATGTGAGAGAGAGACTGCTTGTGCATGCACGTGCGCACGTGTGTGTGTGTGTGTGTGTGTGTGTGTGTGTGACTCTGTGTGTGGAGAGAGACTGTGTGCGCGTGTGTGTGTATATATGTATGCATGTATGTATTTAAAGAACAGCACCTGGAAGTCAGGAAATGAAGCTCCAGTCCCCAGTTCTGCCAGAACAAAACAGGTCAACTATCTCATTTCTCGGACTCTCCGTTTCCCCTGCTGTGACAAGGGAGACTAAATTAGATGGTTCTAAAAGTCCCTTACAGGTTTCAAATCCTAACATAGCCAAGCTATAGAGGTGAACAAGACCCAGTCTTCACCTCAGGGTTGTAAGCAGTTAAGACACGGGAAACCAGAACAGGGCCCCGCTGGTGCTGCCCAGGCACAGAAAGCCCCGCTGGTCTCAGTCGTATCGCCTATCAGAACGTCTGGCACATGGCCCTTCTTGGCATCAGAGAGTAACCTCATTGACTTGAAGCGGAAAGCGCAGTTTCAGAAGATCCCTTTGCTCTGACCGTCATGACTCATTGTATCTGTAGCCCATGAGTTCGATAGCAGGTGGGCGGTTGTGGAGAAAGGAAGCAACATAATCGATGATGCTGGCACTTGCACAAGAACCAGGAGGCCGAAAGCATCTTTCGATGATTTGGACCAGCAAACGACCATAAAATCAATCTATCTGGTTACATTCAGTTGTGATGACTGCTTATTTTAAGGCTGGAGTTTCCAAAGTCAGCCACTTTAACATCCCATGGAGCTAACTAAAAGGAAGAGAGTGTGTTCATGAACCCAGGGTTTATGCGGTTGACACTCGTCCCCTTAAAGCTGTCAGTCTGGGCTGAAATCCCAGCGCTCTGCAGAGTGACTGTACGATTGGTCGGTCTGTAGGGAAAAGGAAGACAAGGTTTCTCTGATGCTCTCTTTCCATCTCTCTGCCTTCTGTTATCGTTTAAACTCCCCATTTCACACTTTCCTGAGACAGTGGGAGGTAGAGGTCGTTTTTAATCCCACCATTTGAGCACACGCACCCCCATCAACACATACACAGCGCTTGTGCCCGGCTGATTGTTTCTGTGGCGGTCAGTGAAATGGAGAGAGAGGGAGGATGCTCTCGGGACAGCTTTTTGTCCCAAGGTGCATGTGGAATTCTCAAGTCATGCTGAGAATTTCTACACATCAAAACACTGTCTCATTTTCCCTAGCCGCTACCACATGGGAACAGCCTGGAACTTCAGAACAGGCATCTCTTTGAGGGGAACAGGAAGGTAGCGTGCATTCTAATATGGGCCACTGGAGTTTCATTGTGTGGTCTCTTTCTTGTGGGGAACCTTACTCCTTCCATCACTGCCATCCCAGGTGCCCACAGACTGCTTTGGAATCATACACAACTTCAGTGAGATAATTAAGATGAGACTTATGACAATTTTTATTGGGTCCTGCTGTATTGTCAGCCCTCTTAAGCACTTAAGCGTTCATATCATCTAACCTTCACAGCCTGCCTGAAAGCAAGTGATAGTGTCCTAAATTTGTAGATGAGGAAACAGAGACTGAGGGCACTCAGGTAACATGCTTCCAAAACAAGTGGCAATATGGAGATTTGCATGTTTGTGTGCGTGTTATGCATGCATGCGTGTGTGCACCTTCATGTTTGTGCAGGTGCGCACGTGTGTGTTTTTATGCATGTCCACATTTGCCCAGATACCCGTGTATGTGCACGAGTACGTACGTAGAGTCCAGCGGTTCTTGTCTGCTGTCTGCTTTAATCTCGCTAGCTTCGATATGTATGAGGCAGAGTCTCTCACTTGAATCCAGAGCTTGCTTCAGGGATCCCTGCACAGAAAGGATCCCCTATCTCTGCCTCCCATTTGCTGGGATTGCAGGTGGCCTACCACACCCACCCAGCATTTCTGTGGTGGCTGCAGGTCTGAACTCTGGTCCTCAGCATATTTTACTTGCTGAGCCATCTCCCCCGCCACACACAGTTAGGATTTAAATCCAGGTGAGGTTCACAACAGACCAGAGTGTTCTTCTCATGTTTTTGTAAGTTTTCAGTGTTCGTGCAGCCTCAAAGTGGGGGAATAATTGGAAAAGGAGCCAGTTTTGTAGATATTAAGAGACTAAGGCAATTTCCGAACCTGATTTGAGTGCAGTGGATCAGGTGACCTGTTGCTTGCACTATAAAATGTAAACGGTGAAAATGGTCAAAAAGAATTACAGGAGGCCCCCAACTAGGTCTTTTAGTTCACGGCCTATTTCACTTTTCTGAATCAGGGTCTATGTAGCCCAGGCTGGCCTCTAACCCACTCTGTAGTAAAGTATGATATTGAGCTTGTGGTTTTCCTGTCTCTTCCTCTCCAGCACTGGGATGATAGGGCACCACTGGGCTAGGTTCTGTGTGGTACTGGAGGATGGAGCCCAGGGTCTCATGCCTACTGGGCAAGAGATCTGCCAACTGAGCTATGTAATTTTAAAAAGCTTACTCAAAATTGAATGGAGTAAGCCTCCTGGATGGTTGGTTTTCTCAGGACGAGTAGACTCAGTATGAGTAAAACCTCCCAGCCTTGCGACAGACAGGATCCTGTGTGATGGCCAGGGTCTAAATCAGACGCTGGGCGCTGAGAGTGAAAGCCAGCACCCTTGACAGCCAGCTTTTCCTTACAGTGGCTGCAGAGGCACCACAGACAGGAAGCTTTTGTCTGCCGAGGCCATGGCCTCTTGCTGATTGTAAAAAATCTCACCACGGTTCTCTAGTCTTACTGGAATAGTGTTGATAAATGAAGTGTCCAGGAGGCCACCAGCTAGGCTGTGACATCTCCGTTATATATTTTTACTGTGTAATATCTGAAGGAGCCAGAGAGCATATGGACATGTGCCAGACCACCTAGGTTCAGGGACTTTCTATCTCCCCAGTTGACCTGCTCCGTGTCTCAAGACAAGTAAATTCCTCCGTGTGTCAGAGAAGGAAAATAGCAGTGCCTGCCTCATACAATGTAAGAGAGAAATTAATTAGAGCGAGAACTGCCCTTGGAAAAGCCCCTGTCAGCAGGCACCCAGTAAATGTCACTCATTGTCATTATTCGGCATGTCTTCCCGTTACTTAGCTGAGTTTTTAATCATCCTTTTCTTGTAAATTCTTTGGAGGGGGGTTGTTTCAAGATAGGGTTTCTCTGTGTAACAGTCCTGGCTGCCTGGCTGTCCTGGGACTTGCTTTGTAGATCAGGCTGGCCTCAGACTCATAGAGATTCGCCTGCCTCTGCCTCCCAAATGCTGGGATTAGAAGTGTGGGGTTTTTTTCTTGTAAATTCTTAATTGTGATAAAATATGCATAAACCTTGCAGCCTGGCCCATGTTTAAGCACAGTTGAGTGAAGTTGAGAACCTCCGTATCAATACAAATGGTCCTTTTAGGTTTTGTTTTCTTTGCTTCCAATTTCAGGTTTCTTAATCATCTTTAGGAAGGGGCTCCATTTGCTTGGCTCAGGTGTCAAATTTGTGTATTTAAGGCGTAGTTAAAGCCTCTGCCCTTCCCTCTAACACTTTTCTGGACTAGCTGGGTACCATCTCCATCAGAATTGCTGTGGGACAGTGTTGGTCCTCACTGTTTGCAGAGCATGGCCTGTTTGGCCGTGGGCACTTGTGTTGCCTCCTGGAACCTGGGGCTTGCTACACCCTCCCTTCCAGAACTTTCCTGTGAATCTACTGGCTGTCTCCTCTTACATTTAAGCCCAAGAATAACTGTCTCACCCCTCTCCACGCTGCAATTCTAAAAGCTTGCAGCGGGTCATGAGAGGTCCCAGGGGACCAAGAGGAGGCCCAACTCTCCGCTTCCCGTTCCTGTCCAAAAGAAGAAGAAACAGAGGCAAAGATCCTTCCTTCCTGTTTCGGGGCAAGGGTCGATGTGTCCCTGACCTTCTGACCTTCATCCTCTCCTCCTCGGCATGTGGTTGCCATAGCAGAAGAAGGCACTGGACATGGTCTCTTGGCATCTCCCACCAGTCCTCAGTCTTCTTCCTCTGTCTGCTGTGGCTCAGTTTCTTGGGAGGGAGATTCTTACATGCGTGAGTTACTCCAGAGAAAGGCAGGAAGTCTCCAAGAAACTTAGATCCGAGATCAGGAACCGGGGTCAGTGGATTCCATCTCTAAAGAAGGAAATCTGCTCCTGAAGGGTACTGATCGGCTGTCCTGACTCCAGGCTCTCTTAGTCATTACAGGCATAGGCTTACCCCTGCAGGTCTAATTGGCTCATCTCAAATTCTATCCATAAATTTCTGTAACATGAGCGTCCTGCTTGCTTGTTGGGGTTTCTGTCCCGCCCGGTACCCCACAGCCGGCCAGCCCCAAAGAAAATCACACAGAGAGTCTACATTAGGTTATAAACTGATTGGCCCATTAGCTTAGTCTTCCTACCAGCTCCCGTAACTTATATTAACCCATTGTTCCCATACATGCCAGCCACATGGCCGGTACCTTTTCTCAGCGAGGCAGCTTACATCCTGCTTCTCAGATGGACTATACAAGAATGGGGGAACAGCTTCCTTCTTCCCAGCCATTCTCATCACCCTGTCTCTACTTCCTGTCTGGTTGATCCGCCTATACTTCTTGCCTGGCCAATCAGCATTTATTTAAAACATGATTGACAGAATACAGAATTGTCCTGCACCAGATTTCCTTTTTTTTTCCTTCTTAAGACAGTGTCTCATGTAGCCCAAGCTAGCCTCAAATTTACTGTGTAGCCACAGATTGCCTTAAATACAGGTCTGCATCTCCATATCTGGTTTATGTAATGTTGGGGATCAAGTCCAGGACTGTGTGCCTGTTGGACAAGCACTCTAACAACTAAACTACATCCAAGTCCCCCTTGATTTTTTTATGTGTATATGTGTTTTGCCTGCCTGCATGCATATGTATGTATCCAATGCCTGCAGAGAATCCTCCAGAACCGGAGTTACAGATAGTGTGAACCGCCACGTGGGTGCTGGGAACTGAACACTGGTCCTCTACAAAAGCAGCCAGTGCTTTTACCTTCAGAGCCATCCCTCCAGCTGTCACCCACGCCCACTCCCTAATTCCTTAAGCCACTTCTTTTGGCTGCTGTGTTGAAACCACGAGAGAGCTCTCTGCTGTGTCACCGACTATGTCTGCAGACGTGTAGATGCTCAGTGCTGGCCCACTGGGGGAGCTAACCCGCTTGTAGGTAGTGTCTACCCGCCTGAGGGAAGGAAGATGAATGAACCATTTCAGCCCCACCTGTCAAGCGCTTATACCACTCTAGGGTCTGATGTTTCATTATGCTCTCCAGTCAGTCTACTTCTTAGGCCCTAAAGGGGAATTCGGTCGAGATGGCTCAGCAAAAGGTCAGTAGATAGTCTCCTGCCAAGCAGAAGTTGAACCTGAAGAAGAAGACTAGGAAACAGGGATATATAGGTGTGGCTAGCCTGCCATACCAAATACACAAACCAGACATGTGCCAACGTGAAGCATTAGTGTGTGCTGTTCCAGAAGCCCATCCATGTTCAGGTCTGGTCTCTTTGAGGGCGGAGAAGGAGGACATAGTCCAAGACTCGATCTTGACTACAGAAGACTGGTTGGCAACTAATGAACAGTGGTGCTTGTCTTGGAGGTTCCACTTTGTTCTTTAAGTAACATTCTCCCTGCATGCCTGTGGCCATGGCCACAATCTCCTTTTTATAAAGGCTCTAGTTATACTGATAGCTAAAGTATTCTAGTTTCCCCTCTCTTGCTGTGACAACACCATGATTGAAAAACAGTAGGACTAGAGAGATGGCTCAGGGATTAGGAACAGCACTTGCAGGCAAGTGTGGTGGCACATGCCTTTAACCCTAGCACGTGGGATGCACAGGCAGGAAGAGCTCTGTGAGTCCGAGGCCAGCCTCATCTACAGAATGAGCTCTGGGACAGTCAAGGCTATTACACAGAGAAACCCTGCCTACAAAAACAAAGAGAGAATGAACAAGAAGAGCACTTGCTGTTCTTCCAGAGGACCCAGGTTCGGTTCCCAGCATCCGTGTTGTAGTAACAACTGCCTGTAGCTCCAGTTCCAGGAGCTCCGATTCCCCCTTCTGGGCTCCATAGGCGCTGCATGCACATGGTGCACAGACACACATGCACACAGGACACTCATACACATAAAATAAAAGTTTTATTTAAATAAATGTAAAGCTAAAATAACCACCAAGGGGAGGGAAAGGGCTTGTTTCCGCTCACAGGGTACATTCCCATCGCTGAAGGAAACCAGAGCTGGAACTCAGTGCAGAAATCATGGCAGGATGGCCCCTTGTATCTTCTTCCACCCGACAGCACTGTGGAGCCTCTGCCATGCAGCTTGCCAGCTATTCAGAGTTAGGACTCAGAAGAATGTTAGCTTTTTCTTTTGCTTTTCTTTATTCCTTTCTCTGTTACTGACTGAGAACTGTGTGTGTTTTCCCTGGCAGTCTGAACTTTTTCACTTTTTCCAAAGCCCTCTCTTCTTTTGTTGAGCTCCCTTGCAAATGGAGGCTTTCCTTTTGGTCTCCCTTCTCCTGGCAGCTGCCAAGACAGAGAGCTCGCCTGCCCTATTGTATTTACTAAACTTGTCCCCGTGCTTCCCTTCCTTTCACAGAAAGAAGAGGAAACAGTGGAGGAATGTGTCTTGCTGGCTGTCTTCCTAGGCTTAGTCCCAGGCTTGTACTTAGCTAGCTTTCTTAGACTGCCCAGGGAATGGTGCTGCCCACAGTGGGCAATCAAGACAATCCTCCACAGACAGGCCTGTGACTAATGTGAGACTTTTCTCATGTGACTCTGGGCTTTTGTCAAGTTCACTGGGGCATAAAATAGCTTCCTCTTAACTAATTAGGTCTTCAAGGAACTTCTTTCCAAATAAGGCCACATTCTGAGATCCTGAAAGTTAGAACCTATGAGTTTTGGAGTGTGCGAACCGAGTTCAACAGCCCAGTAATGGGACCAAGAGAATACGAGGTTATGTGGGAAATACACTTTAAATTCCATTTCAGGGACCTTTAACTAGAGCCTTTAATTTTTGTTCAGTTCTTATGTCATTCATAGTTCCTGGTAATCTTTTACACACTGCTGAGGTGTGGTCCCCTCTAGAACACTGTCCAACACAAGTGGCCGGAAGCTGGTGGTTTCCCTGATTCTCTGAGCCTGAGGATGGATAGCATGGGGGTGACATTGATGCCAACAGTTGGCATATGACCTTGAGATATTTGCCATAACCTTTTTAGACTCATTCACTCTTTATAGTATGGCTGAAGTGGGCCATTTGGATGGATTTAATTAGAGATGATAGGACAAAAAGATCAGAATTTCAAGGTCATTGATGTTTGTAGTGAGTTCAAGGCCAGCCTGATGCACATGAGATTCTATATTAGTTACTTTTCTCATTGCTCTGATAAGATGCCCCTCCCCAAAAAAGAATAAAATAAAATAAAACCTTAAAGGGGATGTTTGTTTTAACTCCCATTGTGAAAGTACAGTCCATCATTGTGGTCAAAGCTTGGTGGCAAGAGAGTGAAGCAACCAATCACGTTGTATCCAAAGTCAGGGAGCAGAGAGCGTGACTTCATTAAGTCTATAATCGTAGCCCATAGGATGGAGCCACCCACATTCGGGGTCTTCCCAGTTATCTTAAACCTTTCTGAGAACACCCTTGAACACACCCAGAGCTAGGTTTCCATGGTGACTTCAAATCCTATCGAGTTGACTGTCTAGACCAACCATCCAAGACCCTGGCTCAAACTCACGAGTAGGGGCAACTCTTCCAATAAGTGACAGGAAGGAAAATAAGACGTCTTGTTCTCATCTGAAGTCCTGCTGGATTTGTGTGCTTCAAAGAATGGGATCCTCTGTGCCTAACGGCATTCATAAAGACACAGCTCCGGGCTCAGAAAGCATGCTGTCAGCCTGAATGAGTATTCCTCACCAGGCTTTGGGCTTTTTCCTTCCACGCCTCAGTGCCTACACTCTCCCCTCTTCCTTGTGCATTTCCCTCCGCTATCAAGACCTTCAGGACCAGAGCGGTGTGGACAGTTTCCCAGTTGAGCAACTTACCAAGCACAAATCCAGACATCAAGGCCAAATAAATAATAATAATTTAAAAAAAAAAGCCTTAGACAGAAGATTCCTACATCTGAGGGATTTCATGCACCCAGTGTCCAAGCAGCATATTTCCTGTGTCCGGAGCTCCTCTGCCTACCGGCTCTGGTCTCCTAAGTTTCCACACTTGGCTGCCAACTTATAATAACAGAGCACCAGGCAGCAGGGCAGGAGCATCAGAGCCCACTCCATACGTGGGTACAGCGCCGTGCGCTGAAACTAAGCTTGGAAGGTCTTGTCGCAGGCCTCTCAGCCTTTGCGGTGGCTGTGCCCAGACCACTAGGAGCCGGGAATTAAATACCCTCGGATCCACTAGTCTACCATTAATGTTATCATCTTCATCAAATGCTTCCTCTTGCAGCGGTGTCTGCAGAGAAATAAATAAATAAAGCTCCTCCACATCTTGTTCCTGCCCAGGATCACGAGTCTGAAGTCGGTCTGAGTTGAATTATCCGGAGCGCTGTCTCCTTCCTTCCCTCATTGTTCCCCCGAGCTCTGGGCAGGAACAGAGAGTGAACTCTCTCCAGGACATTACATCAGTTCCCCCTTTCCCCTTGGCATGAAAGTGCTTCCACCCCTAGCCCTCCCTGACTTCCTAAGGCTTGCCCCAACTGCACACACACCCCAGCCTTGAAACCAGGACATCAAAGAGAACCTGCAGGTAACCCGATTATTGACCAACGCCTGCGTCTGTTTTATAATTTAGAAGACAGGAAATGGGTTCCGGAAATGGGATTTATTTTTCTTCTAGTACACAGTCTCCATGATCTTCTTAAACCTTGATAAACTTTTAAGTAAGGAGAGCCATCTTTTAAACAAAGATAGATATTTATAAAATTTTTGAAAATCAGGATGAAACTGTTCTTACTTTCTGGTAATCACATTCTGGAAAAAAATTATAAATTTCTTTATGGGTGGCAGAATTTAGGACCTTATTAACTATAAAAAGAGTTATCTTGTCACCAAAAATTACTTCTGTCATAAGATTATTAAATTTTAGACATTAAGATTTAATTAGATATAAGATAACATCATTGAGTCAGTACCAGAAGTAAAATAAGGCAAATGGTGCATGCCATTCCAGCCTATATCTGGGCAAGATTTGCCAGGACTTCAAAAAGAAACGTTTAGATGAACATAGTAGCTCATGTCTATAATCCCAGCGCTTTCGAGGCGGAGGCAAGAGGATTGCTTTGAGTTTGGACTGCTACAGTGTGAGACCCTATCTCTCAAAAAGAGAAAGAGCCAGGCAGTGGTGGTACATGCCATTAATGCCAGCAGTCGGTAAGCAGAAGCAGGTGGATCTCTGTGAGTTCAAGCCCAGCCTGGACTACAAAGGAAGTTTCGGGACAGCCAGGGCTACACAGAGAAACTCTTGTCTCAGAAAGAGGAAGAAAGATAAAAAGAAAGGAAGGAAAGAAAAAGAACAACGCTTTTATAATAGTAACTATCCAACCCCCACAGAGAGGTAGAGAGGACCGTGTGGAGAAGCAGCCAGTGCCGACAGCCACCATCAAGAGTTGGTCACCACCAGACTGTTTCCCCCATACCTCACCTGGCTCTTGGCCTCCCAGTGTGTCATATCCCCCATAAATACTTCTGGATAGGCCTAAAAAGATAAAGGCCATTTATATCATCAGCAGTGCAGAGCCCAGGGCTTCAGCTCAACCCCAGTAGCTCATCCGCACATGGTTTCAGTGATCACCAGTTGGCTGGAAAATGTTGTATACAAGCACCAGCTGGTATACAAGTGTGAAGCAACCTCTAAGAAGGGGCTCAAGATTGCAAGTGGCTGGTGGATCTCCTCCCCTTTAGAGCAGGTAGTCATAATGTAACAACCACAAAATGCCTGTTGGCTGGCTTTGACTATCCTTTATAAGAACCTTGGATACAAAGTTTAGATTTGGGTTATTTTTGTTTGTTTGTTTTAGTTGGTTGGTCTTCATTTTTCCAGATTTTGGAGTGTTTTACTTACAGTGAGACAGGTTGGTGATGAGACCCACATCTAAACATGAAATCTGTTTGTACTTCATACATACACTACACGTGTAGCCTGAAGGAAATTTGATAGAACATTTTTCAGTTGTTTTGTTGCTGAAACAAATTTCAGTGATGCGGCATTTTCCACGGGTGACATTTTGTAGTCCCACTCAGCAAGTTTCAGATTCTGGAGGGTTTGGATGAAGAGTTTTACGCTTCTTCTGATCTTTTCTCCCGCCGCCCTTTGCTGCATTTGAGATTTATACCCCGTGCCCCCACCCCGCTGATTTTTGAGACAAGGTCAGGCTTAAGTTCGGTATCTAGTCCAAGCTGGCTTTAAAGTGCTGGCAGTCCTCCTGCCTCAGCTTCCCAAGTGCTAACATTACAGGCATACACCTCCACACCCAGCACAGACTGTCTCTTTTCTTACAACTTTCAACCGTTTTGCTGTCAAGCACCGGGGTGTGATTTCCGTTGTGTATAAACAGCTTGGGTTTGCTGAGCTTCTGGAGTTTCCTAGTTTGTTTTTGACATTGTGGCTCTTGTCACTTCAGTTTGGCCATTATTTCTTCCCCTTCCCCTCTCACCCGTTCTTTCTGTACTCTAGGCGTATTGGACTAGTTGATGTTGTGATTTGTGTTTAGTTTATTAAGTCTCTAATCCTTTCCTCTCATCTCCAGGATGATAGGAAGTCTGTCTAGTCTACTCTTACATTTCACAGAGTGTGCTTTTTGGCTCTAGAATCTTCACTCTTCTTTCCCAGGTTTCAGCTTTCTGTTTTGACAGCTCCTGTATGTCATTACTCATTGTGACTGATGTCTCTGGAATACTTTATAGCTACCTTAAATTCCTTTAAAGTCTCTTTAGCTAATCCCAGCACAGTCACAGAATCTGTGTCTGTTGGTGGCTTTTTAATAATAGATCACATCTTCTAAGTCTAGAAAAACCATGTCGATACAGAAGTTGATAGACTGTAGAGACTTTGGGTTTCTTTATATTCCTCTGAAGAGTGTAGACTCATAGTCTTTCAGTCAGTTAACTTAGTAGTCAGTCACTTCCAGTGTGCGGAGGCCAATTATCATTTCACTGCAGCAAGTCTACCTCAGTTTCGCCTGTAGCCCTCGGCAAGGCTCCTTTGTTCTGTAACACAGGATCTTCCGCACTAACGCGTGGCCATGCTTGGGTAAAGAACAGCCTGGGGTGTTGACGGAGCCGTTTAGCTTAATGAGACTCAATCTCTGACCTGCTTCTCCACTCCAGTGGCCAGGAGCTGAGACTTTCTTGTAATTTCCAGCCCCACAGCCATGGCTTTTGAATCTCCCCTGTGTGTGTATTGTGCAGGAGTCAGGCATGAACTTGAGAGGACATTGGTGTCCAGGGTTAGTAGCTCTCCTCTCTGGCACTCTACCCTTGATGAGGCTTCCACACGTCTCTGCCATCTGGGCATCCGCCTGTGTCCTGGAAGCTCACATTGCTTTCTCTTGTGCTGCCCTGATGAGGGCGCTCTTGTGGGAAAACTTCCCAGACCTTGTTCTATGAAGAATAAAGACCCTCGTGCTTTTGTCTGTTTGGGGTCACTGTCCAATATCTTTACATGGCTTTTTTGAGTGTCTTATATCCAGTTTCTGTAAAGTCTGCCGGTAGGAGATTTGGCCTAAGGGAGCCACTGCCATTATTGCTACTGAAACCTCTCTTCTCTTGCCAGATGAACGGTGGCAAGTTTTAAATCCTTTACTATCCCTTTTACATCTGACCATATTGCCTGCATACCGGTCCTCAGCAAAGTATTGAGCTGTCTCTCATTCCTTTTCCTAGTTAATTAATTAGTACTCTGCTATTTAGTGACTTAGATTATTAGACAAGTGTTCTATGATATTTGTCCCAATGAGTAAAAGTTTTTTTTTTAATTTATGGCCACAGATCATACAATAATCATGAAACAGATACTTTCCCAACCTCCGACTCTCCTGGGCCACAGTCAGTGTTTCTTTTGTTTTACTATCTCGCATGATTAGAGAGATGTAGTAAGATTTTTTAAAGAAAAAAATACTCCATTTTCATGCCAACCCAGTATAAGCCTTAAGGGAACCCACCTCTTTCTCTGACTGCTGACCCGGTAGAGGCCCAGTTCCCGTTTATAGATTCTTCATATAGATGAAGGTGACATCCTTGACATCGTTTTGACACTTAGAACTGTGGACAAGTCTGTGACCAGAGTAGGGATCTGCAGAGGTGCTCATTCTTCTGCTGAGACTGTCCCAGTAACACACGTGGCCAGAGTACCCCAGGAAGAGAGACGTGAGCTCTTAAGTTTTTATGGGCAGATACATGGCCTGAGCTTTAACGGGGAACCCAAATCACCTGTGAGTTGGTCCACCCTCAGCCCGCCCCCACCCTACTTCAGTTATTCAATTCGGTGCTGCCCTCAGCAGTGTGCACATTCAGGTTCAAAGGAGAGCATGTGTTGTTGGGGTGCCCGTGTATCCCATCCCTCCTCCTTGTCTCTACTAATTCTGAGCCCATGTGAGATCAGCGCATTCAAGGGCAAGCTTCTGAAAACTCTCTCAAGTACAAAAATCACTATTTAATAAAACAGGAGCTGTTGCTGTTGAGAGCAGGTTTCTGGCTGGTTTTGTACCCTGGGGTCTGTGTGACACAAAGTGCTGTAACACATGCGGATTTTAGACTCTGGTTCATTGGCAGCATGGCGTGAGGTAAGTTGCCTGTGACTCGGTTTTATCATCTGTAGTGTATATCTCCCTCTTAAGAATGTTCAAGTTTTAAATAATAAAATCCAGTACCTAGAATAGAGTCATCAACAATCGTCATTATTATCATCAGTCACATACCTGGAGATGGAAAGGTTGGAAGTGTAAGCTCACCACAGCCTCTGGAGAGGGAAGCTTAAGAACCCCTCCGTCTGAAACCTGTACAGAGGAGTCGAGCGAGGACGAGATACAGAAGGGAATCAGGTTCCTTGTGGTTATCAGACACTAACAGATGCTGGATGGAATGTCGGTGGGCATTCCTAGCTTGTCTGGGGGGTAGGAAAGCCATTTCAAGTATGTTTTGATTGAGCACAGGGAAAGACATGGGAGTCTGGGTTGGAGGAGCTCCGTGGACCAGTGCAGCAGCCCAGAGAGCAATTGGAGCTCCATGGACCAGTGCAGCAGCCCAGAGAGCAATTGTGAGGTCCCAGGACTGCAGGTTTACCGCGATCTGTGATTGTCTTTTCTTTTGCCCACAGATAACTGTGTCCAGAGGACGCCCAGGCCACCTGCAGAGAGTGTGCACCACAACCCTCCCACCATTGAACTCTTACATCGCCCTAGGTCACCCATCACCACAAACCACAGGCCTTCTCCTGACCCCGAGCAGCGGCCCCTGAGGTCCCCTCTGGACAACATGATCCGCCGCCTCTCGCCAGCTGAGAGGGCCCAGGGGCCAAGGCTCCAGCAGGAAAATAACCACCAGGAATCCTACCCCCTGTCAGTGTCTCCTATGGAGAATAATCACTGCCCAGCATCCTCGGAGTCCAACCCGAAGCCCTCCAGCCCCTGGCAGGAGAGCACGCGAGTGATCCAGCTGATGCCCAGCCCTATCATGCACCCTTTGATCCTGAACCCCCGGCACTCGGTAGATTTCAAACAGTCCCGGCTCTCCGAAGATGGGATGCATAGGGAAGGGAAACCCATCAACCTGTCTCATCGGGAGGACCTGGCTTACATGAACCACATCATGGTCTCCGTGTCCCCGCCTGAAGAGCACGCCATGCCCATCGGGAGAATAGCAGGTGAGTAAGCTTGGCCCCCTCACAGCCCTTTGCCAAGCGGCAGAAGCCAGGTCACACCGCCGGTGTAATGTAACTGCAAAGGTTTGGGGAGGACAAGGGAGGCTTCTGCTTGCCTGAGACAGAGTCCCTAATGGCCTGCTTAATGAGCCACTGGGAAGAGAGGAGTTAATGAGCCTCAGAAATGGTAAGGGACGAATGTCCTCTATCCAGATCCCAAGGAGAGTCACTTCAGATCACGGCCAAGCGAAGAAAACATTTAAAATCAAAGGTTTATGAGAGTGCTCTAATGGCCCTATCCTGAAGTTTCCAGGTGCTAATTAACGACCAGACACAGCGTGAAGAACCTTTGTCTCAGATTCGTGCCTGTAATTCTGTCCTGTGGGCAGCTACTTGGTACTGCTTTCCCCTGGGGAAAGGAGGTGAAATTGGGATTGGGGTATTAGTCAGGTGTTGCTAGTGGTTTAGACAGAGCAAACCCACTCCCACATTCTTTTTCAGTGAAGTCAGAAAAACCCAAATGGCTCTCCTAACAAGACACCAAGGAGGGCGGGTGAGAATCTACCAATTAGAATTCTGCTAGCCTGCCCCATTTTCATGGCGTTGTCCAGAAGGCCTCTGCAAGTTTGGCAATGTGAAGTCTTTTCCTAGAGGTTGTTTCTCTGTTCATGAGACATCACCGGGTACCTGCACATACAGATAAACGTATCCAATGTACCGTCTACAACACTGATTTAACACACAGCACCCTCCCCCCTTGCAGAATTTCACACACGCGCGTGCACCCGCACACAGAACAGGAGAAAATGGGTACCGAAAGTATGGCTCGGTGGTAGAACGCATGTCCAGCACGCGTAATGCCCCCAAGGTTTGATCGTCAGAACCACGGCAGCTGTCTATGACTTGCTTTATCTTAAAAAAGCTGTGAGACTTGGAGTGTGCTTGGGACTGAATTCCAAACGGTCCTACGGGTTTAATGATGGGGGCTTGTAGGACATGCCGTAAAATGGGGCTAGCCATGAGGTGTTTGGTGGTTAGGTGGGGAGTGGAGGCATGGGAGTTGCTGTCGTTTTCTACTTACACGTGAGATTTGCTTTAACAATGAAGAAACTACAGGACGGGTGGTCAGGGGCAAGAAAGGGCTGGGGGGGGGGAATCTTATAGAAACATACATCTTCCCAGACAACTGGAGGAAAAGGATGAGATGGGAGCTGCTGAGGGGTGGAAACGGCCTTAGCTGAATCCTGTGTTGGTTTCTTCCCTACGCGGGGTTCCCAGATCCCGTCGCTTGTGTATGATTCTCGGGACAGCCCTTTTGAGGTTGAATCCATTTGATACGCATGGCTCATGTGCAGGGCAAACCACAAAACAGATCCAGCTCCAAAGAGACCGAGGCTCTCCCCAAGGTCAGATGAGGGTTGGGTGGCCTCGCTGTCCCTTGGCTGTTGTCTGCAGTGCTGTCCTTGAGGGCCTGACTGCCTTGTCAAGGTCTTGCTCGTCTGCTTTCATCTCACCACAGACTTCTTGAGAATCTGGAGATAAGCGTATTAGTCCAGAATGACGATGTATGTGAGAGAAGGGAAGGGAGAGAGGAAGGGAGGGAGGGGTGAAAAAATTGTTCAGACATACATAGCGTCTTCCCCTTGTGAGCTGCACCTCTGTTTCGTTGACTCCTACCACCACCTTTAGAACCATATAGTCACACAGCAGTGGTATGAATATAGGCTCACCAGTTAAGATGCAACTGGAGATACTAGTAAGTGATTTTAGTCAGTCTCACAAAGGCAGAGTATCATCTTATCTCTCATCTGTGGGTCTTCAATCTCATATAGATACTTAAACTCATATAGGTGCAGGTATGAAAATATAAGAAACTATGTAGGGTAACAAAGGGAATGAACAGAGAGGGAGGGGGAAGAAAGGGGAGGTAGCAGGTATGGTGGACTATGCTCAATTACACTATATACTTGCACAGAAGTGGCCTTATGCTACCTGGTGTAATACAAATAAAGCCTCTAGAATATTCAGTCAAGTGATAAACCTTGGTGCTCACAGAGGCCTTGTCTTGAGAACACTTAGAAAGACCTGGTCTCTGTTTTTCCTTGACTCTAGGAAGACAGAATGTTCTAGAAGATAATCCTAACCAGATCTTCCAGGGACAGTGCATTCTTTCTTACAGTATGATTGTTTGAGTCCCATACAAATGTGTATTAATACTCCTATGATCTTTGTAAATATTGTAAAATCTCTAAATATATACGTTAATTCCAAATTCCAGATGAGCCACTTTAGCTGACAGGCATTGCTTTTGCAGGGATGAAATGCCGTGGGTTGGGTGGGCACTGAGGTCCTGTTCTGCAAGTCCACAGTCTGATGCTGAGTCTTGGTTCTGCAGCCCTGCAGAGGTGACGGACAATCCCACCCTCCTCTGCCCCTTTGGAGGATCCCCTACCCGTATCTCCCAACCGTCTGTCTTCCTGGGCTCCTAAGATCTTAGTAAAAGAGATTCTGTTTATTGAAGGTCAAATTCTGTGAGTCACTGCTGTTTCTGCTGTAAGGCCTGTCTACTGAGCACCAGAGACGCCTTTACAGACGCTCTGCAAACCTGCTGTTAGATGAGAAAAGGTAGCTCCTTGAAGCCCTGTAATTGAGCATAGCACAGGAAGAGATGAAAGTGTTGCCAAATGTCACACTGATGAGTAACTTAGCTGGAGGGTGTAGACAGAAACACTACTTACCAGTGTAGAGCAAAACACAAGCCCAGATTCTTACCATTCAGATATGATTGGCTTGGGCATGGGAGGATTTAGACCTTCAGGCAGGTAAGAGGGCCGCAGAATGCACCCTTATGGGGTGGGAGTTCACAGAGGCAGAGGACTCAGTCTTTGACGTAAGAGAGCTTAAGCACAGTTCACTAAAAATAAAGATTGCAGTGCATACAGGTCTTATGATTCCTAGTGAGTACCACAGGAGGTCCGGGCTGCCTTTCAGATGGGCTTTAAAGAGTGTTCAAGGGGCAGGGTGCGGGAATCTGCCTTTAATCCCAGCACTTAGGAGGCAGAGGCAGGCAGCCTGGTTAACATAGCAAGACTTTGTCTCATAATACAATTTTTAAATAAATAAATAAAAATACTGCTTAGAATATGGGGAGTAAAGAGAACGGGGCCATTCTAGATGGAGAAAACTCAGGACAAATACAAGACACAAAGCCCCGTGTTCTGTTGTATTTCTAGTAGAGATATGAGGCCAGGAGCTCAAGTCTATGTGAGTCAATTTAAAACATCACTTTTCATAATCTTCTAGAAAAAAAAATGATGAGTCATGCAAGTAAAAGAGCACATAAGCTATGATAGTTTACCCTGGGTATTAACCATATAAGAAAATCATATAAGAAAATTCAGCAGGTGGTTGGTACTTTACATACAAGTTAAATCTATTAAAATATTATATGTTTTTTATTTTTTATTTTGATTATAAGATTATATTTGATTATAAGAGGGGTTGTTATTAAGAGTTTGGGGTGCTGGAAACGTACCTCAGAGACGGCATGCTTAGGTAGCATGCACAAGGCTGGTTTAAGAAGTTGGAGAATTTGTGGTAGAACATGTCACAGGACAAATTCCTGGGTCCTGTTTTTATTGACCAGTCCGTGGTTTATATAACATTGGGCTTCTTTCTGTCCATATTTTCCACTGTCATCAGGAAGGGTTTGGGGATGGGAGTGGGAAGTATCTGTCAGTCTCCTCCAGCTTTTTCCCACATGCAGAAGAAGGCTTACAGTGTGCTTCACCCCCTCCCCGCAGTGAGTTTCAGAAGCGTCGAGTGCATTGGCCATGAGTACAGAGCTGTAGGCTGATGAGAGTGACGTCATGTGGTGCTGGGGGCTAAGTTCCCAATGGCACAGTAGCCCCCACCCTTTAGCTGCAGCTTCAGTTACGTGAAATGGGAAATTCCGGAAAGGAGCTATTTAAATAACTCACTATGAAGTGTCATTGCAGTTGTAATATTTTATTACTGATTGCTTTGTCAGTCTCCCGTATGTAATTATAAATCAGACACCATCATAGGCATGCATAGATGGGAAAGATAATACTGTATGTTGTGTGTATTGACTCAGTCAGAACCATGGCTTCCATGGCTTCCGGTGTCGACTGCAGACCTTGGAAAGTGTCCCCTTCGGGTAAGCATCAGGCTTTGTGTTGGAGTCCCTTCTTAGGACTAAGTGAGTTCACTAGAAATGACTTTCCAGGTAGACTGAAGACAAAGATCAGTAATAACAGCCTCAAGTCTGTTTCCCCATTCTACCCAGAGATTTCCCAGCAAGGATTAGAAGCCTTGGGCAAATCCAGCCACCACCTGATTTTGTAAATAAGTTTATTGGGGATAGCTCATGTTAAATGATTGTCTGTGTCTACTTTCAAACCATAATCCAAGCATGAATACAATTGAGTTGCTCCAGAGAGCCTCTGGCCACAAAGTCTTAAATATTAACCAGTTGACCTTGTGCATAAAAAGTGGGGTATCCCATGTTACCCATCACTATTCCCATGAGCAGTCGGTATGCTGAGAACCTCAGACATAACATAGGCTGATGGAGCACAGACCCCCTGTACCCCATCACTGTTCCCATGAGCAGTCGGTATGCTGAGAACCTCACACATAACATAGGCTGATGGAGCACAGACCCCCTGTACCCCATCACTGTTCCCATGAGCAGTCGGTATGCTGAGAACCTCACACATAACATAGGCTGATGGAGCACAGACCCCCTGTACCCCATCACTGTTCCCATGAGCAGTCGGTATGCTGAGAACCTCACACATAACATAGGCTGATGGAGCACAGACCCCCTGTACCCCATCACTGTTCCCATGAGCAGTCGGTATGCTGAGAACCTCACACATAGCATAGGCTGATGGAGCAGTCTTGCTGGCAAGGACATAGTTGCACTTGAGGTGATGAGGCATGTCAGAGGCATGTGAAAAGAGCAATAACAAATGATGTAAGAGAGTAGACAAGTTCAGGTCTGCAGGCCATGCTCGGAGAGCAGTACAGAACAATTGCAGTAGCATCACTAACATAAAATAAAAATAAAATACAGCTCGGTAACATAGATTCTTTGTACTTTGAATTTGTAGTCACACATTTGTTCATTTATTTAAAAATTATCCTGTCTTTTCTATGTGTAAGACATTGTTCTAGATGAAAGACACAAGGCTGCCTTGAACTCCTGATCCTCCTACCTCCTCCTCCTGAGAGTTGGAATTGCTGGTGGACACCATCACATTGGGCTCAGACAAATCTTTTTAAAAATTTTGTTAGGTCATTTTGATTTTCTCTTTTTAGATTTTCCTTTTGTTCCTTCCTTGACCGTAATTGGCAGATAGTTATCTGCCAAGGACGAATTCATTGCTAATCTGACATTTGGTTTATAACCCACTGCTGGTTTGTTTGAGATAGGGTAGCCCATGCTGTCCTCAATTCCCGTCTCAGAGTGCTGAGTTTGTAGGCTCAAACCACCACATCCCGCATCCTAGTTCATTCTTAGCTCATTCTCTACACAAGAGTGGGGACAGAGCCGGGCGGTGGTGGCGCATGCCTTTAATTCCAGCACTCGGGAGGCAGAGGCAGGCGGATCTCTGTGAGTTCGAGACCAGCCTGGTCTACAAGAGCTAGTTCCAGGACAGGCTCCATAGCCACAGAGAAACCCCGTCTCAAAAAAAAAAAAACAAGAGTGGGGACATTGGTCACAGTCCATGACCAGGGTGGCAGAGTCTTTCCTTTCTTGTGTGTACCTCACACCTCTTGCTGCACTCTCTCAATTTTGTCAAACTTGAACTTCTTTCAGCATGCCGTTGGTCAGTGGACTCATTGATCCCACAGCTGATAAGACTTAGAATTCCCCCCCACTTCAGGAGCTCCTCCCTCCCAACTTTCAGATCCTCGGATCTTTAGGGGGACTTGACGAATGCTTACCTTCAAGAATCCATCTTCAGCATGTGACCAGGGGGACATGAGCCTCATATCATGCTTGTCACGGGCCCAGACAGTGCACTTTCATGATCTGGCTTACTGACTGGAGGAGCTATTTGCAGAGAAACTCAAGTCAGAAAGCCTCCAGAGGGAAGCAGTGTGGAATGTGGGAGAGACCCCTAAAATTGCAGGCCGCTTGTGGGGTAGTATAGAAACCTAATCAGTAGAAATTTCCTAACGTATACACACCTGTGAAGGCTATCTAAATGAAATTAGATATTTATTTGGCTAGTAAATAAATAGCTATTTGGCCATTTTAAAAGTATGTGGCAATAAATAAAATGACTCCTAAGACATTCTGCTATATTCAGATCAGAGCCTTGTTCAAACATCATCAGAGAAACTTCCTTCTGCAACAGATGGGAACAAATAGAGACCACAGACAGATTATATACAGAGAGTGAAGGACCTTAGAACACTCAACCCTAAACAGAATGTCTCCATCAAATCCCTCCCCTTAAAGCTCAGTGAACCCCATGGAAAAGGGGACAGAAAGAGTGGAAGAGCCCTAGGGGATGGAGAACACCAAGAAAACAAGGCCCTCTGAGTCAGTACAGTCAATATACAGTGAATTCACAGACCATGGCAGGCTGCACAGGTCTGCATCCGGCCCTCTGCATATATAATACAGCATCCGCGGTTAGTGTTTTTATGGGATTCCTGAGTGTGTGAGTGAGGCCCTGACCTTTGTGCTTTCTCTTGGTCTCTTTTACTCCTGTTTGTCTGTTTGTTTTGTCCAATTCCAATGTGTTAGGTTTTGTTTTTATTATTATCTCTTAGAAGCCTATTAGTTTTCTAATGAGAGAAAGAGAGGGAGTGGATCTGGATGGATCTGGATGGAGGGGAGTTGGGGCGAAGAGGGGTAGTAGAGGGAGGGGAAAGTGTGATCAGGACTTATGTGAGAAAAAAATCTACCTTCAATGAAAGGTGGGAAAAGAAAATAAAACTCAGGGACAGTGGTGGGAGGCTTGGCCCCGGAGACCCTGGGGCAGTAGAGGACACACACTGTACTCAGCCTCCCACCTGCCTTCATTTCCTTCCCAGAAATTTTGAGTGTGAGCAACTTCAAATGACACTTTGGATTGTCCCCCTCTGTAAATGAGTGTCAGGAGTAGCTGTCAAAAAAATTAACAAAAAGTCATAAAAATGAGGGAACAAGTCTTTCCTAAGCTTTACACAGAAGAGGTGAAGGTCTCACATGAGTTCAGAGGACGGAGTTATGGGATATCTCCATCAGCCAAAGGATCCCATAGTTGTGGGATGTCTCCATCAGCCAGAGGATCCCATAGTTGTGGGGTGTCTCCATCAACCAAAGGATCCCATAGTTGTGTGATGTCTCCATTAACCAGAGGATCCCATAGTTGTGGGGTGTCTCCATCAGCCAGAGGATCCCATAGTTGTGGGATGTCTCCATCAGCCAAAGGATCCCATAGTTGTTTTGCGCACACTGAAAGAGCAACCCTGTCCTGCACCACCTCAGGGACTGAGCCTCTAGAACCCTCAACCCAGAGCCTTCTCTTGGTGTAGGGTCTAGTATTAGAGAGCCAGGGCATTCCCAGGAAAGCAGGGTGGACCTGTGTGTTTCCCAGACTCAGAATGGAATGCAGCTTCTGAGTACTGGAGAAGAGCTAATACTCCAGGCTTGTCTCCTTCCTTATCTGTAACACTAGGATAGTGCGCATTTCTGAGCACTTTTGGCTGATAGTAAAACAACGGGAATATATCACATGAGTGGGTTAGTGCCCACAGGTCAGCGACCCTTCTCCGCTTCACCACAGAGCTGTCACACTGTGGGTCGAAGAGATCAAAGGAGCACCCTGGGTGCAGCCAGCATAACTTCATCCTGAGCTAGCACCAGCATTGGCAGGAGGAGGCAAGGTCTGTTTCAAGTGAGGCCAAGCCACAAAGTGTATTCCTCTGTCCTCTCCCCAGCTTCCTTCTGGATTTGCCTTGGTGTTCTCTGTCCCCTCCGTTTTGCTTGGTGTCCCTTTTAGAGGATGTGGATAAGACAATAACAAAGACCTGGTGAGCCCTGGGATGGGGAGACCATTTACTCCATCTGGAATGTTCTAAGTGGTTCTGACTTCTCGCATTCTGGCTAAGGCTCTGGACTCTGTTTTCAGTGTGAAATCAAAGAGTTCTAAAGACAGGGAGTGTTCAGGGTGCTGTTTAAAAAAAATAGAGCAAGCAAAAGCAGTGTGGCTGAGATGGTGCATGGGTCTTGGGAAGATTGTAAATTTCCGCTTATTTAGGTCTCCGTGTGCCTGTAACCCCATGTCCTCACCTCTCTGCTGTCCCTGGATAGAAATCCAGAGGCTGCAGCCACCTATAGGAGAGCAGTACTGAAGTACTGCTGGGCTCCAGCTACAGGCTGTATCCCACTGGGGTGTGAGTTTGAGTCCAGTGTCCCCTTTGCTCCTGCCGCATAACTAACCAGACATGGGAGAGCCAGCTTGTTTGCAGCCACGTGAAGCCCGGAAGCATCAAGGTGGTTTCTGTCGTCTGTCCCCACGACACCCTTCCCCAGTGTGCCGCTGTGCACTCACGGTTTCTGATTTCCTGCGCCAACACGTCTCAGCTGGTAATGCTGGATCTGTGGGCTCTACTTCTGGGCCATCGCAGAACAAGCACAGAGGGTGCCATAATGGCAAGTGGACCCCTTAATGCCCTGAACCCGCCTTCCTGTAAGCAGCACCCCAACTTCCATACGCTTGATATTTAGACAAGAACGTTTTGACGTGGGGACTTGTCCTGTGCAGCCTTAGCCAAAAGCACCTCCATGCACCCCAGCTACAACTGCAAGTGTCTCCAGGCATTGCCAGACTCCCCCTAGGGTGGAAAAATCACCCCATCCGCTCAGAACAGTGGCTGTTGCAAGTTAGCTGTCACTTTTTATTTTATCTTACCGTACCTGCTCTGGTGCTGAACTTTCAGTAAACTTAGCAAGTTTGAGATCATCAATTTTTGAAACTTCCCCAGAGACACTCAGCTGTGTCCCATGGTAATGCATACTTAAACCCTTGGTACTGGCCAGATTCTAGACTGCTGCTTAGAATTTTATTTGCGCCAGGAAAACAACATAAAATAACTTTCTTAGAAACTTTCTGGCAAGTTAAATTATTCTCCATCATTACACATTCCCTTTGTCTATAATTTGACCTGCCTACTCAAAATCTTTAAATACAGGTTTTGTCTAACAGGGATTTTATTTTATTTTTTTAGAAGCCATATTGGTTACGTGTGAATTACCCATCTTTTTTACAGTCTCTGCTCTGTGAGTTTATACAAAAAAGTCTAGTAGGAGACAGCCGTGGGAGTAAAAATATTTCCCCCTAACCACAGGAAGGGATTTTTACAATGCTTCTTAGAGGCGCATAGCCGGGTACCTCACCCATCAGGAAACAGGGAACTGTTCCTGCAGTTGGAAAGTAGCTTTATCTGAGATAATCCATTCCATAAACTTCCTCTTAAGAAGAGATGATCCAACTGATGGGCATTTCTTTAAAATACTCAAATGTCCTTATATGGAAAAAGGACCCTTGCCGTAGTTTCTTTTCCTTTTGCTCTGAAAAAAAAAAAAAAATACTTGGACAAAAGCACTTTGCAAAGAGAAAGGCTTTATTCTGGCTCGCTGTTCCAGGTACAGCAGAGCACATCACGGCAGGGAAGGGAAGCAGAGGGAGCTCAAAGCAGCTGGTGGTGTCACAGCTAAGTTTGAAAGCAGAGAGGTGGTGGTGATGTATTTTCTTTTGTTTTAAACCCCACGTTGGAACGCTAAAATGTTGTTTGCTTGTTTTTACTCTTTACTCTTTTGGCTTTTGTGGCGGGGGTTGGGGGAGGGGGAAT